>CM075852.1:48359272-48959272 GCA_037975125.1 Latrodectus hesperus | reverse complement strand
ACCGTCGCAGTTTCTCAGAAATTGGTGTGAGGAATTTGGATAATCAGTTTATTTTATTTGACTCTGATGATATATTCACATGTTTTATTGTATACAAGCATTCTCTCTTACAACAATGTGGGTAAAAACACCATCATTTCAATATGATTCAATAGAGATGCATTTTCGATTTTCAACAATAAGTGGCTAACTATTATATGCAATTCCTTGTGGTTCAGAAAGTACACGAGACATTAAAGGCAAATTAAGGATATGAAGAATCTGAAAAATATTAAATAACAGTGAATAAAAAGATGACGTTTTAAAATGAAAATATAATTTTTAATTATTTCAAATTCAGTGCAATATTTTTTTAATTATTTATAAAAGAGTTGCTAGTTAAATTATTATAAAAAGGTTTGCTTAACTTAGTTCGCATTTTTTGTTTCAAGTTTATTAATTGATAAAATCACAAACTAATGTTAATTAACTTAATAACACTTATAAATTTTAATGCACATTTGCCATTGATAAATTAGTGATCTAAATCATTAATTGAAATTTTAGATGGTTGTGTTTCTTAAAATAATATAAACATCTTTCGCGAAACTTTTACAATATAATGCATGACATAATGATTATATTTTAAATTCATTACATTATAAGGTATTTAAAAATTATCTTTGTTTTGATCGAGGAAGATTTTTGTGTTAAAGTATATGTTAGAACCTATCATTGAGATACGAAGAACTACCTGAATTTCAGATATCAATAATAAAGCACTAAAATAATTATTTTGTAAATACCAAAGTAATTCTTGGAACTCTGCAAATATATAAAATTCTTGAACTTGGAAATATATATGCGAATAAATTGTATAGCTCATATACTATAATCACATAACTTTTCTAAATTTATTTGGCTTATGCTATTTTTCTCCATTCTTTTTTTCCACAACAATTAATGGGAAAATTTAAATGAATATTTTTGACTGAGTCTATACTTACTTAAATGAGAATTAAAAAAAGCCACGGAATTTCTTACATTTCCTTAGTTTTAAATACTTTTTTTGCGAAAAAAATAGCACTGCACAAAGTTTAACGTGAATAATTATGTATTTATACCCATTCTTAAATATTTGAAATGATTAGAATGATTGTAATGTAAATAATCATATATTAAACTCCATTATAGTACCCAACTTTAAAATAATAAATGTCCAACGAGAGATTTCATAATAATATCATCACGAAATAATTTCCAAGGACTGGAAATCATCAGCGGTTCTTTACCATGATAGATTGCAGAATCAGCAGGTGCTCACCTGAATCACATTGGCAACACTTTGAGTATTAATAAACGTATCTTGAATATGCTATAGAATGTCGGATAAAAATTACATTACAAACCATATTAAAGAATAAATGTAAACTCACACACGTAATAAGAAAAATCTATTTTATAAACATGAAAATATTGTTTCTTTCCAACGCCATATTGTGTGTATAATTTTTGAAAATACACTATTATGTGGGGAACTTCGCAGTTATGTGGTAACATTGTGCATTGTATATATACATATATCGCCAAACATTCTTTGTATATTAGACTCTCATAAAATATAACTAAGCATGTTATAACCAATAAAATTTACGCACAAAATAATAAATATTCTAATCGTATGCATAATTCCAGTTTAAGAAGAAATAGCGAAAAAATATTTATTTTCCATATTATAGGCAATTTTTACGACAATTTGCTAAAAAAAAATTCTTCGATGTTTTAACTAAATCCTGTTTTTTAACAGAAATTTTTAGATATATATTTTGTAAAATTAATTCTGTTTTTAATAACATTTTAAATGCTATCAAATCTTTTATGATGGCGATAACAAAAGCTAATCGATATAAAAACATTTTCTAGAACAGAATATTTGAAGTCATAAAATATGTGGCATACACTTATTTTAAACTCGTGGATATTTTAAACCAGGCATAAAGTCTTTTAGGTCATTAACCTTTTATCTAGAATTTACACTACTCCAATCGAAACTAATGGAGTTTTTAATGGTGAAAACACAACAAAAAAATTTAAAATAACAGGATGTCTTGAGCATTATATTACACACTAATGCCTCTTGCAAAATAACTTTAAGGAATTACTACTTGCTGATGTTTTAAAAATTCGATTGTGAAATATAAGTGATATTTCAACATAATTTTAACTCAAATGTAACATTTCAATAAAATACTAAGATTAAATTTCTCTGTTTCCTAATATTTTTGTTTTTAGACATTGTTTCTAAGCATATTTTTGGTGTACTGTAAAATATCATTAAACCAGACAAAAAAATGAAGTTCGTAGTACCTTAAATGTAAGAAAAAGATTTAGTATCATGGTCTTAAAAAACATTTATTGCTATCGTCTGGTTGTGCAAATAATTCTGCGCATTTACAAACGGAATAGTTTTCAAAGTCGTTTTGTTTTTCTTTTTCTCCCAAGTTTAAGAAATAATTCTGAAGGCACTTCTTACGTGTTGCTTAACTAATGCGTACTTCCATATTTTTTGCCATACTGTCGCAAATGAATCGAAAAATAAATGTCGATTAGAGGCTGAACTCATTAGAATGGAAGTTAATGTAAAAAAGAATAAGAACGTGTTAAAAATGTTCGAATTGATGTGATTCGAAAATTCGAAGAAAATAATGCTTAAATCTCTCGCCAAATTTACGCATTATATGAAAAATCAAACATTATAATTCTAATTTAATTGTATTTTCAAAACAAAAGTATTGCAGCGAATAAAACTTGATAAAATAATTAGAATTAACTTAAAGAGTAATTAATAATTACTTTTCTCTAAATCAATTATAATGATAAGGAGTAAATAATAGCTATAATTATTTATTATCTATTCCGAGACTACGTGGTAAATGCGAAATGTAAAATAATTATAATTAATTTAAAGAATTTGAATAAACTTAGTTAAAATTAGCAACAACAAAAGAAAAATTAACAAAATAAAAATATAATGAAGAAAAGTTATAAAAACTTTGGTAATTCAACTATGAAATCAAGAAATAAAAGGGTATAATGTTCATGGCGTATGATAATTTTCAATAACAAATATTTTTTTAAGATAAAGAGGGAAAACAAATTGTATATTTCCGAACTTTATTCGTTATACTGTGTAAAAACAGAATTAAAGTAATATATTTATAATTACCAGAACCTAAAAATTTGTCTCTTCAAAATTAAAAAAAAAAAAACTATAACACAATTATTTATATAGTGAATTTTTGTTTTGGTAGATTATATCTGATGAATATTTTTGCAATTATTTTTTTAACTGATGCATGATGTTGAAGAAAACTTCTATAAAATTTTCGATGGTGAAGACCCTTATATTCTATAAATGAAAAATTTAAAGTTAAAAGAGGGACACAAATTTTAAAATTTCCAGAAGTTGAATCCTTATCTTAAAATATTCTTGAATTGCATGAATTTGTTAGATCTTTTACTTATTTTATTAAATAAAGAGAAACATTTTTCTTTTAATATTATAAGATTTTATTGAAAAAAACGACAGTATAGTGAAATGAAAAATAATCATACAAATAGATTTTAGATACTTTTTCTTATTAACAAATAACCAAATGAAATTTAGACATAGCTACAAACTGTTTATTTAACTAAACAAAAATTTTAATTTTCTATAAAGAATTATTATTATTATAAAGATTGAAATTTTACTCATACAGCATATTTAAAAATTTTTGATAATAGAACTGAGACACATCAAAAGTTTATTTCACATAATCTGCAAATAGGAAATATTACAAAATAAATTTTATTAAATCTAAGTTCTGCAAAAACATGTTAAAAAAATTTAATGACATTTCTTGAAAAGTTTTAAATTTTTGTAGAGGTTGAATTTATTTTATAGACTATATAATTGGGGAAATAATATTTGTAATTTACATAATGAAAGAAATGCATATAAAATTATATGTTGAAATATATTGAATAAACTGAAATGTATTTTATCACATTCATTACCATGGAGCTTTTTAAATAAATATGACCTTGAAAAGAACAATCTATAATATTTCATAAATTTTGGTAATGCTTGATCAACATACATTAAATTGAAATTTTATATTAGGAGTGTAAAAAAAATTAAGTTAATCTGATACATTGAAAAAGTTTGCTAAAAACTATGGTATTAGGTATGTTTCACGGCTTCATTTTCAAAACGATGTCACTATTATCGCCACGTTGGAACTTATCTAATACAGTTTGAAACTTGTATATTCCACAATTACTTTAACTATGACATCATAAAACTTCTTTCTCAAAGGATTTTCTTCACAAGAACTCCGCTAGATAGAACTTTATATGGTAATGAGAAGTGCCTTGAATCCTCTTTTGTTTTAATGTTTATAATTTTTCAAGTTGCTCCTCCACATACTTTTGTTTACATGTAGTTTGATTTAGTGTACATTTAAGCATATTTATTGATGATGTAACACATCATGTGCATGAAAAAATGAAATGGTTACCCTAATTTATCAATAAACTCTTATTTTTTTACACAATCTGTAAACTGAAAATGGATTATTACAATATTATTCAGTACATTAACTAGATTTCGAATTTTTTTAAAATTGACATTTATTCGTTTCATGGCTGATTTTTAAAGTGTTCAGTGGATTTTCGAGGGGACTCGTATTTTATAAATGAAGATGTACCAAAAATTTAATGGTATTCTAAACATGATCTTAAATAGTACATATGGTCGCAGATAATATATAATTTCTTACGCATCTTATTTGCGTGTTAAACATTTGTGTTCAATGAGAAAAAAAGTTATTCACAATGCACATTTCTAACATTGACTAGGTGATACCATTAGTATGGTTTTCCTTGTTCAAGGATATAAATTATTGCATGCACGTTTACGAAACTTCATAAATATCACATTCAAGCTTATCACAAGCCATGAAGAAGTATTTCGCATTTGAGTTTCAAAGTTGCATGAGTGCCGATGTGTATATAATCAATAATTAATTAGCAATCGATGAAAATTTTTTATCACATTTTAATTACTATTCAATTAATTTTTTTAAAAAAGGTTTCACATTATGATATTATTTTTAACATATGGACCAAATACAAATCAATCTAATAAAATGTTCTATCTTGAAAACCTCCTTTAAGTTATAACATTTCATTATGATTGAAAACTGCCTTTAACTGATCGGCAGCGTATTGGGAAAATACAAAAATAATGTTTGTTGATGTTGGTGTACATATTATTAAAAAATTATGTGGAAATTTAAGAATGGAGATGCGATGAAATATCCCTTTTCTCTACCCCTATCCTTATGAAGAGACGAAATTTTTAAAAGCAAAAAAATCACATACAGCCATTTTTGAAACTTGAAAAATTCCAGAATGAACTGCATCATGGAATAAAAAACTTTATAGTGAGTTTAAATATGTTTTGATTACATTTTTCAGTAATTACAAACACTAAAATCACTATTTCAAAATGAAGTAGAGTAAGTTAGCCAGAGAACAATATTATTATATAATGCTTATAAAATTGTATTAACTGGCACCTATTACAGGATTCAATTTTCAAAGTTGAAAATTAGTAATAATAGATTATAAATTCAAATTTATAGAAAAATATAATTTTTAAAATCGATACACTTGATGAAAATTTTGTAAATATTTCAAAATTTACTATAAATTTTTTCATTTTTTTCAGTTAAAACAATAGCAGTCTCATTTATAAGATAGTATGTTTTATGCATGACTTTTGATTATTTATAAGAGTACATAAGGACGTTTCTGACTCTACCAATAAGCTTTGAATAGCACTAATGTTATAAAGAGCTGTAAATGAAAATTGAGGATTTTTAATTATAAGTTTAAGGTAAGAAAAAAAAAGGATATTAATCATAAAACCTCAATTAAATTAGTGAAATATTGCCATGCATGCTTATGAAAAGGCATTAGGATTCCCTTAATAGGATTATTTTCGTAGAAGAAATATAGGTCATCAGTTCAACATTAGTCACTGTTGAAAAATTGATAGAACATTTTTTCATGCAAATTTGCCAACATGATTGCTTAGAGATTTTCTCCCTTGTGAAACAACTTTATAAAAAATCCTTCTGAAAAATAAACAAAGTATCAGCTAAGAAATTTTATAGATTTCGCCTATTCAATATATAGTACAATGTGTAAAGGCATTAGAAACTTTGGTATATATAGATTATACAATAAGCCATTCTTCCTAAAAAAACTTTATGAATTTAATAAGTATGTCAAATTGATAAAATACAAAATTCAATTCTAATTAATAAGTTCAGGTATAGTTTAAAATTCAACAAAATTATTATAAAACAAAGTTATTAGAATCAGATTTGTTTTATCAAGTTAAATATTTAAAGCAGAAAACTAAATTTTAAAATTATGATTTTAGTCTTCTAGAAATTATGAACGACTATAACTACTGCTAAACTTAGACCTAATTTAATAAAGTTAGAAGAACATTAAACAAAGCACATTCAAACAGAAATTAAACCTGAAACAAAGACTACATAGATGGTTATGCTGCTGTAACTCCAAAAATTAAAGAAACTCCTCCCAGATAACTATAGTGCAATTGTTTGGGTATCAAAACCACTTGTAGACTTTATTAAAATAATTTGATTGTAAACATTAAGATATAATTAGGCAATATAAATGAAATTCAAGTATTTGATCATTTGCTACAGTATTTTTCATTGCTCCCAAAATCTTCCATTAGTATGGTAATTGATGTTGGGCATTTTGATCACATCAGCTTGTAAATTAATAATAAAAAAGAAATTGAGCTCGGAAAACTTGCTATCATTAATATGTATCATAGGAGATAAATATTATGTGAAATTTAAGACAGAATCCAATATATAAAAAAATAATAATCATGTTCGTAAATTTGGATATTCAAGTTTAATGAAAATTTCAATTAACCAATAA
Organism: Latrodectus hesperus; assembly: GCA_037975125.1. Lineage (NCBI taxonomy): Eukaryota > Metazoa > Arthropoda > Arachnida > Araneae > Theridiidae > Latrodectus > Latrodectus hesperus. Next base: position 48,952,258 of record CM075852.1, on the reverse strand, counting down.
AAATGATTGATATTTTTGAAGTATTATACATAAAAATGAGTGACAAACTCAAAACTTTTTCAGTGTAAATTTTACTCATATTTTCTATTAAATAGTATAAATACAAATTTTAAATTATATCAAAATTCATACAAGATACATCTTTATTTTATAAAGTATTTTAATGATGGTTTTAATATAATACAAATAATATTTTTCTAAACAAAGAAGTTCATATGTAAATCACACACCAATAAATGATATAAAATAAACAATCCAGTTAAAAATTAAGCAGTAAAACTATAATTTATGGTTGAAGTTCTTATGAGACAGGTGTTTCATTTATGAAATTTTTAATGTCAATGGTCTTGGTATAAAAATATAAGACTGGCAACAGGATTGTCTAAATATAAAGAAAGCTTGACATACACATGTAATACAATTCGATAAAAAATCTACAGTCAAAAGTTACAGAGATGCACCTGAAAAATAAATTATCTAACTCTTTTCTGAGCAGTCCCAATATTACACTGGTTTACCTATAAGAAATAAAAATTATTAAATATGATATTAATTAATAGAGTTTTGTTGTATATAAAAAGTGTGAACACATAGGTGTATAAAATGATATTGCATCAACTGAAGAAAAATTAATTATGAAGAAATGAAAGCCAAAATATGTAATTTAATTAAAGAATGAGAAAGCATACTAATGTAAAAAATAACATAATATATGAATCAAATGGAAAAGGCTAAATCCTCCTTCAGGACATGTGATACCAGAATGTCATGTAATAAATTGCTAAAAGCTATCTTATATAAAAGTATACAATCATGACTCATAAATAAACTCTTGTAAGCCTAAAACTTTTAAAAGCACAAACTAAATAAGCTGCAAATGAAAGCATTTTTCAAATAAATGTGTAACTGAAAAGTTCATTGAAAGAACATTAGAAATGATCATATACAAAAGGAAGTGGAAATGAAATAGACTATAATATTTTTTTGTTTTGCTATCGCCTTATGATTACTTTTGTACACCAGTTTTAAGTGGATTATAAATCGAAGATGGGAATGAATGTTTCACTGAAGATTAGGATACAAACCATTAAGCTGACAACTCTGTAGAAGTTTTATTTGTGATAGACATAACTTATCACACATGAAATGGTTGTTTAGCAATGTCTTCACATTGTTATCTCCTTAATGTGAACTTATTTGTCAACAATGTTTCAATTCTTTGTTGGAACACTGTTGACAAATGTCTTCAATCCATTGTTAGATTAAACATATTATTCTATAAAGCACTAAGCACATCTGCCAATCTTTGGAAAAGTGCTTCAGTAAACCTTTTCACTTGTCAAAAAAAATTACACAAATATATATATTTTCTTAATTTAATAGACTAAGTTAATAGTTTTTCTCAGTACATTTAATTTACATTATTAATTAATAAAAATAAAGATTGTAAGAACTTTTATCAATTAAAGTTTTAGCTTTAGTTATATTCAATTCACATAATCTAGAGTGCAGTCATAAAAAACACTACCATTTGTTTCCTGAGTATGGTAGTGGTTCCAATGTCCTCCGAGTGAAATGTCATGCCACCCCCATAGGTATCAAGTATTTGGGGTCTTCTGCTTGATCTTTGTTTCAAAATCACGAAGGCTCCATCCAGCTGCATCTATGGTGCAACAACCTTCTGCATTGCTATCAGGTGTCACTTATATAGTGAAAAATATGACAGGATATCTAAATTCATGCTATTATCTATACTTCTAATTTCACCAATTTCAAACCACAGAATCATTTTTAGTTTCTAGCTTAGATAAATCTTCAATTTGTAATTAAGAAAACCAAATTTTAGCTTATCCATGGCCACATCTTCAGATTCATCATATTTAATTGACAGCAAAAATGGAAACATCTGTACAAAGTAGTCAACACTTGAAATTTTGGCCTCTTCCAATCTATGCATATTTGGCAACTGCAGATGATGCAGAAGATCTTGTTTCATTGGAAATTTTTTTAAAATACAATCACAAAAAGTTGTGAAATATTACCAAACACCAGGAAAAAAAAGTTTTTTTCTTCATGAGATAATATTGCCCCAATATCAGATGTACTACTTCCTATGACTAAATCACAAAATTCTTTTTGGGTTATTACAAGAATGATAATTTTATTTATGGGAGACAATAAAAACAGGAAAAGGTTTGTCTTCTCTAGATAAGAGATTTCAATTAATCATCTTCATCAAAAGATTTCTTTGTACTTTTCTCAGACTTCATTTCATATATTTTTAATTTTAAACTTTGTTTGATGCATTGCACATCCATATCAGAACTTTTAGTTCATATTCTTGGAATGTTGAAAAATGTCAGATTTCCAGATATACACTGGCCTCCAAAAGTTAAGAAACGACATGTTTTTCGAAGTTCACCATAAAAAAATGACACTAACAAAACAATTTATAGTTTATAAAAATAATAAAATTGAACTATATGCAAATTTATGCAAAAACGGTACTGTCACATTTTTTATAAATAAGAATAGCTATATATATATATATATATATATGAGTGAGAGAAAAATATGCAAACATAAGCCTTTCATAATTACATGAGTAACTTTTGTTGATTTACAACTTTTGTTAGCAGTTTCCTTTACAATAGGCAGTGAGGTCCGCAATGTCTTAGAAAAGCCGTTTGCCCGATTCATTAAGGTGGCGAGCGATCGTATGGATGGAAATGGGGTTATCACAGGCTGATGCTGCTAGACGTCTCAATGTGTCTTGCAGTGTGGTCCACCATCTCTGATTTAATATCAAACTGAAGACCCTGTATCCAGAAGACATGTTCCAGGCCGACCACGAGTCACAACACATGGAAAAGACCTTTTTATAGTTCTTTCGCTCTGAAGGAGAAGAAGAATATCGGTTCCACAACTTGTTGCAAACCTTTCTGTAGCATCGGGGAGAAGAATATCTGCTAGTAGGTACGAAGGCGTCTTCACCATGCAGGTCTCTATGCAAGGCGACTAGTTGTGTGTGCCTCCCTCACAGGACGACAAAGAAGGGCTTGCTTATCTTGGGCAAGAGAATCTTATCTTGGCAAGTTTATCGGACCAGACAGCAATGGGCTTCTGTACTCTTCACAGACGAGTCTAGATTTACATTGGAGAGCGATTCAGGACGTCTTCGGATCTGGAGGGAACAAAACACCAGATACCACCAATACAACATTGTGGAAAGAGACAGTTACCGCAACGGTGGAATAATGGTTTGGGTAGGGATCTCAGTCGGTGGCTACACTGACCAGCATGTGTTTCAGGGAGGCTGTGACTGGTGTGAGATATTGGGATGAGATCCTTGATCCATATGTCCACCCATATGCCGGTGCAAATGGCAATAATTTCATTCTGGTGGATCATATCGCACGAGTTCACTGAGCTGTAATTGTTGGGGAATATCTTGAGGATCTTGGTTTGGAGCGAATGGAATGGCCAGCTCAATTTTCAGATCTGGATCCAATAGAACATGTGTGGGACTAACTTGGTAGACAGGTTGCTACTTTAAATCCTCCTCCAAGGTCTTTAGGAGAGCTGAAACAAAGCTTACTCCGTATCTGGTCTTCGCTTCCCATTTCGGTAAACGACAACTTAATTGAAAGCATGGAAAGTTGATGCCGCCAATGCATGCAAACTAGGGGTGGACATATCCTTTATTAAAACTCATTTTTGTTATGCTTCTATTACTTTTTACCACATAAAACTGTGATTATTCTTTTTTGCAAGAATGGACTTTTCCAGCGAGATTGCATTTTTTCTTGTAAATCCTTTTTGCTTTTTTCTTATGTAAACTATGTTGTAGTCAATAAATACCTGTTTTGTGAACATGGCATCCAAATTTGGAGTTTCTACATTCATTCATTTGCAAATTAGGCACAAAAAACAGTTGTTCCTTAACTTTTGGAGACCAGTGTAGTTAAAATGGAGAAGCTTACATACCATGAAAATATTTTTAAAGAGTATATTTTATATATATAAAATTATATCAACATTAAGTATTAATCAAATAGTTTCTGAATTTTTTTTTGTAGAGAAAGTCAACGTGTGAAGACATTTTTGAGGATTTTCTAAGTGTCTTTGTCACACAATTCTTGAATTTTTCAGATACAAGGTATATCCAGAAAGTAAGTTCCATTTGGTAATAAAATTAAATTGTGTACAAATACAGAAAAATTATTTATTCCAAAAAATTCTACAACTCTTAAACTACTTTTCCACATAACTGCCGAAATTTTGCAGGCATTTGTCATAGCGTGGCACAAGTTTTTGTATACCTTCTTCATAGAAGTTTGCCGCCTGTGTCTTCAACCAGTTGGAAACAGTTTCTTTCAGCTCTTCGTTATTGTTGAAGTGTTGATTGCCAAGGAAAGACTTGAGATGTAAGAACAGATGAAAGTCAATAGGAGCAAGGTCAGGCCTGTATGGTGGATGGTCAAACACGCCCCAGCCAAATCCCTGTAGGAGGTTTTTCGTCGCATGAACCAGTTCTTCTGTAACCAAAGATGGACGCCCACTTCGTTCTTCATTGTGCACTTCACTATGTCCTTCATTGAACTGTTGGACCCATCTTCTTACCATAGAATCACTCATCGCATTTTATCCATAAACTTCGCAAATTTGCTGATAAATTTCAATTTGTTTAATTTTCCTAGCATTCAGAAAACAAATCACAGATCTGATTTCACAAGCGGCGGGTTTTTCAATCAACTCCGACATTGTAAACAAGCACAACAAAGCGTACATGGCTGACAGTGATCTCAAAATGGCGCATGTTTCTTATCCTTGATACAGAACGTATACCGCGCATGTGCGGAACTGCGATCACAGCGCTGCAGCAGAGATAAATTGAAACAAAACTTACTTTCTGGATATACCTCGTATATTTTTTTGAATATAATTTAAATAATATATACCAATTACGATTTCATAAGTTTTAATTGGTAAGGTTGCAGCACCTTTTTAGAGGCAAGATTTATCAAATGACAAGAACAATCTTGTCTGTCCCATACCTGCCAACCTTGAAGGAAAAATAAGTGGATTATACTAATTTTGAGGGAAAAAAATCAGGAGTCACCAATAGCGACAATTTTGTTTGAAACAGAATGTTTTAAATGGTAGTACCACAAATTGACAATTTTACTTTTCAGAATATACATTCTGAGAATGATTGATGTTAAACATATCGTGTTAATCTTAATATTTTAATAAAATATTCATCAACCACATAAAGAAACTATGAAAATTAAAAGAGTATACTACATGTAAAAAAATAAACATCAACATTTATATCCCAATATTTATTTTATAAGGCAACTTTAACTACACTAGTGCAATTTATAAATATTAAACTTATAAAATTACATAAACATAAAATGCATTACTAAATAAATTCAATGCAGAGACAAATACTTTGTTTGGCAGAAATATTTTTTTAATTAAATTACTAACAACTAGATGAACTGCTTATGTAAACAGGCACCTGGTGTCTACCCTGAATGTTAATTATATGACTGCCAATTTGTAGGAGTCTTGGCAGGCTAGAGGTTAGATCGCCATGCTCTCACTGCGAACAGCTTGGGTTCGAAATTCAACCTGTTCAGATCATATATTATTATCACTTTATATAAGTCCTTCATCTATTGACTATTTAAGCTACTAAAACAACTCAATACACTTTTTTCCGGAAGAATTCGGCTGTTTTTAGGTTTTTGACTGAAACTGCCAAAAATCAGTAGATTTTTATACATTATAGGGATATTGTTAGAAATGATGAAAAATCAGGAGTTTCCTGATAAAATCAGTAGAGTAAGCAGCTATGCTGTCCTTAAATAGGTAATAACACCTTTTTTTCCCCCTTTTACTTGCATTATCAGCACTGAATGTTATACAATGTTTAAGGAAGATATTAATCATTCAAATTTGTTTTAAAAAATGCTTATATTTTCCCCTGTTAAATTTGAAGTCACAAAAAGCAACTTTAAATATATATTTATGAATGGGAATGAAAAGTTTATAACTGGATACAATTTTGAATTGCTGTCATTACTCCCATCACAAGTAGTAAAAAATAGTGAAGTTTCTAGAAGTTTAATGTTTGCTTTTGTCCGATGCTAATTCCTATATAAATGGCAAAAGGTTTTGGTTTGAGCACATGGTTGATGTTTTGCAATGTCATTTTGATAGGAAACCTTTTCCTAAGAAGGGCAACACTGATTGGTATGTTGTGCTCAAACTAAAAGGAAGTAAAATATTATTCCAACCGAGTGACTTTTACTTAAATACCATTTTTAAAACAAACATCTAATTTAGAAGTGCTTGCTGTACTTTTTGCTTTTTGTACATATTTTGGCTTTTTGACTTGGCGAGAAATGTTAAAATGATCATAGTGAGATATATTATTCATAATTGAAAGCTACAAAATGAGCAAACTTAGCTCCATAAGATGATAATGTTGAATTTCCTCTATTGAAGTAGCTGTTTTTAAAAAAACTGAAAATAAGATTTATTATTAGGTTAACTATTAGCAATTTTTGACAAAATATCAGTAACCACATGAGTCACGACACAGCTGAAATGCTTGCTGTCACCCAAAAAAGCCTCAGAATTAATTCTGCTCATCAACAACAGCCCACCAACCATAGTAGTTAAAATGAATGGTGTCGAGTTTTGCTACATGACTAAAGGAGAACAATGTTATGTCTACCATTTTATGCCCACATCTATAGTTTCTCAAGTTCACGCCTTACTTTCCAGATAGGAAAAGGTGTTAGAATGTGCATCTTCTGACCGCTAAGCAATTCTGCGACTAGAGCTTAGAAAGTTATTTCTCCCACACTGATGGTTTGAGAGAGGGTGTCAATTTATGTTTCTTATTATTGTTCAGAATAAAAAATTGTCCCAATGTGATAAATATTAAAAAAAATTTTTTTTCTAATTTTGCCAAGAACAGTAACACTTAAAATATTCTATGCTATCAGTAAAAGCGTAAAACCAAACGATTTAGAGTAAAATTTGACAGACATATTTTAAGTTATATGGTGTCATTGAAAACGAATTGGAATTATGATTTAAGAAACAGTTTATAATATATATTGTTATAAATCAATATTTGAACTTTAAATCACTTACCATTGTTGCAAATCTTAATGAATTGATGGTTTCATTTATATTTTCATTATCTGGGCTTATATTGACAAACATCAGAGTTTTGCTATTGCCTCCCAAGGAATTGGCAAGCAGATGAGTGAGTTTACTGTCTCTGTAAGGTATGTGATTTTCCTAAAGATGCAGAAACATAAAACACATGATTTATTTCAATTTAAAATCTTAAATTTGTCACTTACTAATCACAAAGAAATATACATTTTTAAATACATTTTAAAATAATCTAATGTATTTTATTGATTTCACTAATAAAAACTTTCTTGATTCATTTAAATTATTTCTATGAATTACATTTACATATGTATTAACAATTCAGATATACAACTCTAATAAGTTGTTAACTGCCAGAAAGTTGATGACCAGTAGGGGATCCCCCCGGAAAAGTCAGATGCAATCCAGAATGTTTTTGGTGAGGCTGGACGGTCACAGCCTTTTTTACAAGTGGGATATTTTTTGTACCACGTTCAAAGATTAAACATTTTAGATACAATTCTTAAAGTACATAGATTATACTTTTTTGGTAATGCGTTTTTCGTAAAACTTATACTAAGTAAAACTACTTAATTTAAAAAACCTTAAAATAAGATTTTAATTTCTCTAGTAAAAACATTCCATTTAAGTGAAATGGAAGATAATAGAATTTAAATAATTCTATTGAAAAACTTCTATAATATTCAAGAATCAATGGATGGAATTAACAAATTTAGAAGATTTTTATAGCAGTCATAATGAAGTTCAAAGTGACTTGAAAAGAGTCACTTTTCAAAATTGAAATATGATCAACTGTTTGCTAATTCCAAAAATAAAGTTTAAAATTACCAAAATCAGGAAATTGCAGATAATATCTTTAGCATTTGAAATTTTTTTGGAGACAGGACAGTTTAAGACAAATGCATATATATACATAGATATTCTTCAGAAATTCTTTTATATTGGACAATATTTCCTAAAATATAAATTGCTTGCCATAGAGGAATGCAATAGTTAAAGTATCTAAGAGCATTTCACTCCGTAGCAATTACCTATGAATTTACTAGTCACAAATTGTTACCATTTCAACAGTGTTTATGAGAAAGTTATCATTCCGAATGTAGTATTCACAAGTATCATAAAGCTTTATTTTTTTTATTTCACATTTTTCATAACAAGAAATGAATGGAATTTAAAATATAAAAAATATGAAACTTTCATTTATAAAATAAGTATAAAGTTAAACTTAATAATTTAGGAAACTATATTAGTAGCAAATGCTTATTAGAGTATTGAAACTATTGTAGAAGATAAGTATTTAAAATCTGAATTGTTTACTAAATTTTAATATAATGCAAAACTATACAATTTTCATACATTCTAAGGCTATTTATAAAGACTATCAATATAAATCAAATTTTTGCTTTGTTTTACTCACATAGCATAGATGACATATTTAAATACAGAAAATAGAACAATATTGGAATAAGCACAAGTTTGCTATATACTTCAATATTTTTTAGAAAGAGAAAATTGAAAAAAATGGAATCTTTAATATTAGACTTTACAATTTATTGCTTACATTAGATATGCCCAAATTTGCTGACACTTTAAAAAATTAATTAATAATTCCTAGACCTATAATACATTTCAATAAAATTAGTATGATCCCTTAATTAAAAATATTCTAATTTATTCCTTAAAGCTATAAACTTACTTTTTTGGAAAGGGACATTATAACTTTACCAAGATTAGATAAAGATTTATTAATGGCTTTTGCTTCAGTAAGTCTTTCTCCAGCAGATCCAGAATCTTTGACGCGCTCACTTCCAGCCAGATCCACAAGATTCAGAATTCCTTTAAAGAGAAATTAGTTTTCTGAAAAATTCAGTATTATCACTTAACTTTGAATTTGTATAAACTCTAAAAATTTAATATCATTCAATATTTAAGTCACATGTTCACTTTTAAATCAACAAAATGAGAAATTAACAAAAAGAATTCTAACATTAATTATTTAAGTGGATAAAATTTGAATTTTGAGAAACATTGGTTAACAAAAATTTATTTTCATTGGTTTTTATTGAAAATAAGATAACTGCATTTAGAACATGTATATTAAAAAGCATTAATGACACAAAAATCATTAGAACACATTTATCTTTTATTTTAAATCTTTATTAATGGAAATATTATAATTTTAACATTGTGTAATGGATATGTGCAACAATGTTGCAAGACATTTACATATCAGTGGCTTGATGCCTTCCAGACTAAATATTTTTATAGATAATGGACCTAAGTACTCATTATAGAGATATGCATGCATAAATTCAGCATCCATTTTCCACTGTTCAGTAGTGGTAAAGGTCTAAAGAGTAAACTTCTCACTAAGGCACAATATCTTTAAAAATAAATTTATTAAAAATTTAAATAATCATAACATACAAGTATTTTCATTGAGAAAGTTTCAGTTATGTGTAATTAAAAATAGCCCTAATATAAAAGTTTGAAAAGAAAGCTGAAAGTACTTTTACAATTTTGGGGGAAAAAGGAAAAAACATTGCATGTTAGTTTTACGATTTTTCTTCTAAAATTGCAAAAGTCATTAATAAGCACAAAATTTATTTAAACCTTCACATTTTTCTCCAGTAGCAGAATTTTCCCCATAGATCTTAAGTTGGAAAACATAATGAGATCGAGAAGAATGTTCATTGCATCTTGTGGCTGCAACTGCTCTATTGATACGAGCTTTCTTCAACAAATTAAAAACCTAAAATAAAAGTAATCATTACTGTTTTTTGAAAATTAAATATATTTCTAGTTTTCAGCATTAACAATACAATTTTACTCAATGAAAATACATTACATGCATTTAAATAAGTTGGTATTTTTTTTTCTAGGACAAAATTGGCTAGTAAAATATATTTCAGCTTGTAAAAATGCTATCCAGATAATAAATATAAACAGCAATAATTTTTTTTCAAAAGGAAGAATTTATTTTTTAATTTTTATTTATGATATTTTGTCGCTCAACAATTAGTAAGGCTTATATGGATATATAGTAATAAAAAAGAAAATAATGAGATACACCTGAAGGTATGCAGGAAAAACATGGATGTTTAGTTTTGGAAATTCTATTTTCCAGCATGCATATTAATTAATAATTCAGTTTAAAATATTTTTTTGCAAACTTTTAACTAAGTTATTAATATAAAAGGATACTAATATTTAAATTGCATAAAAGTACTTTCATATGTTTTTTTAAATGAAATACCCAAAACAGAATTTTCTATTTCTCATATTTTTGCTTCATTATGCTTTAAAAGATAATGTTGCAAAACATTTCTTAAAATTTAACATATCTGTCAGTAGACTTATTAAGCATATAATTTATATTGATTTGATAAATATATCTCATAGAAAAAAATATTTGCTAATTTAAAAAAGGCAAACAGAAGCTCTTTTCTCATACAATAAAATAATCAATCCTGTTATGGTTAGCAAAATACTTTTTTAGTTCTGGATAATTTTCTTCAATTTTAAAAAGTAAACAAATTTTTTAAATGCTCTCTGGTATCTTACATAAAGCATAAAACATATATCCTAACTAACTTAAATACACACAAAAATACTATAAAATAGTACCTCCTGAGCACAAGTGACAGGTGATGCAGTGACATTGGATAGAAGGCAATCTACACCTTTGCCAGCAGATTTTTTTATTTCACATTTATTTCCATTTTGGGGATCAGTATTCAGTAAGTCTTGAATACGCTCATTATAAACTTCCAAGAAGAATGCTTCAACTTTGTACTATAATTGAAAAAATTATTAAATTTTAATGAACTAAAATAGCAAGAAGAATGAAGCCTAAAATAGATAGGCCATAAAATCTTCAACAAACGTTTCGTAGCATTTATCTTAAGATAATATTTATGTAAATATAAATTTATACATATTTTAATTTCTGTAACTATTTCCAAAAGTGAAATCATTGTTATTCTTCAAAACTTTTAATTTCATGTAATCCAAGAACAAATATTTTTAAACGAATCACAACTGTTTAAAAACAAGGATTTAAATTATGCTAAGATATAAAATTAGCAAGAAGAAAATTATTTGTTGTTTCAATCTTAAATCATTTCATTCTTTTTAATGATATGAATTTAAGTACACATGCACAAACAAAAAGTTAAAATACCAATTTTTGTTAAATACTAAACATTTTATTTACATGAATATATCTACTAAACCAAGTGAGTGATAGAACAATTTACAATTCAAATTATATCCCCTATGAATTCCTCAATTAAAAATTAAAGCTAAGACAAGACCTTAATTATGAGAAATCCATTAGTAAAACACATTGCACAACATTGAAAATGCAACATCAAGAAAGAGTGGCCAGAAACTAAGCAAAATCTAAGGTAGATGTACCTTACCGAATTATGTGAATGATGTGAAATGCACAGACCTCTAGTTCACGTAGGATAAGATATAAGCTGAGGAACAGGAAAAGTGGAAAACATTTGCGCAGTTATTGCTCCATAGAAAATTGTTAAACGTTTGTTCTTGTCGCAAAGGGCACCTGTACTAGCAGAGAATACCAGGCCATCGTAGATGGAGTCAGTTCCAGCACACAGACAAGTTTATGATGTGCATGGTCATCGAACTGAGAACAGCAAATCTAAGTTGACACACACCTGGATGCATCTACAGTGCTGTGATGAAGATGATTGAAACAAGAAACTGTAACATTTGCAGGGTGACTGTGCAACCAGAGGGAAGTCAGCTAACGTGATTCACTGTACTAGATAGGAATCTGTGGTGGCCCATCAAAGCATTACTTAAATTTAGCAGTATGTTCCCATATCGAGCAGAACTATTTGCAGTCTATTGTTTGCTAGTGGTCTATACTTATGCTGTCTATTAAGACTGCTGTTAATCCCACAGCATAGAGGCAAACAAGTTGAATGGTGCTGGATTAGAGTGAAGTGGAAGACAGAGCGTCACAGGATCATCTTCTCAGATGAGTCAAACTTCTGTTTCTTCAGTGATAGTATCAGCGTTTGAATGTGATGTTGATGGAGAGAAGTCCAATTCTGAGGCTATTGTGGATCAACTCAGAGCGCGACATCATGGTTTGGGACACCACTGCACGAGATTCCAAGTCACCTCTAGTTCCTATTCCTGGCACTATGATAGCCCAACATTATGTGGATGATGTGCTACAGACAGTGTCACTTCCATACTTATAGGGGCACTTAAAGCTCTTTATTAGCAGGATAATGCATAACTGCACATTGTTCGCATCAGCCATGTTGGCTGATAACAAGTTGTTCAGCAGAGCATGTTGCTCTGCAAAGTGTACACCAACTTTCCTGATCACCGTGCACACCAGATCTCTCACTAAAGGAACAAGATTGAAATATGATTGAATATAATTTGCATATCCTGCCACTGTCTGTTTCAGAAGATGCACTTTGGCAAATGGTTGACAGCCATTCCTCAGGATGCCATCCATACTGGGATTGACTTTGTGTCTAGACTTGTTACTTCGTTTATCGTTGGTCACAGTGGTCCTGCAACCTACTGACCCAACCCTTTTATCGCATATATAGATATATATCACTTATTGATCGTTGCTGTCTCTTTGTTTGCAGAGTTTTGTCACTCTCTGGCAATTCTTTTTTGGTGTTACATTTTCAATGCTAGACAGTATATTAACATTGCTATTAATTTACACTACAAACATGATAAAGCAAGGATTTAAAATCTATAGCAAAAATTTCAAATACTTACATTCCAGCCTCTAGGCTGTAAATCTGAAATGCAATTGAAAATTTGTTGCACAGATCTTGGAATCATTCCAAGACTATTTTCATTATCCGGACACAAAAAATCTACAATATTTTCTGGGCCTTCCATAGTGTAAGTTTTACCTGAACCTGTCTGGCCATAGGCAAAAATGCAAACGTTATATCCGTCAATTGAAGACTGAACAAGTTGGGAGATTTCATTAAATATTTCTGCTTGGGATGTTGTTGGAGGAAAAACACAGTCAAATGAGAATTCAGATTTTTTCTGTAAAAAAGAAACAATGTTAAGTCTATCATACTAATAAACAATACACAACTTATAAAATTTTAGTGTGCATATGGTATTTATAACCATCTTATGAATTTTGACATTTCAATTATATTATTGAAACACAGTATTATCTTGATTACAAAAAGGTGACAGGAAATTTGTTGAGAATTTGAATTCCAGCTTGATGAATGGGGTGTTTTTATTCATATCCAAAATTATCAGTTTGATCATTTAAAATACATATATAATAATAATAATAAATGTTTGTTGTGTTAATCACAATAGGTATTAAACTTCAATATACCTCACTCTTCCCATTTTCAGCTTTTTGTAGAACTTCTATAATTTTACCATTAGGTGTCTCAATATTAGCTGGGATCATGCCATTTTTTATTTCTTCAGGTAAGGCTGGCCTCATTCTACAATAGACACGTATATTGCCCTAAGAGGAAGAAAAAATATGATACATTTTCACTGCATGACTCAATTATCAACCAAACAGATATATTCTTAAGTAGATCAAAATCCTTTTCAAGAATTTTCAAATTCAAGAATTTTACAATATGATGGTAGTGTTTGAAACTAATTGCAGTAGATCCCATCATCATTCTAGCTTCATATAATACCATAAAGCCCTGTTTAATTAAAATATTAGAAATTTAATAGGATTAACAGTTTTGTTTCTCAAAACTATTTTTAATAAATATAATAATGAATATGAAGAAAGCGAATTAATTTCAAGGATAAAAGATGAAGGAGTCTTATTTATAACATTATATGACTTTTATTTATTTACTATTATAACAGAAAGTAACTAATATATATACTGCTCCAAGAGTGAAATTTTATATTTTTAATTTTCTACCCTTAAATTTTTCTTTTTAAATCTGTACAAATATTATATAAAAATAAAAAATTTAAATGCTTACCAAAAGTAGTTAAAAATTGGGAATCTCACCAATTTATTTTTAAAACAATTAAGAAATATTTAATTTCAGCCTATTTAAAACAGTCTCATCATAAATTTATAAAATATTTTAGAAATGTATTAATTTTCCTGCTTCATATTTTGTTTAAATATTCCATCTTGTATTTTAAATATTTCTACGACTGAATAAAAATTTGCATGTATACAAACTTTTAATTCTTGAATTGTGTTATGTAATTTTCGTCTTGTAGATTCTTCCTCCAGCAATTTTGACTCCATGTCCGCAATAGTCTGAAATAAAGACTCTATTTTTCTATCTTTTTCAGAATTTAGTTTTGTCAAGTGAATTATTTCTTCTTTATGGCTCTTGAGAAGTTGCTGTAAGATGTTAAAACAACTTATTTAAGAAAAAACTTTAAAAATTTTTAAGATAAAAAACATACAAGATAAGAATTATTACATGTTTTATGAAACTTTAATTAAAAAACTCAATTGTATTAATATTACATATTTGAAATTATTTCTTTTATTTGTATAGGCCGTTTTTTTCTTATTATTTAAAGTCTTAGCAAAAATAAGTATGAAAAATATGATGTTAATATTATGAAGCAAATCTTTAGCACTGTAAAATGTTATTATTCCAAATAATGTACAATTTGTGCTTTTATAAGTACATAAAATTCTAAATATAACTATGGAGATTTAAATTTTTTAAACATCCACTCACAATAGATATACTTAATTTCTGACAAATATTTCACTAAGACAAATATGAATCTTTAAAATGTTAATCAGATTTTAACATTTTCTTTTGTGTGAATCTACATGGTTATAAACTCGAACATTTTTATTTGAATATTATTATACTAACTTCTGTAGCTTCAAGTTGAGTTTGAACAGTGGATTTTATAGAAGTTAAACTAGCAATGGTTCTTTTCAGTTCTGATACTTCTTCATCTAAAACTTTTAATTTTGACTGGAGAGATTTATTTTCTTTTGATAAACTGTCACATTCATCAGACTTTTCTCTACAAAAATAAATATATATTATTCAAAATAAATACATTTTCTGTAAAAACAATTTTAATACCTACTAATAATCGTTTCAATAATTTTATAAATATTCTAGTAATATACAAATTTTTATTGCTGCAGATCATCAAAATCTTTCATGCAAATGGTTAAAAAAATGTGTACAAGTTCTACAGTTCGGAATTTTTTTAAAAATTGCTTCACCAAGTTTTTTCTCTTATTGTCATACTGCTATTTTAACAGATTTTAAACTAAAAACATTTTATATCATAGTTGAAAAATCCACCCAATAAATTGTAGTATCATGGCTTAAAGTACCGACTATTGAATTCCAATTTGATCATAAAGTGATCAAAATTAATATGAATGTACTTATCTCAGCCAATGTTTAGTTTCTCATATTATAATGAGGTTGTCATTTTTTGCACACACGGCTAATTAGACAAAGACTTAGTTTAAGTGAATTCTGAACCAAACACAGGCACAAGTGGGATTCAGATTCACATACTAGTGAATTGAAGGCAAGAGCAATAACAAGTCACTGCCAGTTTCGTAATTAGGACTAACTACCAATATAGCAAGACTTCTTTTTTTGTAATTAGAAAGTCAAGAAGAGATCTGGTATGTTCCACTAAACATATATTGCAATGTGCAATAATTTATCATTACACAACACATATCATTATATCACCAGCAGTTTGCGAGATTATAGGTATTATAACAGTATATGTGCTATACACATACATTATGTATAAATATATATTTATAATTTGCCAGTACTTTATATACATTCAGAACACACAAGTAAAATATTTTTAACGTTATTACTATTCAGTTTTTTATTATAGAACTATTTTTTTTATATAATGTGAAAATTATTTGAGTATACTTACTTTAAACTTTTCTGCAATTCATTTATTTGAGAAGAGGCTTTTTCACTTTGACTTGCTTTTATCTGGACATTTTGGTTTAAACGGGAGTTATCGGCTTCAAGAGCAGCAATTCTTTGATTATTAATTTGTAGTTGTTCAGTTAATGTTGCATTTTGCATTTGAGTCTTCTGAAAGTATTCTTCCATGTCTTGAATTCGACCTTTCAAGTCCCAGGCTGGTCTTTTGGATTTTACAGTTGGTTTAGCCTTATCAGATGTGAGGCTAATTGCAGGCATGCTACCCCTTATCAAATTATTTTCAGAGATTGGTTTAAGTGCTGAAAAATGTACAATTATATAATTCATTCAATTAAATACGATTTATATTTGTTATAACATAAAAATTGCAGAAAAAAGTAGAATTTGTAGACTAGAAATGATTAATTTTTAATGAAAATATACAGAATTTAAAAAAAAAGTAAAGATTTTCAAATAGCAATTATTGTGAAGATTTAGATTTACAAGCTATTTGAAATACAATTCTGCTCAATCACTGCTTGAACTTATAAAAGTTAAGAATTTTTGTTAATGTCTCAAACACAAAATTCTCCAATTATGAAATATCAATTACATATTATCTACAAGAACAGTAAACTAAAACCTATATTATTTTTTCATAAAAATATATGCAGTACTTTATAAAATAGAAGTACTAAAGTATCCTAAGAAGGTTTATATTTAATGTAATAGTAAAAAAGCTGTTTTGAAATTTTTAAGAAAGAAACAAAAATAAAGAAGGCATTAAATTAAAAAATTTTCATATGTTATCAGGCAAAAGTAGAAAAGAAAACATTTGCAAAAATATGCAGATTAGACTACAACAAAAATTTTAGGTTTAAAAAATGTTTTCACAGTTTTAGATAAATGCCAGAATTTTCAGCTTAATTGACGTTTAAAAGTTTCTGTAATTTTCTTAAATATTTATAATGATACTTGGTAAAAATTTTCTTTTTATTCCATAGAAAAAAATGCTTTATTCAACTTTATCAAAAGGTATTTTCTTTTTTCAATAAGAAATCAAAAACAGCTATGAAAGAATAGAATATATATTTAATGTATCTTAGCTTATAATTCAATATCCTATCAATATTTAAAAGTTTTAATGATTAAAATTGAAATATGAAATTTTCAACGTGAGTGCCTACTCATGATTGAAATCTCATTTTCCCCAGGTTTATAATTAAAAAATATTAAAAATTTATGCACAAAATAAAATGATATTTTTCCTGAAATATAGTTCAATTTTACTTTAATTTATTGCTTAATATTTTTGATAAAATATAAGCATTATTTTAGTCAAAATAAAAATTTTAAATTGGGGATTTTAGAACAGTGATTTCAATTAACATGCATATTTTGAGATTTTAGATACAAATTTCAAGAAAAATTTGCCATTTACAATTTTGTAGAAGATAACATTTTTCATACAACTAATTATATTTAATTTTATAAAAACATAATTTTTTTAAACTCATAATCACAAACATGTTATTTAACACTAACTTAACTTCTTCACCATTCTGTTAAAAAGTTTTATAAATAGGATTTATTAAAATGATTATTAAACTAGTTAATTTAAATATATAAGATTACAGTATAATATTGAAAAACATACCCCTCTGTTTGGCCTTTTCAGAAAATCCAGCATTTTTTAGAAATGGTTTTGATTGCATTATTACAGAAGTTCTTCTTGTTTTGATTTCTGGAACGTTTTCCAATTTTGGCCTCTTATCAACTTGAAACTGTAAAATTTGATAATGTGATAAAATTAAAACTAATAGAAGAACAACCTCAGAGGTCTTACAGATTCTCAAAAAATACCAGGAAACAAAATATTTCAAGGAGTTATCAATATATATATATTCACACATTTAATAAATAATACCCCGATTATTTTTGGCTAAATACATTTGTAATTATACACATGATATTTTAAAAATAATGATAGCAACTGATGCTTGTAAAAATTAACCTAAACAATAATTTGAAAATAATTCTAAACCATGACATTATAATGTAACTATGAAAATATAAATTAAAAATATATAATATTTTGAAAGTCAAAAACTGAGAAATAACAGTTAATAGGAAGAGCTATAAAAATTTATATGGATAAAATTCAAGAAGGCTTGAAAATAATTCTTATAAGGGATTATTCATAATAAAATTCCTAGATTATTCAATCAGGTCCTACACTTTAAAGTAGATTCCAAACCTTTATCTATATCCATGTCTAGATTAAGAATTGAATATATCAAAAAGCTAACTATTAAATTACCAATTTTACATAATAGGAAAATAATTAAAAATCTCTTAAAATTAATTTTATCAGTTACTTTTTACACTTCAATGTTTTATAAAAAATCATATAATTTTCAGTAATTAAAAAGAACTTAAGATTAAATAGAACTAATCTTTCATCCAGAAATTTCAAAAATGAAAGTGTGATAGTAAAGAGATTTTGCTGTTTGGAAAATTTCACATAATTTTCTATAAAAATCCATGACAAGAAATCAGGATATTTTATACAATATACAAGTTTAATACTTATATTGTTATGTTGCCTTAACTTGACGATGCTGAATATCAAAACAATTCAACTTTGGTTAGAATCTCGTTTCTATACAGGAAGTTAAATTTTATAAATGTTTTCTTATTTTCTTCAGTTGAATTAATATGTAGGTGTAGTTAGGTTAAAACTTGAAGCTCTGTTAAATAAAAATGTGTGAATGAGAAAGAATGTAGTGTATTTTACAGTAATGTTCATTGAAACAGCCGGAATGTAATAATTATTTTATTTAAAAATGGGACGACACACATACATGTATTAACATTATCAAATTTTGTTTGTAAACATTTTTATAGTCTCGAACTCAGAGTGTTCTGCTTACTTTCGTTTTTAAGAATACTACAAAGACTTATTTCATCTTAATGTAATAATATTATTCCATTATAATTTTTATAATTGAACCTACAAGGATTTTGAATTAAGATCATACATATATAATTTTTAATAAAATATGTTTGTTCACAGAAGAGCACTAAATTTCAGTCAGAGGGAAAAACAGGCATTATTAAGTGGTTGCAATGTTTGCCCAAATATTAAATTAGATGTAGATTACTTGTTATTAAATATATGAAGGAAATCAAAGTATTAAAAAATTATTAGTCCAAATCTGGCATAGTTAAAGTTGAGTGAACAATGAATTTTTGGTTTCAATATTTGTAAATAGCATGAAGATTATTAATTTATTTAGAAATGATGGAAGTTTATATATATCACTGAAATTCCAAATTAACAACATGAATAATTTTTAAAACAATTACACTTTCTGATATATTACTCATTATATTAATAATTTGAATTTTGATGTTATAATTACACATATGCAAGTTATTTCATTGGAAGATTGTATCCTTAAGTTAAATAGTTTAATATCCTGTTAATGTATGTAATTATGAAACTTATTGCTGCTGAGTAAAATAGATATGATAATTTCAACTCAAAATTATAGTTAAGAATAAAATCAAAATATCAGATTATCAAGTATGGAAATTTAAAAATAAAAAGTTTAATAACTTATTATTTTATTCAAATTATGCACTTTGGTTGTATATACATTTGTTATTTAAGGAGATAGGGTTGTAGCGCAGGATATAAATATTGTCTTTTATATTCACATTTTTTATTTTGGTGTGGATATAGTGCCTCAATTTTAATACTGTCCTTTATATTTGTTTTGCTTTTCACTGTGGATTTAGCACCGGAATTTCAATCTTATTTTTTATATTCGTTTTGTATTTTGCTGCGAATATAGTGCTGTGAATATAGTGCTGGAATTTCAATCTGTCTTTTATATTCATTTTGTATATCACTATGGATATCATGCCAGAAATCTAACTCTGACTTTTATATTCATTTTGAATTTTGCTGTGCATGTAGAGCACCGGAAGAAAAATGAAAGAAAGAATTTTATTTTAATTATTTTCTGCAGGCATAGAATTCCTAGAATCGTATGTTTGTTACTTAAATTTCGAATAGTAAATGAATTTATAGAATCGTTCTATTTTTTGGAATTATTCTAGATTTGTCTACTTTTATGTAGAATGATTTGTAACATTGAACCAATCTTAAATCAATGAAATTCATTATTTTATTTATTTTTAGCTAGATGATATTAAATGTAGTTATTTTTGTTGCTTTATTTCCTTTCTGAATTATTATTTACTATTATATTTTTAATTCTAAAATAACTTTAAATAGAATCTTTAATTCTCATTACGATTATTGTTTTTTTATATATATATGATTATGTTTAGCAATTTGAAATTGGGGGGGGGGGATAGAACACCCCGCTTTATTTACATGGTTATTGTTTTCTTATGTAGTGTTAGGCCTAGTAATTCCAAATTGGGGAAAAAACCGGTTTCGTTGCCACTTGGCTACAAAAAAAGCTGTAATGATCGCCAATAGAGAGGGATACCCTACTAGTTCCAAAAACATAGCATAGTAGAACTCCAACTACCTAAATCAGTTTTTAAAAAAGATAAATTAGACTGAAGGAAAATAAAAAAAAAACTCAAGAAAAGGAAATTCATAATAAACTAGAACATTAAAATGACATGTCACTTTAAGTCAAATATTCTTTTGAAAACTCCTGGATGTTTAAAAGTAAGGGCTGAAAACTTAAGAGAATGAAATCTAAAGTCTCATTCATAATTCAAATTGTAAATGATAATAAACTTACTTAAAGTGTTGATTAAGAAGATGACATTAATGATCAAGTTAAAGCAGACATTAGACCATCAGCTAATGAAACATTTGCCAGTTTTGAAATTTCTTTATGAAAATGGATGGAGTGTCAACCCGAGTGTGATTGCATGCAAATTCTCACTGTCTAGTGAATGCGCAATTTGGTTGCCAGAAAAGGGAAGAAGGCAGTGAAACAGCTCACCGTGACAGAGATATTCAGCAAGCAAATAATTTCATAGATAACACTGTACATAGATACTATATTAAGGTACACCACTTGTAAGCATCTTAGTAGATTAAAGTTTAAAATTTTGATTGAATTAATTAAAACTTCTTTTTCCATAAAAATATGATGTTTTCTCCTATTTTTAAGGTATCATTAAAATAAACTCTTTTCTTAAAAATTCCAATTACATGAATATTTGATGATCTGAATGCCAATTGATTTGAATAATTTGAGTTATATTGTATTTAAAAAGATATTATGACAGCAAACATTATGAATTTTAAAATTTTTCTTGATGTGAGGGAAATAGACAAAAGTTATCCATTTCTTTCAATAAAATATAAGTTAAAACTTTTTTTTTTAAATCATAAACTTAAAATTTATATAGACCAAATATAAATAAAAGAAAGTGTAATCGCAAATATAATTGAAAACATAAGCCCTTTGAGTGCAATTAACTACTCTAGCAGCATATTTTTCACAAAAGACTAATGTTTTTCAATACAGGCAAGGTATCTATAGTTACAAATAGAAATTTTACAGTCAAGCAAAAAAAATATATATAATACATAAAAATAAAAATGTATAAAAAAAGTATTACCTTCATAAGTTGAACATACTTAAACATAAATTATAAAAATTTTTACCTGGCTTTCTGCGGCTCTCTTCTGACCCCCAACTGGTTTCTTCACAGCATTACTGCCATTTTCATCCTGAACTTTGATTGCAGAACTTTTTAGACCCGGTATACGACTCATTTTAAATCTGAGGAAATATTAATAAATATTTTAATTCAAATGTAAAAATTATTTTGCTTTTTAAACAATTTTATTGAAATTAACATATTTTATTATTAAAAGAAAACATTTAATTGTTTAAATTTATGGTAAGTTTTATATTGTAGTTATCTGTAATTAAACTCAGCTAAACTGGATATTACGGTCTCAGATTGCCAAGCCTGAAAAGTCACCAAATCTGGTAATTTTTTTTTCCTCATCATAAAATCAACAAAAGCAATTAGTTGCCAAATTTGTCACCAATTTTTTTTATTTCACTTTGGATGTAGCGCAGAGAATATAAATATTGTCTTTTTCAATTTTTATATTCTCTGCGCTACATTTGTCACCAAATACAACGTCGGATTGCCCTGCCACTGCACATCACGGAAATGCTAGCCATTTTCATTTTGGATTTTTTTTAAAGTGCAGCAATTTAAATCCTAATTTTTCATATTTATTTTTTATTTCACTTCGGATGTAGCGCAGAGAATATAAATATTGTCTTTTATATTCACATTTTTATTTCTCTGTGGATACAGAGTCAGAATTTTAATACTGTCTTTTATATTTCACTGTGGATATTGTGTCAGAAATTGAACTCTGATCTATATATTCATTTTGTATTTTGCTGTGCTGGACAAAAAATGAAGGTACAGATTTTATATTAATAATTTTCAGCATGCATAGAATTCCTAGAGTTGTGTGTTAAATATTTAAGTTTCCAATAACTAACAAAAGTATAAAATCATTCTATTTTTTAAAATTATTTTAGATTTGTCTACTTTAATGTAGTAATGATATGTAACATTCTATCTTAAATCACTGAAATTCATAATTTCATTTATTTTTAACTAGATGTTATTAATAATTATTTTTGCTACTTTATTTCCAATTTTGAAATACTTTTAAATAGAATCTTTAATCAATTCTTATTACAATTACTGTTTTCTTGTATATTGTTAGGCATAGCAATTTGAAATCAGGGGCAAAACCTTCCCATTTTACTTACATGGTCATTATTGTTTTCTTATTTAGTGTTAAGTAGGGGAAACCCCGATTTCTTAGGGCAACAGGCACCCATTCTGGGTGGCTAATCAAATTCATATACCAGTATCCTTCGTTTGGTGAAAAATAATTTTGACAAGGTAAACCGTAATACCCAGTTTTACCTTAAACTCAATGACATATTTTCATAAAAACTAATGAGAATTAATAGCATTAATTACTACTTAAGGAATAATAACTTTCTGTTAATTAATAATTGTTGCATTTCATTAAGATTATAGTAATAATCAGAGCTACAAAATACCAGCAAAAACAGGCATTGCCTCTGAAGGTTTTAGACTAGATTAAGACAATATCCATTTCTCCACTTCATGTTTGTTTGTCGCTCAACGGTCATTTTTTGCACACGAGGGCTAATTAGACCGGGACTTACGGCTTAAAGTGGATTCCGAACCACTACAAACATCCATGCCCAAGGTGGGATTCGAACCCACGAACTGTTAAGCCGAAGGCAAGAGCGCTAACCATTCGGCTGCCAGCTCGGCTCTCCACTTCATGTATCAGACTATTCATGTCAATGGTTTCATTGCTTTAGTCTGACAGAATATCACCAGATGGAAAATAAGAAACATAAAATGTTGCAATAAGTTATGAGTAAATTTGTTCAAAATGGGAAGTTCAAAGTCCTAAACACTTGCCATGACTGTCAATATTTTATCATAGCAAGACAAATACTCAGAATAAGGCTTTAAAAAGAAAAATAATAAAGTAGTAAATATATAATTTGAGAAAAAACATTCAACACTTCCAATTTTCTTCTTAATATTGAATCTCCTCTCATAAGGTGAAAAAAAATGAAGACATTAATCACTGGAATAACATTAAAATAGAAATATCATCTTCCAACAGTTAATTGAGACATGAACGATTCCTACTTTGTGCCAGAACAATTATGAGGATTAATACTGGGATGGGTAGAAGACTTAACAAATTAATTTAACAAGATAAAATTTCTCATTTATGATAAATTATGTCAAAACCAGATTATTATCTAATATTTCTATTTGTATTTTATCTTATTGCCGCTTCCGACGTCTAATGATATTGTGTGAAAAACGCTCTTTATAATTAAGAAGCAGAATTTAAGTAACAGAAATTTTAAATAATGGTATCTTATTTAGAGTAAAAAACGTTTTGGTATTTTATATTTAAATATATGCAATTAAAATACATTCACAATTGGAGCTATACATAATATAGCTCTATTGCTATAAATAACTATTAAAACGGGAAAAGATTAAATGATACCTAATGAATTAACCAAAACAATGCTCAAAAAATAAGTACTCAAGACTTACAAATTTGAATACTCATAACGAAAAGCTTGATGTGAGAAAAATGTTAATAAATACAAATATATTCAATAAAGATGCTCCTTACAGGTAATTGTTTCATAAAATAAACTTACCCTTAATATTTTAAATCAATTATGGAAATTGTTAAAATAAATTTTCGTTACACAGCTAAAATTATGACATCATAACAAAATCGAGTTGATTTTTATAAATATTCGCGGTAGAGCACGCACAAAGCTGATTGGTTGTGCATAGAACTATAAATGCTTATAACCGGTATTTTATGTAACTGGTTTTCAAATACTTGGTACTTTCAGTAACAAAGTAAGCATGGGTCTCCCATCCATCCTCAATGCACTTAGAGGGGCAGGGATTAATCAGACCCTGTGTACTTGGATTGAGGCCTTAATTTCGGATAGATATATACAAATGAACATCTTCGGTGAATCATTTGAAAAAAAGACTACTAGAGGTTGTCCTCAAGGAGGTGTTCTGTCACCATTACTTTGGAACCTAGTTGTAAATAGCCTTATAAAACATCTAAATGATAAGGGCTATTATACGCAGGGATATGCTGATGACATTGTCATCCTCATCCTTGGTAAAGATTTTGACATAACTTGTCATCTGATGCAGAATGCTCTAAGTTATGTAGGTCAATGGTGCATGGATAGGGACCTGATGGTTAATCCTCAGAAAACTTACCTTGTACCTTTTACACGCAAAAAGAAACGGAAAGGTTTTTTCATACCAAGACTTTTTGATGTTGAAATCAATGTGGCTTCAGAGGTGAAGTATCTGGGCATCTATTTAGACCAGAAACTCACCTGGAATAAGCACATTGATGACAGGATCAACCGAGCAAAGAAAAGCATTATGATTTGCAGGCGAATGCTTGGTAAGAACTGGGGTTTACATCTAAAACTGATGCTATGGATGTACACAGCTTTTGTCAGGCCCATTTTCACATATGCCTGTGTGATCTGGTGGCATAAGGTGGAACAGAAGACTGTGATTGACAGATTGAGGAGTCTACAAAGACTAGCCTGTCTCTGCATCACAGGAGCAATCTCCACCACGCCAACCAGAGCATTGGAGGTTGTGTTGGATCTGACTCCCTTGGACATCTTCATATGCAGCGTTGCAAGATTGAATGCATACAGAATGAAGCTGCAAAACCACTGGTATGACCAGCCTGTTGCCAAAGGGCACAAGGGCATCACCAGGAAATTTCAAGACCCTACTTTTCTGATGCCATCTGACATCATGGAAAAAACATACATGTTTGACAAGACATTTGATGTAGTTTTTCCAACTAGAGAGGAATGGGATAACAACATGTTTGAAACTAAAACAGGAGATCTAATCTGGTACACAGATGGATCACTGAAGAACAGCCTCTCAGGTCTGGGAGTTTGTGGCGTGTCACCAAGAATCAGCTTGTCTGTAAGCCTTGGGCGATACGCTTCGGTCTTCCAGGCAGAAGTTTTGGCCATTATCCACTGTCTGCAACTGAATATGAAGAAGGGCTACTACGATAAGCGGATTCTCATTTTCAGTGACAGTCAAGCCGCTTTAAAAGCGCTTAATTCCTTCGAAATCAAATCTAAAATGATTCTGGAGTATAGAAACCTTCTTACAGAACTGGCAACTAGAAACAGGGTGATCCTTGTATGGGTGCCAGGGCATAAAGGTATCGAAGGCAATGAAAGGGCTGATGAGCTTGCTAAACAAGGATCGTCTTTTGTTCCCATTGGTCCAGAACCATTTTGTGGGATCAATTTGAAGACCGCAAAAACCAATGTTCGCAGATGGGAAAAACGGAAGATGTATGAAGCTTGGCTCAAATCTCCTGGTCAAACCCACGCTAAAGGTATGATCTGTAGGTCATCAGCGAGGATTTCCTATGAAATTCTTAGATGCTCTAGGCAGAAGATACGTTTAATCATAGGCTTCATAACTGGGCACTACTATTTCAGAAAACATCTCCATAAAATGGGACTGTTTCAGCAAGATCCTATCTGCAGGAAATGTCATATGCAAGAGGAAACGGCCAAGCATATCATTTACGAATGCGAGGCTCTTGCCCTCCCTAGATTAACCTCTTTAGGCATCATCCATACTAGGAGTTACACCTAGATTCCATTAAAGGGTTATCAGACTTTATTAATAAAGTGGGTGATCCGAGCAAATGGAACTAAGAAACATTGGGTTTGGAGTTAACAGTACAAAATGCTGATAAAAGCAGAGGTGCTCAATGACATACAAACCCAACTCGAAGAAGAAGAAGCATGGGTCTCTGTATCCTCGCACATTTGCATATACAATGCACTCTACTGGATATAACTTTTTCAGGTTAAAATGTAACAAAAGTTACTGCGGGTATCCTGAATTTGGTGTAGTTACGACGTAGTCGACTAGTAGTAGGTGTTTAAAAATAATCAGTGTAGTTGCTATGCGCACAATGGAAAGTAACTCTTTCAAGTACAGAAGATGACAAGTACAAAGACAGATCGAGTAAATGCCTGTTTCAAAGTAATCAGTGCAGTTACAATACTTGATTGGATGTAGTTTCAAGTATAAAAGAGCCAATAATAACAGAGGGAGTAGAGCAACTAGAAATAAGAATGTCATCGATATACACTGATGAATTAGGAGATTGTGGCAGATGGTCAAGTAGCAAAATAGCTTCGCCAGATTTTGGCAATCTTGCCAAGATAACCCCAATAAGATACCAATGATGGGCGTCAAGTTTTTCCCATTATACAGCATGCCCAGATAAACCCAATAATAAATCTATCATGGGGGCCAAGGTTTCCCCAATATACAGCTTGCCAAAATAAGCCAATGTTGGTTCTATCATCTGGGATAAATTTTCCCCTGTCTATCATGATATGCCATTATTGGTCCTAGAAATAAGAGGAGCGATTTGGATTTCGGGACGCCCAAACGAAAACAAGACAAGTCACATATCATTCTGGATCTATGGCAGTGTTGGCCATCAGCGGAAGATCGTACACTCTGACTAATGGGAATATTTTCCTACAGCGAAGACTGGAACGATGATTTGGACAGTCAACTATTAAGAGACATTGAAGAGATGGATGTCGGAAGACTGTATGTCGTGAACAACGAGACAAAGTCAAAATTCAAAAGAATTTGCAAGACCATCGAGCCTGTGCTGTTGACAAATCTCGGAAACATTGGAATTTCTACGTTCTGCCGGGACGATGAATGTCACAGATGGAACGCAATCGTCAGCGGAATCCAAAAATTATTGAAGACAGTTATCGACTTCTGGCTCTGGATAAATATCGAGAACCAATCAGACATTAGCTTTCTTCTTCTTCCATTAAAAATTTTTGGGAAATAATTTTCGTCTTGGCTTCTTTCTAGATAAAGGAAGTCGTGCGCGTACTGCCACATCAGATTCAAGCAGCACAACGAGATACACGAGTCGATGCTCGTTCCGTCCCGACTGGATTGTTGCAAGAGACTGGTTCACGCCACTTGCTTACTGTTTCACAAGAATCAACTGTGCCAGTTTTGTAAATGACCGCACTCGGAAAGAAACTTGCTGTTGGCTTCGGAAAGACCAGTCACCAAGATGCTTGCAGAGTACTGTAACAAGGAACTGGAAAATTATTGGCGTTTCAGAATAACTTGGGTCTTGTTAAAATTGTGTGTCTTTTGCGAAATGTCCGACGGGTAGAAAAACAAGAAGAGCCTGTCAAACCGGGCTCCTCTTGTTTTTTTTACGACGATTTATTTAACAAGATTGGGAAACACCAAAAGTCTTGAGTCACACGCTTTATTTGTCGTACAATGTTCATCCACGACAGAGTCATTTCGAAATGTGTGTGTGTGTCTTTTTTAAAAACAAGAACTCACACAGTAATAAAGAAGCTTGTTGGACATGAACCAGCAATGCGGAACAAGAACCCAATAAACCCAGTAATAAAGAAGCTTGTTGGACACGAACCAGCCGTGTGGAACAAAACTCATGAAAGAAGCTTGTTGGACACGAACCAGCCGTGTGGAACAAAACTCATGACAGAAGCTTGTTGGACATGCACCAGCCGTGTGGAAAAATTCTCATATCATCAAGAGAAAAAGCTTGTTGGACCAATAGCTTTTCTCAATATTGGTTTATAAAGCAACGTAAAAAATGGCCTCGAGCCGTGGCCGCAAAGCCAGGCCCGAAGCCATTTTTCTACCCACTTTCATTTATTTTGTGAAAGTGGAAAGACAAAATATATATTCTTCAAAGATCTTTTAAGTCGTCGCTCCATGAATCCACGTCCATTTCGTCGTCACTGGACCATGGACAATGACAGATATTTTTGGTCGGCTCTGGCTCTGGATAAATATCGAGAAACGCCAAAGCCATTGAAGTTATCGGCGTGTCACAGTGCGGACACTGCCGATTTCCATCGTTTACCCAAGACTTGATACACATGTGATGAAACTTGTGCTCGCATATCCAGAGCACGAACGGTTCACAAAACGACTTGCATTTGCCTCGAACGAACGGAATTTCACATGTCATGCAAGCCGGCTCCGGTTTGTCGATTGATCTGACTTCCTTTTCCACGTCTTCTGGCGGCACAGGCGGAAAATCGAGCTTTAGAAGCTCATATTCCATTGACTCAAAGTCCGCAGAACATTCCGGACAACATTTGTTCTCGCCTCTGTATATGTTGAATAGCATCAGACAATATGTATGGAAATAATGTCCACACGACAACAAGTAAGGACGAGAATTCACAATTTTCTTGTGACAGCAATCGCAAATTTTAGAACAAGAAGAATAAGAAGACATGTCGACAGCACGAGCTCAGAAATTCAGAATGAGCAACACCTGGCCGACGCTTGTTTAAATATACATGATTCCGGAAATCTGAACTGAGAAGATAAAATGGCTTGTTCGAATCTTTGAAATTACATGGGTGTGGTCGTTTCCTCCGGTTTCCGGTCGAATATCTTTAAATTGCAAGCATGTGGTCGTTTCCGGTCGAATATCTTTAAATTGCAAGCGTGAGGTCGTTTCCGGTTGGATGCTTCCTGTTGTACTCGTTCAAACATTGGGAATTGCAAATCGCTCGTGTCTCTTGATTTCCTTTGATATTTGGATCGAATTGTTAAAGTCAGCCTAAATAAAGGAATACGAAGCGGACCAACTGTCTCGATCGGACTTAAGAAGGAAATCCGTCCGAGCCAGGATTCTATACAACGTTCGCTTGTTGAGCCGTCCGACAATCAGTCTGTACCGAACCAAGTGTATCTTGATTCATGAATAAAGTGGAACACTTGTCTTGATCGAAGAAGCTGGCTTCACGTCTTCATGGTGTTGTTTCTTCTTTTCAAATTGATTTGTTCCCAGTCGACTGTCATTCCAATGATTTATGCGCTGAGACTTGGTCAGTTTGGAATTGGTCTTGGATCCGTCCGAGCCAGGATTCTGTATAACGTTTGCTTGTTGAGCCGCATTCAAATCTTGTTCCACGTCCGAGCAATACAATCGGTCTAAAGCAAGCCAAGTGTATCTTGGTTCATGAATAAAGTGGAACGCTCGTCTTGATCGGAGAAGCTGGCCTCACGTCTTCATGGTGTCGTTTCGGAATTGATTCGTTCGCTTGAACTAATCGCGTGTTGGAATAGAGTCTCGCACGACGTATTGCGACTCGTTTGATGGTCCAGTAGACAAACGAGCTCATCTCTTGCTGTTCGACTCGAGCCAGTTGTCTCACGAATAAAGTGGTACAAAGTCTGGATTGGACGGCCTGCTGAGGACACTCGATCATTGGAATTTGTTCGCTTGGGCTGTCTTGATCGGAACCCAAAGCCAATCCTGAGGCTCGTGCCAAGAGGAAAACAAAACGATCGAAATGAATCCATGTGAACGGTTCTCTTCAAGTTGATTTGTTCCAAGTGGACTGTCATCTCAATGATTCAAGACACTGACATTCTGACTCGGGCAGTTTGGAATTGATCTTGTTGACTTGGATCCGTCCGAGCCAGGATTTTGTACAACGATTGCTTGTAGAGCCGCATTCAAATCTTCTTGTTTCACGTTCGAGAAATACAATCGGTCTGAAGGAAGCCAAGCGTATCTTGATTCATGAATAAAGTGGAACACTAGTCTTGATGGTGTCGTTTTGGAATTGATTCGTTCGCTTGAACTAATCGCATCAAGCTGGCCTTGATTAGTTTGGAATCGGTCTTGTTAACTTGGTCGATCGAGAATAAAGACATCCCAGACATTTCAACTTGTGCAATTTGACGGAGAACCATTGAAAGCAATTTCAAATTGAACTAGGACACACAAGACAAGTAACCAGACATCTCAACGACTCGAGACGAACGACGACATTGCCACATTGGCCTTGTGAATTTGTCAGGTCAATCGAGAATAGACATCCCAGTCATTTCAACTTGTGCGATTTGACGGAGAGCCATTGAAAGCAATTTGAAAATAGAACTAGGACCTACAACAAGACAAGAGAAGTAGAAACAAAAAGAATATTGGAACAAGAAAAGAGTATAAGTAATATATATATATATATATATATATATATATATATATATATATATATATATATATATATATATATATATATATATATATATATATATATATATATATATTAGTTTTTTTTATTTTTTTGTTTTTTTATGTTTATTTATTTTTTTTATTTTTTACTACCTGTACTCTTTTCTTGTTCCAATATTCTCTTTAGTTCTAGTTCTTAGTTCTATTACTTGTCTTGTTTTATTACAATTCTTCTGACACGTCTTTCGTACTTGATTCTCTGCTTATTCTACACGTCCATTGAAGAACGATTCTCATCTATAGGCTGGTATTCGTCCTGGCGAAAGCAACGGATACTAAAAATGGTCAACAGTTCGAGCAAGTCTTAAGGAGTCTCGCTTTGAAACCTCAACACGAGTCACAAGTTATAGCGCTTCTTCGGAAACAGCGTTCGCGTTCCGTTTTTCTGAAGCTTGGGCATACGGTGGCCTCTGTTAATGTTCTTCACGCTTCGTCCGCTGACGAGTGACTGTTGTCTCTTGATTCTTGCTGAGTCTCAGCTCCAGCGCTTCTTCCGAAACAAAGCTTTGGCATACGGTGGCCACTGTAAATGTTCTTGGCGTTTCGTCCGCTGACGAGCGACTGGTGTCTCTTGATTCTTGCTGAGCCTCAGCACAAGCGCTTCTTCCAAAACAGCATTCGAGTTCCGTTTTCTAAAGCTTCGGCATACGGTGGCCTCTGTAAATGTTCTTCACGCTTCGTTCGCTGACGAGCGACTGTTGTCTCTTGATTCTTGCTGAGCCTCAGCACTAGCGCTTCTTCCGGAACAAAGCTTGGGCATACGGTGGCCCCTGTAAATGTTCTTGACGCTTCGTCCGCTGACGAGCAACTGGTGTCTCTTGATTCTTGCTGAGAGAAGTGTCACGTGGAATCTTTAGCACAAGTTCTTCTTCCGAAATAGCGTTCCGTTTTTCCAAAGCTTGGGCATACGGTGGTCTCTGTAAATGTTCTTCAGGCTTCATCCGCCGACGAGTGACTGGTGTCTCTTGATTCTTGCTGAGCCCCAGCACAAGCACTTCTTCCGAAACAGCTTTCCGTTTTTCCAAAGCTGGGGCATACGGTGGCCTGTGTAAATGGTCGTCACGCTTCCGTTGACGAGCGACTCGTGTCTCTTGATTCTTTCTGAGAGAGCTCGTCCACCGTTTGAAGAAGCTTGTGATCTGGTGTGCTCGTTGGTCATATCATGGTCCTTGCAAACGTCCACGTGTGTCTTTATTCTTGTCGAGATGATCACTCGTTTCATTTCCCCAAAATCTGGGTGGCCACCGTAAACGAGTTTCGTTCATGGACGACTTGGTCGTTTCGATTGACACGTTTTCCACATGGTTTCAATTGAAACAGTGGCACAAGGAACGTGAATTTTACACAGAGGCTTGTTTCCGAGTTCCTGGCTATTCTGAAACTGTTCGTACGATGCGTATTCCTTTATTGTTCAGACGGCTCACGAATAAAGTAGCAGAATCTTGAGAACTGGTCCCAACTGATCGTGTGGTCAAGAAGCGCAGTTCTTTCTCGAGTGACATGAATCAAGTCTGTGAAGAAATCGGTCGAACGTCTTCTTTTTGCATTGAAAAATAAAATGAACGCGTCCCATTATTGGTTAATTGAGTGTCGTAAAAAATTCGCAGAGAGCGCACATATGTGCTGCTCTCTGCGATTTTTTTACCCCTTTAATTTTTTTTATTACGATGGCTAAAGGGCTAACCATTTCCACAGGCCGACTAGTCGAATTTTAAAAGTTCGTCAATGATGTGTTTTGTAAAATGTTGGACCAATGGAAGGTAGCATCGCAAATAGCTTAATGTCCATGGCTGATCGCTTGCAATTATTATTTCTTCTTGGAATAAATGTTCTTTTAAAAAGTTTCCAATTTCATGGGATGGTACAACGAATCTTTTCACGTCGTCGTCATTTGTCTTTGGCAGTTCGAAAGACGTCAATCCGGACAAGACCGATATCTTGGATCCGTCCACAACGCTAATGAATTGCAATTCACTGGCAACTGTTTCGCACTTGTCGTTTTGAATAGTCTTTAGTCTTGCAACGTAATTTGTGCTGAGACTCATTTTCGTAAGAGAAGAAACAATCCGCACGCTTTGAAAACTGAGAAGCAATTGTAACACGTCATCCTTCCTTTTATACAGGACCTGCAGGAAGTCGTTATCAACATGAAAATCTTTGGATCTTGTTTTCAACGTTAAAGACAAACGCTTGTTATCTTGTTGTGACAATTGTTTCAACGATTATTATGCTTGTCACATTAATTCGTTTTGAACGAACCTGTTGAAAACAAACACTTTGACAATAGCACAATGACATTTTTCCGATTCCATAATCTCCGTGTGCCATTTGCATTGCCATTTTTTGTGGTCTTTTTGATTCGCCAACACGTTGAATTTCGGACAACCGTGGATTTCCAAATTGATATTTGGAATATTTAAAGCGTCCAATAGTTCTTTTTCGTATCGAGACCGCTTTTGTATGCCACGACATCTTTATTCACGTTTTTCGTTCCGTTGTAAAACGATTCCACAATGTCTTCGAGCTCATTCAATGGCTTGACGTCCCGTTCGTTAAAGTCGGGTCGAAATCTTAGTCCGTGAATTCGTTTGCTAGCATATTTGCTAGCATGTAGTCCGCCAATCTTTCGGACTCAGATAAAGGTGACAAAGTTCGAATCGAAATCCGTACGGAACTGGATTTTCGTTGGTGGCTTTAATCAATCCGAGTTCTCGACACAAGAAATTTCCATCGTGTGCGAATCCGTCCATGTCCATGATCGCGCAAATCGTATCCATTGTCCAGTTTCCGTCGATCTCTTTATTATATGTGAATAAAGTAGCACGATTGCTGTGAGACCGTTCGATAACCAAGACCACTG
The DNA here is from genome assembly GCA_037975125.1 of Latrodectus hesperus. Classification (NCBI taxonomy): domain Eukaryota; kingdom Metazoa; phylum Arthropoda; class Arachnida; order Araneae; family Theridiidae; genus Latrodectus; species Latrodectus hesperus. The sequence goes on along the minus strand of CM075852.1, from coordinate 48,918,501 downwards.
GGTTTAATGGGAAAGATACAGAGACTCGGGGGAACTGAAGCTCGAGCGAAATGCCGTCTCTTCTTAAACCCAAAGGTTCGAAATTTGAAACATGAAACATATTTTATCATTTCCGAACAAGGCGAAAGACACATCTTTTAAGATGAGCAACGGATTTCGACTTGACAGGACGCACGCAACGCTTGTGAAATTTGTCTTTTTCCAAGTACGTGACATCTTGATTTCAAAATCTGCAATTGTTCGCCTAGTTTTAATTTTACGTGATACAAGAAATACTCGTTCGGATTTAATTTGAATTTCACGTGTTTCGTTCTTTTCAAAGATCCGCATTTTCCGATGAGATCGAAATTCGAAAGGGTACCGGTGCTCACACATTTTTTCGACCGACTGTATATGAACCGGCAAATCCGGATGGAAAATGACACCGTCTAGACCATCCGATGGATCAAGACATTGTTTCAGGTGATGTGGTTCCCTGGCATCTTTAGCTATGTTCAGATTGGCTATTTGGCTGAAGGCAACCCTTAAAATAGGTTGAGGTGTGATTATGAGAGTCCAGAGCACTGAGTTTATTGTAATATTTAGTTAGGTATGCGCATCTCCTAAGGCTAAGTGGCTAAAGACCTGCCTCAAAAAAGTACTATATCTCTGGGACAGGAATTTCTTAAACTGGTGATGATCCGAGCTGCACTGAGCTGGACCTTTTCTAGTTTATTGAGATTAGTATAGGAGGCACAACAATAAATTGGAATGCTGTATTCCAGACCTGGTCTAATTAATGGGATATAGGTGTTTCGTAAATTATCAGCGGCCAAAATATATTACATGTAGAGTTAAACCCAATATGGCTGCCTACTTTTCAAAGCTTTTTTGTTGCATTTTTGTTTACTAATAATTTTCTTACTAATTAAGATCAATGTTCCTGAACTTCAATCATCTTGAAACTTTTATTCTTGAAATTTAATCACGACCATTTTATTTATTTATCAAGAAGTTCTCAAAAAAGTCCCCGTGTTGGTAAGTTTGACTCTTCTTATATTGGCAATAACAAATTTTGCTTACCGTGAAAATTTTTAATCTATTTGAACTTAAAATTATAATCGAAATCAAAATATTTTATATTTTTATGTTTAGATATATTATATTTACTTGCAATTTTGTATATTATTAACCATGAAACTATCCCAAAGCCCAAAATCCGATGTTATTGTTATGTCCAATGCAAGTTGCCATGCGTGACCCTATCTTAGCAACCCACATTGGTCCTATATAACAAAATATAAATCATCCAGGATTGAGTCAATATAGAGTGCCAATACTATACCTAGACAAAGCCATGATTAGCCAATATAAGGCCAAGCTATTTTGCTACTTGGGGTGTTATAAAGGAGGGAAAAAACCGAGTTTATTTCCAAGAATAAATCCGGTTTACTTCCAAGAGAGTTTTGAAATTTTTAAGCTGATATAGAAATTTTTTAAGTTTTTATTAAATATTTCTCAAAATAAATAAAAGTCCTTTGATTTTATGATTTCTACTGCTAATTATGGTGATAGAAAGTTATACAGGAAAAGAAAATAATTTCGCATTAATGAGCAATTTAGAATAACTTCAAAAATCTATATTGAGAAAAAAAATTTTCTTTCTTTCCCTATATGAATTTAGGAATTTATAATTATAGAAACATGATAATATCAATATTTACTCTGACAGTCCTGAAAATATATTTTAATATTTTTTATTAAAAATTGATTCATTATTTTCATTATTTTAACAAGTATTTTTGTTTTTCTCAGTTTTAAATCAAATTAACCAGTTTCTTTACTGTAAGATTTATTAAAATTTCCCATAGCCAGGCAAAATACAATCTTTACTAGAAGACCGAACATACACATTTTTTACATATTTACGAAATTTATTTTACTTTTCTTCATTTATAGAATACAAAACAATACATTAAACGAAAGATGATTGATTGAGTTTATTCCCCAAAATTCCTGGTTTATTCTTAAAATTTCCGGGAATATTATATCTCTAGTGGTAGAATCTCTAGTGGCAACCATGGTAAGGAGGCTGAGTAAGAGAATGGAAATGACAATTGGTTGAAATTTAACTGGAAAATAGAAGAGTGATTCTTGGGAATCGGAAGATCTCTTTGGGTTGGAGAGGAAAACATAATGAATTTCTATAGCGAAATTATAAAAACAGAAGTTTCTTCGTTTCGTTTTGTTTACTAAAATAAATGAGTTGGGAAAATAAAAATAATCGTGCCGCATTTATTCAGTTTATCATTCTTTTTCAAATATATCACGTTATTTTAAATATAAGAAAGGCATGATATTTTTATTAATTTAGCAATTTTTATTGACTTTTATTTTTGCTATTACTATTTTTAAACATTTAATTTTACTTTGTTTTTAATTGATTTTTAAAACATGCTCATTATATCGAAAATTACTCCATTGACTTGAACAAAAAATTAATGGAATTTTTTTTTTTTACAATATTTTAGTTTTAAAGATAATTTGAAAATATTTTTAAAAGTAATTAATAAATATTTTTTACACTAATTAACAAAACTTCAATTTTTTTTTCTCTTCAAAAATGTTTCTTATCATTGAAAATTAGGTTGTTATATAATTACATAAACTGCTGTTCTGAGAATGAAAAACAGAATCAATGAAAATTGTCTACATAAATAAGAATGCATATTTTCAATTCACATTTAAAATTCAAATTTGATATGGTTGGAGGATGATTTTCTGAAACAATATGAAGTAGTTACATTGTTCACAATGACTTTAGTCTTCAGAATTAGGCAGCCAGCCAGAAATATATTATCTGGATCGATGCTAATTTTAAAAGTACATCACAAAATACTCAAAATTTCTACAAATTAATTTTATTGAATAATAAATTTTAATATCGTTAAACAAAGTAACATAGAATTTTCAAACATATTAAGTATAGTCATTGAAATATACTTAATATATTTGAACTGCTTATTGAACTCATACTACCTACAGATTTGAATAAACAAAAAACTTCAGACTAAGTGTAAACACTATTGACATTTCAAGCTTATTATAAGACCTTCAAGGCATGGGTGACCTTTCTGTAATTTATAACAATGCTTTACTTCATTCTTATAAGCAATGCTCTACTAGCCCAATAGTAATTAATAATTGTAGCTCATTTCACAATAATATATTATACATATGCTTCAATTCATTCATCAGCTGAAATAATACCTTTTTTAAATAAAATTTTAAAGATTATTCATGTATTAATTACACTGAATTCTGTGTGAGTTTTATAAGGCTTTTTGTATTTCAAATATTGAATTTTTTGTGTGTGAATGTGTAAGTTCAAGTTAAAAAGATAAAAATATTCCTTTATTATTTATAATGTGTTACATTTAATTAAAGTAATTAATTTGCGTTATATTAAGTAGTTTCATAGAAACATTAAATGCATTTGAAAGTTTTAATCAATAAAATAGAAAATACGTATTTGTAGCTCATTTCACAATAATATAACTGTGAAGCAAAAATCTATATTAAAATGTACGCTACTGATTCATTATATATATAAATTGAAAGAAATTACCTTTATTTTTATAAAGATAGGCTTTTAGTTCAGCTGTATAAAGGTAAATTTTCAGTATTTTCAGTTTAAAGCGAAAAGAAAAAAATTACTTTTAATATCACATATTCAGATTGCAGGAATAATGTATGATACATTATTATATGTGAATCATACAACTGAAAATAAACTTAAATTTTTTATAAATAAAATATTATATACATAAAATATTATATACTTGCTTATTTCAAAATTTTTTTAAAATTATTGAATATTTCAATATTTACATTGAATTTGAAATAAAACAAGTATTTATCAAATATTTAAGTACAAGACTAGGCTTTATTATGATTTTAGTTTGTTATTTGAGAAGAAAAATTATTAAATTATTCACGTGTTCACATAAATCAAATTGTTTTCGCATATGTAATGGAGGTTTCATTACATTTTTATCTAGTTTTCTTTCAGTAATATTTGGAAAATTTTACTTTTTGTCACATTAAAACTAACTTTTTTACATAGGCTAGGCGATAAAAAATTGTATTAAATTATAAAATTTAAATACTTATTGATTCTTATTATTTTTAATTTTTTAATATTAAAGGTTAGAAGCACTAATTAATTAAATATTGCATATTTAATACTTTATTGCTTTAATATAATTTCTTTTACATATTATCTGTTGAACTAAAATTAATGTAATTTTCAGGTTGAACATCTAATTCTCAAAAGCCAGATGTAGACAGGAAATTATAATCAATTTGGAGTTCCTTCAAACTTAATGAAGGAAGCAAAGTTATTTGTAATATATGCACACAATTTTTTTCTTATGCAGGGGCTGAATCAAATTTATAAAAAGACATATACAGCGCAAGCATCTCTCAGTAGATATAGAAATGAATAAACAAAGAAATTACTCAAAGAAAGAACTAAGGATTCATCTATTGCAGAAGTTTTGACAAATTTTAAAAATAAATCCGATGAAATATCATATCAAAAATTAATAAAGAGTGACCCTGTTCTTGAGCATACAGAAATAGATGTTACTAGGATTACTAAAAAAGCCCCCCAAAATGGAGCAGAATTCATTGTTGTCTTTCTTCCCTTCCAAATTAACTACGAAGATGAAAAATAAAATAGACAAGTCACTTAAGTTATTTATTATAGACCTGCAACCTTTTTCCATCGTTCAATATAAAAGATTTAAGTCATTTTAGTCGTGTTTAAACCCCCAATATAGTCTTCCAAATAGAAAAATTATCACAAAATCATTAATCTATGGAGGATAGGAAAAATTAAAAACGGAATTAGCAAATAAATTTAAAAATACAAAATCAATAACTATTACTACATACAGCTGGACAGCAATTAATAATGAAAATTTTCTAAGCATCACTGCTCATTATATGGATGAATATTTTTGCACTTTTGGAATGTGATGCTTTCTAAAATAGACAACATAGCTACTGAATTGAAACACATTTTCACTGAATGAGGGATTGAAAAAAAATTATATAAGCAGTATCATATAAAGCTGCTAATATTCGAGGAACTATTATAAATAATATGGTATGGAAACACTTCGGAAGTTTTGCCCATAATTTGAATTTAATTGATTAGGATACATTAAAAGAAGTAGAAAACGTATAAGAAAGATTAAAAATAGTGTTGTTTTCTTCAAAAGAAGCTCAAGCGGATTTTTAAAATTACAGGAAACTAAGAAGAGTTTAAATTTATGTGTCAAAAAATTGGTGCAAAGTATGCCAACTAGGTGGAATTAAACATATCACATGTTAGATAGATTTATTGATCTGGAGAATGCAGTTAAAACTGTAATGGCATTAATAGAAACAAATACTTTCCCACTCAGTTAAGATGACTGGAAAATTGCCAGAGAATTAAACTTCTTTAGTCACTTGAAGATAGAACAAAGATATTTAGTTATTATTATTGAAGGAGAATAAACTCATAGATCGCATCAAGCAAAGGCTCGATACGGAGATTAGCAACACACAATGAACTGAATGATCTATATTGAATTAATTCTATCTATATTTGGTCCTGATTCTTCTCTTACACGCGAAAGGAAAGATATTAGGATGTATAAGACAGCTAGCATACAAATTAGAAATTATTTGGCTTGGCATAAATTAAAAACAAACTAATCTTTGATGGCTTTTAAACTTTGATGATAAATTAGTCGTTATAAGGCGTGATAAAAATTAAAGATATAAATAATAATCTTTAACCTTTGTTCTTTTTTATGACAAAACTAACACTTTAAATAATTGAATTACTTTTTAATATTAGTTTAAAATTAGAATGTAATAAGAAATAGCAAATATATTATGCAATAATTAATTTTTACTTTATGATTTTTTATGGAGAAAATGCATATCATTTGGAAACAGTTTTCAAAATGTTTCTTTCATTTTAAATGTTGAAAAACATTCTTATTATAGAAAAGTATTTAAAGAAAAGATATAATCTAGCCTTTAATTTGTGTAGATATTAAATTTTTCAAGATGTCAAATTCTAGAAAATATTTGCGAAATATATTAATTATTCAGATACTTAAACTAGCTAAATAAGAATATATAACTTATTAAGATTTCTCTAAGAAAAATTATTACGAGTAATTTAAAAAAGGTTTAAAAAATAGCAATTCTGTAAGACTTCGCATTTACAACATTTTTATAAAGTTATTTTACATGAAATTGATTCATAATTTCTTTTCCTCCAAATGGCATCCGTAATCATTTTACTTTCCTGATGAATATCATCTTCCCTCTGAACAGAAGTTAATCACGCGTTTTTAAGCTATCTGAATTTCTGGTTGGCATTCCTCTCTTGTCCAGAAAAAAATGTGCCTAAATGATGTAAGTAACGAGCTTCTTTCCAGGGAAATATAAGCAGGAGGCAGAGAAAAGATATCTGATAGGACCTAAGTCTTGTCGGATTTTCTTTGATCTAATCAGAGATGTGTTGATATGTACGCATGTTAAAGTTGTCACAGCATCATATCAATCCAGGGGTGTATAGTGTCAAATTTTAAAAAGAAGTATACCTGTTCAGAAGTCAAACTTGTCATCTGATTATTTTTCAGAATAAAATATCACCAATAACTCTTGACTTATTATTCCTCAGAACATCAAAAGCCAATAGTAGAATTTAAAGCAATAAAATATAAATACAGTTGAGATACCATCATATAAACGATCAAATAAAAAATAACAAAAATAGCCAAATAAATTCATTGATGGAGAGGTAAAAATTTTCCCTATAATTTCAAGACATTGTTATACAATGCAAACTAAACAGAGACATTCTTGTATTCAAGGAATTATTGTTATTGTTAAGCGAATTCATAGAAAGAATATTGTGAAAACGAAATTCTGGCTTCTAAGAAAAATTCATAGAACAATCATTTCTATTCAAATAATTTATTATCAATTGATGATCAGGCTTTGTTCTTAACGAAATTTAAGACGGAGGAATTGAGAAATTTCTTATATATCCCTGAACAATTCGCAAAGTGTTAGAACATAAAGCGTCAATAGAAACAACTATCGTTTAACAAACGGCTTTATCACAAAGCCCATTTCATCCACTTTTCCCTTTCAAAACAGCATCAAATATCATTTAGATTCCATTTTACCACGATGTAGACATTCAAGTGAAAGTGTACTGAATGTAATAAGATTCGAATACACAAAGGTCGATTCAGTTTCCAAAACGAGGCAGAAGGGAAAAAAGTCACGGAGAATTTATACTTGAGAAAGCTCAAGGGGGGGGGAGGAAATAGTTGAAATTCAACAGCAGCTGGTGAAAACAGGATGGATTTCAAAAAGCAAGTCTTATATCGGGAACACACGAATAATAAAATCGTGATTCACGCTTTTTAAATTGATGTATTATTTTTTCCTAACAATTTTGGAAATTGATTTTACGTGGGAATAAAAGAAACAATTTAAATAATTTTATCATTAAGTCAGTGTCCTGAATTTCTGAATCAGAATAGCATTTGTTCTTTATGTTAAACGTTGATTTTGTATAGAGTTAGATTTCAACGAAACATTTTCAGCCTGCATTTGAAATTACAAAAACCAAAACAGAGGAAACTTAGTTAACAAAATATTTTAAATTTAATTAATGCACTTTACATAATTCAAAAACTAAACAGTTAGAGGTATGTTTAGAATAAAATGTGTTACTTGAAAGTTAATCAAAAAAAGATCAGAAGAATCTTTAGGTGTGAGAACAAGAAATTTTATTTCATCTCAGCAACTTAACTCTTTTGCTTACATACTTATTAACATTTTGTATACATAAAATCAGTAGAGCATATATATATATATTTTAGGATGGTGGAGCGGTCTAAGGCGCCAGACTCAAGAACTAGGATTGAGTGTTAGCCTAGTGTTAGGACATCGGCCTTCCACCAGGAAAGGCTGGGTTCGATTCCCAATGCCGCAAAAGATCCACCGAGTACATGGGACATATGGGCTTGTTATTTCTGTGGAATCAAAAGTCCTGTGATCGCTCATTGAGTAGTTAATATGGTTGTAATCGTCTTAAGAAAATTTCCTCCCCCTTCAGATCAAAGTAAAAATTGAGGGAGTGGATAACATAGTGGCCCTCTATCAGAGCAGTTTTAGAGCAAAGACGCACTTTCACCTTTGTGGTGCTCTGGTTTGTTTAAACGAAAGACGTACCCTTCTGACTTAATTTCGCATAGCCGTCGACTAACGAGCTTGGTTTGTTCAAGTGACATATATATATATATATATATATATATATATATACATATATATATATATATATATATATTGTTATGAAACAAACTAAGGACTCCAAGTTTTGAAAACAAACACATTTAATTAACAAAGAAACAAAATTACGAAGGAATGATATCTGTGTTCACTAACATCTCTCTCACGCCTGCGTAGCGTACGAAGAGTATCAATATTCAAAGGAAAAAAAACACAGCTTCGTTACACTGGTTCCTGGCACCAATCGTCTCCCTACTCACCCTCACCATTAGAGTCTCTTGAAATCTCAATTTCTAGCTATTAGACATTACAGACTAAATTATTCCTTCCTTCCTCGGAGTTTTTTTCTTATTTTTTCATTCTACGGAAATCAATCTGCAATAAAAAAGAAAAAAACACACTCACAAACAACAAAGAGCAAAATTTAGTATTACAAATAGCCCTGATACCGGACTCTGGCTGATGCACAAAATTATATGGAATTATATAATATTAAATATATAAAATAAAAATATATCAAAATAGCAGAAAATGTAACACAACAGAATTTGCACAACTAACTAAATTTACAAATAGACACATTGTTATTATGAAAAACTTTTTTTTCCAGAAATTATGTTCGCATGAAACAACAATTGAAATTTGTATTAAAAGAAAACATTTTAATTTAATATCTGAGAAAAAAACTCACAGGAATTTTATTTCATTAACTACTTGTGTTGAAGTTTTGTTGATATAAATCATTGCAGGCTAGTATTTCTACAAATGTGAACTCATTTACTCTTGCTAGGAGGTAGCGCATGGCCATTCTCAGAACACCATGTAGTAAGTTTATTAACAGCTGTTTGTAATTGTCTCTCAATTAACCACATATTGGACCACTGACATGATATATATATATATATATATATATATATATATATATATATATATATATATATATATATATATATATATATATATATATATATATATATATATATATATATATATGAACACACAAAGAGGGGGAGACAGAGAGTCTTAGGGTACACCCTCGATTTGAATAAAAGTATAGGAAAAAATTCTTCGAATATGGACTCTAAAAATACAGGAGCTTCAAAAATTTTGCAAGAATATCGGAACATTACCCCAAAAGCCAAAATCACATAGTGTACACAGAATTGCATGTCACCAGGTACGGTCGTATGTCTTCTCGATGTCGAAGAAAGATGATACCAAATGATTTCTCCGTACAAAAGAACTGCTGATCTGCGTTTTCAAATATGTTATATTATCAAGAGTGGTTAGTTGGTTGGGTTTTATGGCGCTATGTGCAAATAAGGACAAACTATGCCTAAAAAAAACTTTTACCTATTTATTAAATTATACAAAACTCAATAAACATTAAGAAATCGAATTAAAATACAAAATACCTGTGTAAGTTTGAGTTAAATTTAAATATTTAAAATATAAACAGAGTTTATATATATTGAATTAAACCTATTGACTTTAAATAGACAAAGAGGTTTCTGTGGAGAAGTTCTTCCACTAAATCAAGCATTCTTGAAATCAGAGGCGTAGTGACGGGGGGAGGCAAGGGGGCTATCATGCCCCGGGCGCAGCTTGCAGAGGGGCGCCAAATCATTTCAAAGGTAAACAAAATTTTTCAGAAAATTTCAATCTTAGTTTTATTTTAATATTTATTTTATTCAGTGAAATAAACTTTGCATTTTATAATTATAGTGTCATGTCCACGGAAAAATATAAAAAAAGCTCCAGGAAAGAATCAAATTTGGAAAAAAGAAGTTGTTGATAAAAAATATATGAGGAAGAGCAGCAGGAGCTTGCCATAAACGAAACTTTTACTCTTATATTTCAATAATTTTGCATAACTTAGTTCCCTTTAAAAAGTTTCCTTCTGACAGTGGTGAGAGATTTCGGATTTTTATGTCCGAAAGTCATAAAATTTGAATGTAGCCACAGGGCGGAAGTGTTGTACTCCGGGCAACCACATGTAGGTCCAAGATCTCCCCACCCCCTACAAGGTCTTACAATTTGTATCCAAGCATTCCCCCAACATCTGGAATTTCATATGCAAGTAATAATTGAATATAGAGATTTCAAAAAATGCTTGACTTTCCAAAAGTCTCATTTAAAGCTTTTTTTAAAAATAAATCTTCCTGATTGTCATATCGATCCTATACGTAATATCCACCGAACCATTCAATATCAGTAATATAAAATTCGTAGGAAATTTATATCTACAGAGAGAGAAAATAAAAAGGAGGATACAATTTTACAAATGAATTATATGTAATGCATGTCAAATTTTTAGTTTTTAGAATTCTAAAACTGCAAGCCATGACTCATAACATGTATTTTTTAAATGCTAGAATATATTTTGAAAGATTTAATTTTGGTGCATTGATGTCATATTTGAATTAATAAAAGTGACATTTACGATACTCTGAGAATGTTCTATAACACATTTGTTCAAGAGTGTATCCCAATTTCCTACACTTTACAAGTTTCATAATAACTAATAAGTGGGATATTCTTCCTAAAATTTTGAATTGTGTAAGGCCTATGAACATAGTTATTACTGTCCCAAACATCATCGAAACATACGTATTCCGATTTAGAAAGGAATGCTTTTACTTACCGAAAATTCGAAACTTAGAAGAAATAACCTCAAAATCAAAAGAAATATATATGCATACATATATGTATATACATACACATATATATATATATACATACATGTATAGACATACATATATATACATATATATATATATATATATATATATATATATATATATATATATATATATATATATATATATATATATATATACATATACATATATATATATATATATATATATATATATATATATATATATATATATATATATACATACATACATACATATATATACACACTCACACACACACATACATATATATATATACACAATAATATTTAATAATAAACAATTTTTATATTTTTCTTGGATAAATAAATATTTCGTAGTTTTGTTGAAATGTTCAAGTTAATTCTGCATCCAAACTCAATAAGCAATAAACTTAGAAACAAATATAAAATTAAAAAAAACAACAAATTGTAGGAAGTTTTTATAAAACAAAGATTAAAAAATATGGAATTGATGAATTTTGCAATATTTATAGATATGTATTGCAATATCATATCATGTAGATATACTCCTTGAAAAATTGCATCAAAAATATAAATAAAGAATTAAGAAAGTTCACTACATGAGAACTGTATAAATTTTAAATTTTTTCAATAGATTTAGCTGCTTAAAGTCAATATATATGTATATATATATATATATATATATATATATATATATATATATATGTATGTATATATATAACATCCATAAGCCTATTTTTTTCGTGAAAATTATTGCAGGACCGCTCTGGAAAGATGAAGATTCGTCACAGAAAAATCATCAGATCCTCTCGTAAAGGGGAAAGAATTGTATCTTCTCGCGCCAATTCAGCAAAACTGTGCACCGCGTTGCTTGTGGATGGTGTTTCATCGGTGTCTGTTTTGTGGATCTTTGGTGTCTGGTTTACCAGCCAAACACGAAACAATCACAGGATTAATGACGTCACTCAAAATATTAACCAATGAAAGTTTATTTACAATTTGACTTCCATTCTTTTAATTCTTGTGTATATTTTCGATTTCGAAAAATATAATCATGCCCAAAACTCCTACAAATATTGCTTGCAATGCTCTGATTGTATTATCAGCAGCAAATATTATTGCCCAGGTATGTTTGGAGGACAGCAAAAAAAGGGAAAAATAAAAAAACGTCCTTATTTATTATTATTCCTTTATCTTTTAATTCCTTTAATATCCTTTCCTAAAGATAAAGGCTAATTAAACATTCTGCAGCATTACATAAAAAATTGATACAATAAATTTAAAATAAAAAATACATTGAAACGACGAATCAATAGAAATATATAATATAAAACTTTTATAAAGTTAACATCTATTAGAAAGGTTTATATACATAAGGAATATTTCTCTTAATTTGAATAAGAATTATGATTTAATTGCTGCATATTCTAAAAGTTTGTTTGCAAATTGAAAAAAAAATTAATTTTTAGAACTGAGATACATCTGCAACAAAATTCATATAATTATCTTGAATAAAAAACTTGATTTAAACTCTGACAAACAAATAAATCCATTATTTCTGTGATAAAATCAGCTCATACTGGAACTTTGTTTAACTTAAATCACGAAATGAAACTAAAAAAATGTATTCACTAATAATTTAATCATTATCTTTTTAATCAATTTAACTATTTGTGAATAATTAAATTATATATATATATACATAATTTTTGCTTCACTTTGTTAGTGTGTAGTTACTAGTAAGATTTATCTTGTAATCTATTGTATTTATATAGAACAATATAGTGTCTTGTGAAATTTACTTAAGTCAATTATTTGTGTTTTACAGATTTATCTTGAAGAGAAGAAAATTTCCATTTATTATTTTAAGATTTTGTATCTATTATGTTAAATGTGAATAAAAAATTTATAAGTATATAAAGTGTAACTTTTTCTTGTTAAATAATCTTTAACATAATAAAAAGTAAACAATCATCAAATTAATTAACTCAAAATAAGTTTTGATAGCAAATGTACAATTAAATTTTATTAAATCAATCACAGAATACTTTAAAATATTTTTTATTTTTCTGAAAATAATGAATACACTTCATTATGCATCTTTAACATGAAAGCACGTTGCTTTTCTTTATTTAGATCTCTGATTACTACATTCATGTAGTTTAAAAAAGTATCTACCTCATCCTGAGGTTTTTTTAAAGTTTCAGCTGCTTCATTCATCATTCTGAAGCATTTCTTGATTCTTTCTTCATTTGTTTCCGGTGCATCAGCATCGGACCCCAGTTCTTCTGAACAAGCACTTAGAGAGTTGCTATCAAACTAAAAAAGAACATACAATAATAAATGCTTCTGTGAGTTAGATTAATTTTTAAATAAATCTGATTAATTTAGTTTTTATTAGAACAATCAATCTACAAAATTTAATATGCTTACAATGTAATGAATATAATAAATCTTCAACGAATTCTTGTTATTTGCATTACATTTATATACATTTATAATAAAACTTTTAATATTTTCATTACACATTAAAACATCAAATAATATGCATTATTTTACTTAATACCAGTTTTGTAATAAATTTCAGTATTTCATTTAAAATATTCATTTATGAAAGTTGAAAAAAATCAATTTATAGAAACCATTTTGTACACAGCAGAGTTATTTATTGAAAACTGATTAAATGAAAAGGTATGTGAAAATTTAGAAATGAAATACATTCAACTGCAAAAGAAATTAAAATATTATTCATTATCAATAATGAGTTTCAAGACAATTGATACATGAGTCATTTTATTAACCTAAGACTGTTTAGTTGAATAATTATTTGAAAAATATTTCAATAATAGTTTTGAGACTTTTAAAAATATTATGTGCTGCTAAACAATATTGCAAACTATATGATTAGCAAATAAGCTACATAATTTATTTTTAAAAAAACTATTAAAAAAATTACCTCATTTTCATCAGTATCTAAAGAGTCAATACTAGGTTCCGGATTTTCATCTTTTAAGAACATCATTGATGAGAAATGTACCCATCTGGATTTATAAACGTAATTTGTCCCTGAACCTGAGGCTTTGTTTTGGGATTTTTTCACCTCTCTACGAAATGAAGACAGTAAATGCTTCCATTTTTTTTAAACTTTCCACTTAAAAAAAATGTTTTTCAAATTATCTTTAAAAAATAGTTAACAAATAAATTATAAAATGTTCAATATTAACACACAATGCTAGAGAGAATTCCATACTCATATATTTAAAATAATTGTAATAAACAATTTCCATATGAAATGGTTGAGATGGAGCAATACTAAGCACTTGATTACACACGCAATCTGATAAAAATTTAATGAAAAGTATCAATTTGGAGGATAATTTTATTTATGATTTTTGTATTAATAAGCTGTAAATGTTCTTATAAAATTACATAGTTAAAAATTTTATCAAGAACTTTAAGGATCCAAATACTATAGAGTTCTAAAATTGTTAACCTTTTACAAGCATAAAATTTAAATAACATTTCTAAAGCTTATTTCAACTGCACAAGCAACTTATTTAAAACAACGTTCACAGTTCTTTGAAATGAATACTTAAACAATGAATTATAGACAGAATTGTGAAATCATAAAAATTTTTTAGTACAAATACTTATGCATTTGCATTATATTAAAAATCCTAATTTAATAAATAATATTTCATTTCATAGTCTGTTTCATAGTATTTAAATGAAAACTCAAAAAATAGAAATAAATTCATTTATCATATTAAAGTGTAAGCATTTAATACATTCATAAAAGTAGTTATATATACAACAATATATTTCATATTATTTAATTTAAAGCTTCTGCAGAGCTTTAAATGCAGTTTAAATTTAAAAAGTTTTATTCAGTTAATTTTTAATAAAAATATTCAAAAATAATTTTTAACTTTAAAAAGAAAATTGCTATAAGAAAGATTTAAAAAAAGAAAATAGTTTTTAAAAATCTAGTAAAATCTTACCAGAGAAATGTTTTTCAAAATTGTTATTGATTTCTCCACTGAGATCTTCATACAATTGAGATTTTTTATTTTTATTAAAATACTTATCATCTCTTGGGTCCCACAAGCACCTGTTACATATTGAAAAATATATAATTTTTATATATATATATGAAATGAAATACATAAATGTATGTAACAAAACAAAAAATAAAATTCTAAAAAAATTGACCAATTAAATTAAACTTACTTTTAAAATATTCGATAATAAATTCTTCAATTTCTACAGAAAACTTATTAGACTCCATGCTGTCCAAACGGCACAAATCAATGTAAACATACACTTGTCACTCGGTTGTGGACAAAAAAATTAAACATGCTGAATACTCCGTTTGGTGGAAAGCTCCGCCTCAATTTGACGTCATTTCGTGGATGGCTGGTGGATGGTTGGTGTACAGCTGGTAGTCATCCACCGTGTCCGGTTGACGGTGACCAAGTTTGCT
Organism: Latrodectus hesperus; assembly: GCA_037975125.1. NCBI lineage: Eukaryota > Metazoa > Arthropoda > Arachnida > Araneae > Theridiidae > Latrodectus > Latrodectus hesperus. Next base: position 48,903,001 of record CM075852.1, on the reverse strand, counting down.
GCCTGCTTGTTGACTAAAGCATGCAATTGATTGGATTGATTATTCAAACAACCAAGTATTCATCCGCTATGTGGGCGCTGCTAATTTTTGCGAAAAATTTTAAGTTTTATGCGGACAAATAAAAAAATTCTATCGTAGATAAAGTAAAAAAAAATTTTTTTGTTGGGATTTATAAATGTATGTACATATTAAGTATTATATTTTTAAAATTTCTAATTTTTTTATTATTTTTAAGTTATTAATGTTTTAAGTATATTATCAAATTTAATAATGTACTTAAAACATTAATAACTTAATTAAAACATTAATACTGAGCCAATTTAAAAATAGTTAAAATAATTTTAAAAATAAATTTCAAAACAAAATAAATTATTATTTTTGTGCATTAGGAAAACCTACAAAAAGTGAAGGTATAGCTATAATAGAACTTGAGAAATATGTATTTGAATTTCTCAATAGACTTAACATTAGGGCTCGTTTAAGTTTCATACTTTGCAAAAGGTTTGTGATACTATTGTTTTGCATTACAAATCTTGTAAATGTGTAACTAACGAAAATATCTTAATTTTTTTCTTAGGAAATTTCTGGAATATTAGATTGATCAGTTTCATTTTAATGCATTTTTTTTTATTTTATTTTTGTATAAAATTATTTACCAAATTATTTGTATTAATGTTATATTATTTTTGGATCTATAAATGTAGGGAGATTACAGAAGAATAAGCTCATGAAAGACATCGATTTAATTTTGTGAATACGCCAAGATTCCCAGTGCCCTTTATGAGTCCTAATTGTTGTGCAGGTTATCTATATAAGTCAAGTTATGTTACTAAAAAAAAAAAAAAAAAAAAAAAATTCATAATAATACTAAAAAAAACAAAAACAAATAAGTTTGCTTTACTCAAATTAAAAAAAGCATTCAATGAATATTATTTCTTTTGGCCCCTTCTGGATGTTATAATTATTAAAAAATTAAAATTTTTTTGTCGAAATTTCAGTGTTTTGAAATATTATTTGAAGTGCTATTTTTAATTTCTCATAAGAGATTAAATCCTTTTATTGAACAAGCAGTATTTCATTAATATTTTTAATTTCCTTTTATGAAGAAAAATGTGAAAAATTTAATTTTAATTTGACTAAAATGTTATTAATGGAAACTTGTGTAAGAATTTAAATGTACTTATAATAACAGAAAAGTCAGATTTTACTTAATTTATCAAGAAGCGATATAGAAAGATCAGTTTCAGTAGTTATTGAGACTTAGTGAAATAGTACTATTCATTGTCCCAAAATAAAAGTAAAACCCTTGTATATTTTTTATCTCAGGATTTTACTGCAGTAGCCATTCAGTTTAGTGTCGAGTTACACTCGTGAGAAAATCCTGCTGAAACGTGTTTCTCATTAGCGGACCCCTTTGCCCAAAATATTTTGTCCGGCAAGGAGGAAGGAAGCTCCCTCCATGGTGTTCGGCACCAAGCTGACCTTCAAAGAAAGGGTGGGGGGATTTTTCATAAAATAAGAATACAGTATGCCGTGCAGGGAATTGTCTTCCTGGAATCGAAATAGAGGGGATCGAGAACTAATTATCTCCAAATTCTAGAAAAACACAAACTTTCTTTCTTTTTTATAGTTCACACGGTTAGTGTTTCGTTTCTTCCTAAACATCGCTTCATCGGAAACAAAAATTTAAGCTTCTGAAAATCTGGAGTTTTGACATTTAAAATATTATTGTCGTAAGTTTATTTTCTCTGTCTACTATGTATTCTTTCAATTTGAATATTTATTTCATATTTTTGCTGGTATAAAACTGGTACTAAAATATTTTTGCAGAGTTCTCAAAATTAAATATTAAATTACTTATTAGTTCAAACTATTCATTTAAAAGTAATTTATTTAATGTTTAAATGCTTTTGTTAGGGAAAATAATTTTTACTTGACTCGTAATTTTGTTGGCTTTACATTAGCACCTTATATTGAAAAATTCTTTTTTCAAATGATAGAAGTTAAAAATCTATAAAGTATTTTTCTTTTTATAAATGTATTTTTCTTTTTAAATGTTTTTTTCTTTTTTGTATGCTTAAATATACAGAATATATTTCTTAATTAATTAGTTCAATTTATATAAAACAAAATGTTTTTAACTTGAAAAATTTGTTCCAGAAATTTACAAAGAAATCGTACTTATTTCTCATTCTACATTGTAAAATTTTAAAAATTAGATCGTCTTTAAATGATGTAAATTTATTGAAAAAAACTAAATGACATTGCATGAACAGCACTTCCAAAATAATTCTTAATAGAAATAAATTTTTATTTCAATAAAAATTGGCACTTATTTTAATAATAAAATATATTTTAATAACTTAAAAAACAGTTATGTTAAATGCCTTACAAATACGAAGAAATTTTTTACTACTATGATAACTGATTTAGAAAATTTCTTTAAATAAAATTAGGCGTTTAACACTGTTAAAATATATTTTTATCTCAGCACTTGTAATTCTTGATAATAATTCGAATCAATGAAAAACTTGATAGAACAATATTGAGTGCATCAGTTTGGAGAAAATATAATTTTTAATAACATAATATATATTGTTTGGTTGAAAATTTCTGATTATATTAAGTATACATAATTTTACTTGAATTTGTGTATTTTGATTTTTGATTTAAAAAATTTTTTGCAAAATATTTTAGTTGTCTGCATTAGCGTTTCGTTGCTTATCTGAAATTTGCATTGATAATACTATGGCAGGATTTAGTTATCTAAATTGAAATCAGATGAAAACTTATTAACAAAGATCTTCTAATTTTAGAATCATAAAAATTGGTTTTATGGTATAAAAATGAAATATTATAAATTATCAATATTACGTTTTGTGATTTAAATTTTTTACATTAAAAATAATTTTGGTTTACATTAATGGTCTGAATGATATAATTTAAAAAGCTATTTTAAATGCGAAATTTCCTATAAAGTTGCTGTTTTTCACTGGAATTCTTTTGAAATATAAAAATGAAATAAAATTTTCAGTTTAATCTGTGTTAAATGAAATGCTTAAAAAAATATCATTGTGAAAAATCAGGTGAGTTGATCCTAAATTTGGGGTGTAATGTTTTACCCAATTATTATTTTGCAATAAATAGCTAAAGTTTGTGAAGTTAGTAATATTACAGAATTTTTGAAAATTTGTTAGGATAAGTTATAGCATATGTTCAACACATAATGATCAACTGTTCGTAGGTTGGTTGGTTGGTTGGGTTTTATGGCGCAAGGTCCAAAGATGGACGTGCTGCGCCAAGAAAAAATTTTTCGAAAAATATATTTTATATTATTTACTTTTTTTTATTTTATTTATAAATATGTATTTCTTTCGAAACCCAAGCAACATTAAAATTTTAAAAAACAAAAATTAGTGTAGAAATAATTTTAAAATCCATATATAATAGAATATAAAATAAAATAAATTAAATCAAATATATATAAATTTTAAAATGTATAAATATAAATTTAGTAATTATATAAAATTTAAAAAACCTATTGCTCTTAAATAAGCAAATAGGTTTCTGTGGGGTGGTTCCCCCAGCAAATCAAACATAGTTAAAAGGTTTGTTTTGAAAAATTTAAAACGGTAGACGTTAAAAGTGGAACATGAGATTAAAATATGATAAATAGTAAATGGTTCATCACACGTTTCACACCATGGATTAAGTTCATTTAAAAACAAATGTCTGTGTGTGAAACGTGTGTGTCCGATACGAAGGCGAGTTAATCTAACATCAGCCCTTCGTAACGGTAAAACTGATAATGAGGTGAAGGATGGGAAAATGGTATGTAATTTGTTGACGACCTGCAAGTTCCATGATTCCTGCCAAAGACCATATATAAAACTTTTTATAGCCTTTCTCACATCTGAGAGAGGAACTGATGGTAAAATTGGATCTGACGCAGCCTTTGCAGCTGCATCTGCTCTCTCATTGCCTTCAAGACCCATGTGGCTTGGTATCCAACAAAATACAATTTTTTTCCCTTGCCAGCAAGGGAATCCATTGCTTTAAAAATTTTGGACACAACAGGATGACAGGTAACACTATTGTTTTTCAAGGCTTCAACAATGCTCATGCTGTCAGTATAAATACAAAATTGATGATAGTCATCTGTATCCACGTGCTGAAGCGCATAATAAATAGCTGTAGCTTCAGCAGTAAAGATGGAGCAGGACGAATGTAGGCTGTAACTAAAAGCTGCATTATTGATAAAAACTCCACAGCCCACATGTCCTGCGGTTTTAGATCCATCCGTGAATACAGGTTTGTATGATTGATTCTGACAGCGATGAGAATAGTATAGCTGCTGAAAAACAATAGGTGTTGTGTCCGACTTTTTAAACTGAGCAAAGGTATTTAAAAAGGTATTTGTTGGTTCATACCAAGATGGATAGAGAAATTGATCAAAAGTTTCTATCGGAACATCACATAGGTCTGTGAGCCAGAGATGTAATTTGGCTCTTGTGAGAAAAGGTTGAATGCTCAATGGTCGAGCATCATAAAGTCTATTTAAAGACGCCTCAGGAACCATAGAAAGTAATGGATGATCAGGGGTCGATATGATCTTAGTATAATAATTGAGAGACTGCTGCATACGTCGCAGGTCTAAAGGCAAAAATTGGCATATTGCATAAAGACTCTGGACGGGTGATGTGCGGAATGCGCCTGAACATATTCTCAGAGCAGAATGATGGACAGTGTCCAGTCTGCGTAAAACAGAAGACCTAGCAGATCCGTAAACAACACAACCGTAGTCTATGCGAGATAAAATTAATGATTGGTAAACTCGGAGGAGTGACGTGCGATCAGCACCCCAAGATGTGTTTGAAAGCACCTTGAGGATATTAAGCGATCGCTCGCACTTCTTCCGCAGATATAATATATGCGGAAGAAAGGTTAATTTACGATCAAATATCACTCCGAGGAATTTTACCTCACTGACCACTGGTATAGGTGTGTTGTTTATACGAATAACGGGATCATTGTGGAGGCTAGTCTTCCTGCAGAAATGGACACAATTGCTCTTGCTAGGAGATAGTGTATGGCCATTCTCAGCACACCATGCAGCAATTTTATTAACAGATGTTTGTAATTGTCTCTCAATTAAATTCATGTTAGACCCTTCACAAGATATTTGCAGGTCATCAACATACAAAGTACCATGTACAGGAGGTGAAAGTTGATGAAGTATGGTGCTGATATGAATATTAAAAAGTGTGACACTTAAAATACTTCCCTGAGGAACACCTTCAGGTTGGTTAAAAGTATTGGACAAAGACGTACCAATACGAACTTTAAAACCACGGGAGCTTAAAAAGTTTTGTATAAATATCGGCAAATTACCCCTAAAGCTAAAATCATACATCCTACGGAGAATTCCATAACGCCACGTACGGTCATATGCCTTCTCTATGTCGAAGAAAATGGAAACGAGATGATTCCTTCGCACAAATGCATTGCGAATCTGCGTTTCCAGGTATGTAATATTATCAAGAGTGGATCTTCCTTTACGGAAGCCACTCTGATTGATATGAATACATTTATTTGTTTCTAAGACATATACGAGACGGGCGTTGACCATACGTTCGAGAGTCTTACACAAGCAACTCGTCAGAGCTATTGGTCGATAACTTGAAGGAACAGAAGGATCCTTACCAGCCTTAAGGATCGGAATCACTATTGCTTCGCTCCAAAGTGATGGAAATTTATTTTCTGTCCAGATCCTATTGAACAGGTAAAGTAAGTTCAACAGGGAATCTGGACTTAAATGACGAAGCATTTGATAGCTGATTCCATCTGGTCCTGGGCTAGTATCATGGGCCTGCTGTAATGCTCTCTTCAATTCCAACATCCGAAATTCACAGTTGTAAGGCAAAGCTTGTCGATGGTTGAAACGAATTGGTGTTCGCTCAGCACGACTCTTTGTCCTTAAGAACGAAGGACTATAAGAGTCGTTGCTTGAGACGCTAGCAAAGGTTTCACCAAGGACATTAGCGATGTCCTTAGGAGAAGAGTATATAGCAGCTCCGGATTTCAAAATAGGAATGGAAAATTCTCTATATATCCCATTGGCTGCTTTCACTCTTCTCCACAACTGTTTACTGGATGTGGAAGAAGTAATTGAGGATACATAGCGAGACCAGGATTCCTTCTGACTTCGACGACGTGCTCTGCGAGCTAGTGCTTTTGCTCTCTTGAAGGCGATAAGATTCTCCGTTGTGGGGTACCTCCGAAATAACCCCCATAACTTCCTCTGTTTCTTATAGGTGTTTTGACATTCATCATTCCACCAAGGTTTGCAGCGCCTGTGTGGTATAGGGGAACTCTTTGGTATTGATGCATCAGCTGCATTCTTAATTGTTTGTGTGACTTCAAAAACGGCAATATCAATGTCTTCGATCGAAACCATTGTATCATCAATAACTGCCAATTGTGTAAATAACGTCCAATCTGCCCGACTGTACACGTAAGTAGGTAGGCGTTGTCCTACACTACTACCTCCAGTCTGGGTGATGACGAGAGGAAAATGATCGCTGTTATGCAGATCATTTCCTACAATTAAATTTAACAATGGCAGAAGAGATGGTGAACAAATGGCCAGATCGAGAGAATGAAATGTTCTTGTGGGTACATGGAAATATGTCTTCTCGTCGGTATTAAGCAGACAGAGACTATTATCTGAAATAAACCGCTCTATCTGCCGACCGCGAGAATTAGTATTATCATTTCCCCACAAAGAACTATGACCGTTAAAGTCACCTAACAACAGAAATGGTGTTGGCAGCTGATCTATTAATGCATCAAGTTCCTCTTGGCGGATGACATCATGTGGTGGCAAATACAAACTACAGACTGTCAACAAGCATGATGTGTGAATTCGCACAGCTACAGCCTGTAGTGTAGTATTTAAATGCTGGGCAGTGCTGGGATAGTTGTTAGATGTTAATATGCAAACACCTCCAGACACTGCACCATCATCACCACAGTCTTTTCTAAAGCTTTTAAACCCACGCATGGAAAAGTTATTGCTGGACTTCAGGAATGTTTCCTGAAGTGCAATGCATGCGGGGTTGTAGGCTGAAATTATAGACTTGATGTCATCATGATGAGAACGCAAACCATGGCAGTTCCAAGAAACAAAGGAAGTTATTGTTTAATTTGAAAAGCTCCTTTCCCGGAGCTGGAAGGCATGTCATCTGACATCTCCTCGAGTGACAGATCTTCGTCGGAGGGATGTAGATAAACAGCGTCAGCTTCCAGGGTTAAGGCTTTACGGGTGGATATGGAAGACCTAAAATTGCCCTCCTTAGCAGATTTTAGTTTTAAGGCCTTGAGGGCTTTAGATTTAGCCATCGGAGCTTTTTTACGGAGAGTAGTTGTGGATGTTTTTTGCCTTTTCTCAGATGTAGGGGGTAATTTGACTATTGGAAGCGAAAGAGCATCCGTTTGTGTACTAGTCGTTCTGGTGACTTTTGCGGCGACAGTCGCATAGCTGACTCCTACTTGAGGTGTGCGAGCTGCAACAGCCCGTCTCGCCTCAGGATAGGAACAATTATTCTTAACTTTGGTGGTTGTGATCTCTTTTTCCAGTGTCCAGATAGGGCAACTTCTAGCGTAGGAGGGGTGGTCACCCTTACAGTTGACACACCTCTCCTTTGCAGTACAAGACGAACTGTCATGGCCAACTGCTGCGCAGCGAGCGCAAGTCAGTTTGCCCCTGCAAGCCGCTTTAGAGTGACCAAATCTCTGGCACTGGAAACAACGCAAAGGATTTGGAATAAATGGCCTAACGGATAGATGCATATACGCAGCTTTAATATGCTGCGGCAGGTCTGGCGTCGCAAATGTCAGTACGAGATGTTTGGTATTAATAACCTGCCCATCTCGTCTGATAGTGATGCGTTTTACAGCACAGACCTTTTGATCTTTGAGATTTTCTAATATCTCGTCCGCAGGCGTATTTAATAAATCCTTGGCGGATACCACACCACGTGAAAAGTTAAGATTAATATGAGGTTGGACGGACACCTCAAGATTAGCAAGCATATTCATGCTGCTTATGAGAGTTGACTGTGCATCAGTAGCAACTTCTACCATAAGATCACCAGAACGAAGTTTCCGAATGCTCTTTGCTTCTCCTATGTTTCCAGATATACCTTTTTGGATTAGGAAAGGGGATACGTTATCAAATGTACCCTCTTTCCGTTTTACAATGTAGAATCTGGCTTTTATTATGGACAAGGTTTGCTCCCGTGGGAGAGTAGAAAATATGTTCGTTTCCATAATGAAAATGGAAAATTCGGGACCTGACGGCACCACCCACCACCGAGTCCAACAAGGGGATGCAGACCAGCTGCACCAGTGCTAGCCAGGTCCTATACGCTCACAGTACATCCCTGAAGTGGCCTCCACCCTTAACGAGTCACCCAGTAGATGTACCGATCGCTTGATCCATAAAGCCGATTGATGTGCTGAGGACCACAACACACCTCCCGTTTACCTGAAGCAGAGGCCAAAGCAATGTGTTGGTCTCTGGAGGCCTCAATTACCAGGATCCTCCTTTCCAGGGACACGGGTCTCCACGCACGGCAAACACGTGGGTGATTTAGTCCCCAAGAGTAGCTAATAGCAACAGAGCGGCGAAAGCTACTCAAGGGGAGCCCTCAACCTCTTGCGAGGCAACCACACTGAGGGAGAAGAGGAAGAAAAAGCAGAAGAGTAGAGGAGAGAAGAAAAGAAAGAAGAGGACAGATCACTGGGGTACCTCGGGATTGTGACACCCGTGTTTACCTAAAGAAGGTAAACCCCCAGAGGGGCAACTGTTCGTAGAGTCTTTCATAACTAAGATAATCCACAATTAATAGGGAATAAAAATGTTTAATTGCTTCATTTGGTTAACAAGCTAGAAAAAATAAATTAAAAATTTTTAAGACATTGTTATGAAAATGTTAAATCATTATCAATTTTTTTAAAAGTTAAAAATTAATTGATAAATAAATATCCCGACTTCAAAATTATAATATTCGGATCAAGGCCTACTGTGCCCATATCCGTTTTCTTTACCGAGGGCCCTATGGTGCGAAGCATATGTCCCGGTTTGGTAGTCAGCCCAAAGCGAAATCCCCGGTGTTTAGCTCCCAAGGATGATTGGTCTGCAGTTAATCGATCCACTGAAAGGTTGAACTGACCTAGCTTGATAATCGAACCTCTGCCTTGGGAGCGCTGAGTCACCGTGTTTAACAAATATAAAAGTTTGGAGTAAATTTTATCATACACATTTCCATGGAACAGAAGTCTATAGAGAAATGTAGGACTGAATGATGTTACTCAGCATTAGAAAAGAAATTAAACTTAAAACTCCATTAGAACTTCCAACATGCTTTACCTCATACGGTGAAGATAGAGAGAAGAAGAGGTTGCCATTCAAATATTTTTTACTATTTCTGCATCAATTGCAAGCTGTGAACCTTCATTGAGCAAAAATTAATTTTGACTTATTTATGATCCACCATGAGTCAAAACCGTCTAAGTTTTTATCTTAACTATAGAAGATTTAACAATCTTTAGTATAGAAAAAGAAAATTTTGAAATGATCAACTTTGATAACGTAATTGATCAATTCGCTTCAGCAAAGACAAGAAAAATGTGATTAGTGTAGTATATATTGATTGCAAATAATTACACATCTGCTTATATCTATGATACGTAATGAATTATTTCATGTTTAAAAATTTTATATTTTTTAAAATAATTGTATTAGTATATAAAATCATTTGATATATTTATTTTTCAGATTAGTTTTAGAATTAATTATAAAAAGGTATACATTACCATGGAATACCTTTTTATAGTTAATTCTAAAACATACAAGTCCGATTATTCTAATGACACTTTTCCGAATCCAATATAAGTGTTTTTTGTAAATTAGAATTGAATTTTGTTTAAATTTAAAGCTTTGTTTTAGACTTTAAATTAATATATTTTCGATTATATTTTATAGTAGGTACAATATTTATATTGTATTCTTTATTACAATTTTACTCACTTAATTATAATGTATTATATATCGTTATATTATTATGTATCTCTTGCTACTTAATACATTTTATTCCCATATTTATATAGTATTACTATTTTTTTCAACGGGGTGCCAAAAAAGGTATCGTTCCCGGGCGCCGCTTTTGCTCACTACGCCTCTGCTGGAGAGCCCTAAACAGTCCAGGATTTGTTGAGAAGTCCATTCAGTTTTACATTTAGAGCAGATCTCAAAGATTTTTTTAGCCTCTTTGATACGAGAGACCCCTTATATGGCCGGTTACAAAATATTTAAAAAATACATGCTTTCAAAACCGGTATATCTAATAAAGAATTTCGTGCAAAACTTGCTTTAAAAAATAATAAAACAGCAAGAAGCTTGATATTGATTTATTTTTGTAAAAATGCTTATTTAAACATGAAGTGTTAAAAATGGGTAATATATTTTTACTGTTTTTAATTACAATGTTTTAAACATTCTTTTTAAGAAAACCCTGTTTTTTTTTATTATTTGTCGTTTAGATCTTTGATTATAAATTTTAATTTTATAGAATTTTCACAAAAACTGCATTTACTTTTCTGAATTATATTCAGCATTATTTTTATTAACAAGGTTATTTTAAGGTTAAAAGTGTCTACATTGAATCATACATTGATTATTTTACACTTTTAATTAAATTGTAAGGATTATTTCTCATTCATAGTTCGTACAGATTTCCAAGAAACAAATTCTAGGAATTAACTAAAAAATTTCCAGGAGGTATTGATATACATGTTAAATATAATTTTTTATTTAAAAAATTGTTCTTAATGAAATATGCATATAACTATATATATGCAACATTTTTCAATAATATTTGTACATAATAAAAATAATTGCAAAAATTAATATTTTTTTAGAATTATATTAAATGACAAAAGCTTTCAATTAATTTACAGTTATAACAGAAAATTTTTTATTTAAATAATTAATATTTTTCACAATATTGAATTATATAAATATATATAATAATTATATAAAATAAAATTTGTATTTCAGAGTTTTTAAACATTTTTATTAAATTTCTATCTATTCATTTATTGAGTAATTCAAGATTTGAATAACAATCACTTTTTAAATGAATATACTCTTATTCAAAACAAAATGAATTCAACTACTAGATAAAATTTCCAGGATGTGACTTTTTTCAAATATTATTTAATAAAAGTAATTCTAAAATTTTCTTTTGTTTACTTTCAACATTGTACAGTTTCACATCATTATTTTTGACATTTTTCTATTTCTTTAATCATTCAAAAGATTTTCACATTTCTTGTTTTTATCTATACATACTCAATACTGCTATTAGAAAATGCTAATTTTCCATCTCTAAAGCTTTCGCTTTTATAATACAGAGTAATAACTTTTGCTTCTCTGAAGCACCACATTGATTTTTATTTGATTTTGCAATTAATGTTAATTTACCCGTTTTTTTTTAGCTTCCGCAGCAAATCCTATAGTAGATTTTTTTAAATTCATATATACATCTTCCAAACGCTTTCTTCTGCTTTTTAGTTTATTAATATTTTTCAACATAGGCTTTTTCCTTTCCTTCTGCTAGGAGTAGCTTTTTTGCGGTTTTAATGCATCTTAATACACTGTGGCCGACATTGAAAATGCAACACCAAGAAAGTGTTGCCAGAAAGTAATTAAACTTAATAAACAGAAGAGACAGCAATGAACAATAAGTAATCTGCATTTCACTGATATGCTAGTACAGAACGAGAATATTATCGCGTTCGTAGGTTGTGGGACTACCGTGAACGGTTATATCTAGGCATAGATTCAATGATAGTACAAATGATGTCCTCAGAAATGGATATTTACCTAAGTAAATATGCAAAATATTTGTGGCTGTCAAATATTTGGCTAAGTGCGTCTAATGAGGCAGTGGCAAAATCTGCAAATGGCATCCATTCGTATTTACACCCAAACGTGTTCGACTAGTGAGAGATCTGGCGAGCACGGTGCCTAGAAAAGTAGGTGTACACTTTGAATGGCATGCAGTCTGACGTTATCCTGCTGATAAAATGTACTAGGCATTCCCTGGAGGTAGGGGAGTGTCACCAACCGCAGTACATCATCCACGAAACGTTGGGCTGTCATACTGCGAATTAGAGTTGACTTGAAATCATATGCAATTACGTCCCAAATTATGAAGTCTCGCAATGAGGCGTTCCACAATTGCTTCAGGATTAAACTTGTCGCCACGTCGACTCATATTCGAACGCTGCGACTATCACTAAAGAAACAGAAGTGTGACTCATCTGAGAAGATGATCCTGTGCCACTCTCCGTTGTTCATATTGCTGTAATCCGGCACAATTTCAGACGTTGGTGTCCAAGTGACGTGGGGTCAATGACAATCTTCTGAAGCCATGAGCGCAGGCCACTAGCAACCAATGGACGGCAAATGCTTCTGCTCAATATGGGAGCATACAAGGTGTCTTGCACATGCTGCTGAATTTCAGTAGATTTGCCTTGCTAGGCCCCCGCCTCCAGTCCGTCTGGTGCACGATCCACGCGTGCTGGCTGACATCACTCTAGCAGCACAAGCATCTTGCAAACGTTCCTTGTTCCAACCATCTTCTTAACAGCCAGTGCACTGTGGATACATCTAGGTGTCTGTCAGCTTAGATTTGCCGAAAGGGCCAACGTGCCGTTCTCGTGGCCTGGCATTCCCTGCAACTACAGGCGTTGCTTGAGACAAGAACAAACTTCTAACGATTGTTTTCCAAGCAGCAATAACGGTGCGAATATTGACCACTCTGCTGGTTCCTCAGCTTATATATTATCCTAGGTGGGTTGGAGAGTTGCGCATTTCACATCATTTGCATAAGTCGTTAAGGTGCGCCTACTCGGAAATTTGCATATTTTTCTGGCCACTCTTTCTTCGTGTTGCATTTTCAATGTCGGGTATAGTGTATATTTTGCACTTCTAGCTTGTACCAGCAGCAAAACTAAGTCGGTGTTAGCTTATTATTTTATTGTTAACACCTCCTATGTATAGGGCATGATCAAAATGATGAACTTGGTCACAACTGATTGATTAATTAATTAAATATTTTACCATGTAATTTTTGTTCACAGAAATCCTATGTTCAACAGATGCTTGACTATGAGAGAATGGTAATAGCAAATTATTTTTCATAAGTAACAATTTTGCCTATTTGAGAGTAAGTTAAAATATTTATTCTATCTTTAATTGGATCGAATTTCTCATTAATTCAAATCTTATTGTTGGTTGTAATGAAACTCATTTACAAAATTAAATTCTTACTTTTTTCTGAGCCACGAAAAAGGCTAAGTGGACTTTGGAAAAGTTATTGCATGCCTTTTCCAGAGTCCACTGGTCATTGAAAAGACAATTTCCACAAGGCATTTTAGATAATTTATTTCAGCCTTTATTTTACTAATAAATAAATTCATCCCTTTTCAGTGAAATTACATGCAACTTTCACTAAGGAAGACAATAAAAGTATATTTTAACCCAAAAATTTTATATTTAAATATTAATGTTCAGTGAATTTTATGCAATATAAATGACTGAAACAAAAAAGAATCAATTAAAAATCGTCCTCCTATTTGCACCTCATGACGATTTGATTGTTTTCATTCATTTTACAAATATAATTCTAAATACTACACCAGGTTTGACTGAAATGGATCATTATGAAACTATTATGACTGAACTAGATCTTTATTTCAGATAACAGTTAGGAATACATCTAATATTTAACCTGCCAGTATCTAGTGGTAATATAATGAGCTAGAGCTCAATTTGGTTTTCGAACAATTTCATTGAAAATTTTAAAACAGAAAACTCAAAACGTTATAGCACTTTCTAAAATAAATAAAATAATTAAACAATAAAAAATAAATACCCAAAATAAAAACATTAATAATAATAAATACAGAAGTAAAAATTACATGAATAATTCACGATTTTTAAGGAGTCAATTCAAAACTCCAGGATTTTCAAGGGTCCGTAAGCTTTTTTTCCAATTCCAGGAATTGTATGAACTCTGCTCATTAGATAGTTCAATAAACAAGATATAAAATTCTTAAAAAGAGTATTTTTTGTTAAAATTATAGAAAAAAATGCTTCATACTTCATAAAAAATATTTCTCAGTATATAAATTATTTCAGTAAATTGACCATTCACCCACTATTTCATTGTGCTGATTGGATAAATTTTAAATTAATCCACTAAACAATGAATGAGAAGCTTACATGACATAAGTTAGTTATTTGAATATATATTCCTATGTTACTTTTGTGTGTGTTTGCTTATGCACTAATCTGTATGTGGCTTCAATGGAAATGAATTTTTTCGTAATTTTTTTAACATATTGAAGTAATTGTTTTCGTTTCTATGTCCACATACTAATGAGAGATTTTGATTGTTGTTATAAGCAGGACTTTAAAGATCGCCAAGGCATATGTTGGTGTACAAGATAAAGCTGAACTGACATGAAATTATTATGTAAACAATTATGAGAGTACACGAGAAACTGAGTGAAATAGAAGAAAAATTAAACACTCAAACTTGATTTATAGTAATGCAATCCTTTTCATTCCTCTGGAGATGCTCAATGAGTTTCAGGAGAAAAACATGTTTCAAACGTTAAGAACAAAATAACAACGCTGATTTTACGACGTACATCAGTTAAATGAGGGCCAATATGACTAGATGTTTCATTCTTCATTCTAAATATGTCTATTTAAATAACTAAAAATATAATTGACTAATATAATTGGATGATTAATCACATAATTAAAAGCATCTTTAACCATGGATTGATAAAAAATTAAACTTAACAAAATTCGTATGAATTAGTGGTGTGGACAAATTGTGCATGTTGAAATAAGTAATGTCACAATTTAATTGAATACCATGATTTAAACTATACCTAACTGAAAGCAGCAATTTCGATAGCTGAAAGTAATTTACTTTATGTACATTTGTGTGTTATTTGATTGAACTTCACGAGTCCATAAAATAAACATATCAACAAATGCTAACATAATAAAGTCAATGCTAATACACATTAAGCATATAGTTCACATACAATAGATATTATACTAATTGATGATTATAGATTATATAAAAAAATGGAAAATTTGACCTAGGATCGTTTTATATTTTAAAATAAAAGAAATTAACTCTTGCAGTTAATTTTTTTAAAGGTAATTTGTCCTTAAATCACTTAAATATTGACTCTTAATATTAACCAATTATGTGAGTACAAAAATCATTTATATTTAAATAGCTAATACTTTAATATTTAAAATTAGCAGACCAATATGTCATAAATTTTTAATATTTTAAATATAAAAAATACAAATGTTAGACATTGAGCTCTTCCTATTAAACTATTAATTATCACTCACTAACTCTATCACTCACTTCCTATTAACTATCACTCACTTCCTATTAAAGATTAAGACTTGTATTCGATAAAAAGAAATTATTTCTTCCCCATTTAAAATAGAATAAGTGATTTTTGAAGAAAAACTTAATTAATTATTAATTTGAAGAATAATGTAATTTTTTCTGGTTTTGCTATGAATGGCACCAGAATTAACTTGAATGTTTCTAACAGGAACACAGTGATAGCAGAATAAATGATTAGGGCCACAACTGCATTAAGTGGAATACTTTTAAAAACTATACATCAAGAAATGGTTTGGTTGGTTGGGTTTTATGGCGCAAGGTCCAAAATTGGACATGCATACATCAGGAAATGAATTCAGCACTTATGTTAATGTACTACATATGGAAAGTTTTATGAATGTGTAAAGAAAATGTATCTACTATTTATTGTTATTATTAGGATAGCATACTAGTAAAATTAAATTGACTGGTGAGAAGAAAATTTTTTAAGCTTTTTTTCATTTTTAAATGTAATGATTTTTTAAATTGCACTGTTATTTTTTTCAATTATTTTATGTTATAAATACCATAATATATTCTGTTAAAAGTAATAAAAAATGTACGCCCCCCATTTTTTTAAAAATAAATGATGCAGCAATTAGCAAGATAAATAAAACATGCTGTTTTTACAGTAAAATATATACACATACACACATAAAATATTAAAGGCAATTAATCTTTGAGAGTAATTATATGATTTTTAAATTTACTGATCTGAATGAAAAGGAGACAACACAAACAACTTTTTAAATTTTATTAACAACACAGTATGAACTAGCAAAAATCATTATCTTTCATTCTAGACTAGATATGACCACTTAAATCTAAAAGATATAAAATAAATTAATAATCACCATGGAATGTGAAAACAACTTTTAAGTAAAAACTAAACAAATAAAACACCACCAAACTGGTTTAGATTATATAAATAAAAAATAATAAAATTTTTTTAAAAAAACCAAAAGCTCACCAGATATTTTTCTTTCGTTATATTTTACATATGAGATATAAATTAAACACAAAATGCCTTTCAATAGATGCTTTGTGCGTATTTAAATAAATATTAAAAAAATGTGCTTTGACATGGGTAAAAGAAAATTAATTGCATTCAATCTTACTATAATTGAACATAATGGAAATATTTATGTAGATCAAATTTTTATCTATCACAACTACTAATCATCCTAAAAATATAGAATCATACAATATAACATGTATAGGTTTAATAATTTATATAGTAAAAAATATTTAAAATTATAAGTGACCAAGTTAAAAAATTGTTATTAATACTTCAACCATTATATGGCACACATAATTTTTTTTATAAGTTTCTAGTATAGAAACATTTTCCATTACTTCATCAACCACTGATGCATACCATCAAAATTTTAAATATAAAAACACATTGAAACATGTGCAGTTATGTCTTAAAATATAATCTGTTTGTATCCTGCATTAAGGCAGCGATCCCAACTCCAAATAAATCTTTTTGTTAGGGTATATTGCAAAAAGAGACAACTGCGCTAAGGCAAGAAGGGCACCAAGAAAATTTGGAATCTGAAATAGATATAAATTAAAATTACTATTAAGTATCAAAGCATTAACAAAAATAGATAACTGACAGAATGTAAGAATTAAAATATTTATTAAATGAACATTAATGACAACATATTAAAAGAAATAAATAGATTGACTACATTTTAAGATGTTACTAGAAAATTATTAACATTTATTATTATTTTAAAGTAAATATTTTAAGTTTTTCAGTAGGTTCAGGAACATTATTTGAAAAATTGTAATTAACATAAAGTAACATTTTCAACATTAACATTTTATAAAAAAATAAGTAAATAAATAAAAAGAACTTAACACATAAAATTAATTTCAATTAATAAAAAAGTAATTTTTATTTACAAAAATTAGAAATTGAAATTTTATTTATCAAAAACACTTGTATATTTTTTTATTAAAACAGAGCATATCAAATATAAAGTATTTTTTAAAAGTATTTATTATGCAATTAAACAACTGAAAATGGGGAATTATAGTAACTGTATTTGTAAAAAACACTTGTACACTGGTAATAATTAACAAAACAAATAATAATTTACACAAATAATCCTTCCAGCATCTTGCCTATTGCCTAAGGTAAAAATATGCATCAAGGTTTTTAAATAAAATTCTTAATTATAATAGAATTTAAGATGATTTTAAGGTATGTTTCCTATTAAGAAAGAACATCTGTTTTAATTTATATTTTACACTAAAATAATTGCCTGCTAAATTTATTAAATATAACTAGATTTAATAAAACATTTAAAACTATAAGCAAAATTGTAAACTGAAAATTAGAGGGAATTTCATTAAAAGGATAAAGATCTGGTAAAATTTTAAAAAGAAAACAATGCTCCGTGAAAAATGAGTAGTGATATATTTAAACACACAACAACAGTAATTATTTTGGAATTATAAGTGTTTCTAATTTTTTGCACATAATATTGTTACAAATTTATAAATAATAATTGTATTTGTCTTAAAACATCTCAGACAGATCGGAAATACTCATATTTTGGGCAAAAATTGCGGTATTTAGGCGTGTTGTAGTTTAAAAGCGGATTTTCTAATTGGATTTGGCGACTTGGCGAAAAATCAGATACTTCTGGAAACATCCATCGCCTAAGCTCTAGTCCCAATATTTAGCGAGATAACCTAGAAGCTTTCAGAACCTTGGCGAAACTGGTAGATTTCTCCACCAAGTCAGGTATAAATACCGCAGCCCGACTTAGAAGAGGCAGAGTTTTGTGAAGACAGTCAATGAGTGAAGACGATTAGTTGCGACTGCTAGTTGTTCTCTGTCTGAGGTATTTGAGACCTATGATTGGAAGCTGTTTCTTGTTATATCTGACGAACTGTAGCTGTATAATTGTGATTGTTACAGCAGGAATTTCTTATATCTAGTGAAATTTTTACAAATAAAAGTCTTGTGTTCCTTAAGTGGTTGCTTTATTGAACTCTCAATCGACACAAACCCTTGAAGCTAGGTACAATGTTCGGTACAATGCTCGGTTCTTGTTGATTCATTGACTGTGTTCAAATTATTTATAATTTGATAATATAAACAACTGAATAAACAAATATAACTAATATAAACTAACATAAACAAATATAAACAACTGAAATTGAATCTTTTTCATGAAGATCCAGCTAATTAATTTTAATATACTATATATAAAGTTGGTTAAGTGCACCATTTTATTTAATGTTTATCTAAAGGATATAAATATTAACCATTTTTACTTCCAGTAAAAAAAAAAATAATATGGGCTTAAATTGAACTACAATATTAAATTTCTCAAATTAATAATTTTTTTTTTTTTTTTTTTTAAGATTTGACATCAATATTTTAGAGTTTTATACAGGAAAAGATATTTTTAAAAATATTATTTTAATTCAAAAAACCCCATTTCCAAACTTTTTACACTCTACTTAGGCTAATTTTTTCAAGTCAGGGACAAATGCTTATAAAAGTGATAATTGGAAACTGAGAAAAGGAAAAGTATATTCTTACTACTGCTGGTAAAATTAAAATTGCAGAAATATGATACATAATAAGCATAGTAAAAATATATTATATTTTCAAAGGCTGGCTTCTAGCACAATTAATCCTTTTAGCACTATGAAGGACAGAAGTGATGACAACTTATAAAGTGGATATGGTGGGGTACCTAGTGAGTGTACCAACACTGACCTGAAAGTGGATCTTTGTAATTTAAAAGCAGGGATCAAGCAGAAGACTTGGGCCTGCTACCCCAGAGGTATCATTTCTCAAGGGGGACATTGTGACTACCATATATTTAATGTACCCAAACACTCACTAACAAACACAGCATATCTTTGGTTGGGTAGGGTTTGAACTTACTACCATTTGATAATGATAACAAATGACTTAACACACTATGGCCTCATATATATTCAATGCTTTTAAATTCTGATCAACATAAAAGTTGTTAAATGAAAAGAGTTTGTTTTACTTTTAAGTGGATGATTTTAATTTCTGCATGACATAAATATCAAAATGATAAATGTTATTATCATTTTTTAAAAATAATTACCAAATTTTTAAAGATTAATTACACAATTTTTCTCTTAACTATTAATGTTTCTTCTTATCATTTATTAATTTATGTAATTAACAAGCTTTTATACTTTATTAATAATGACTAAACTGTGATGTATTTTTCAGTAAACTCAACATTCATTAAAATAAAATATATTTGTAAAGATCTGAAATTAATTTGTTTTCATTTAAACTATAAGTTTCAATTTTGACAAATGTCTTTACCCCCCAAAAAAAATCCATAATTATCACTAATATAAGTTTATTTTAATCAAATTTCAGGTTTTTGTTAACAATGCCACAAATGAAAATAAGTAAATACTTTATAAAACAAACTTAAAGGAGAAAAAGAAAAGGTTTTCAATATTAAAAAAAAAAAATTGTTTCTTTGAAAATTATATATGAACGTAAAACATTTAACTACACATGATTTATACACACCAAGCACCATATTTATGTGGTATTCAATAGGTTGTTTAATTAAAAATTCAAAAAAATTTTTATTTACATTCTGAAAAATTCTAAATTAATTAATAGGCACAGATTAAGTATATTTTTGTGTTGATGTAATTTTCTAAGCAAATTTTAATATTTTATAAAAACTAAAAATGTATAATCAAAAATAAAATAAAACTTAAAAAAATATTTAATAATATTTTCTTAGCTTGTTATTCGTAATTTATACACAGATTTATTTTCTCCATATTCTCTACATATTGATGAATATTTTAAATCTCTCACATAATATATTTTTTAAAATATTATTCAATATCACATTAATAACAAAATCACAAAAAAACGTAACAAACTAACAAAGTGAATCCTTAAAAATTTTTTTTTATCACACAAGTAATAAATGAGAGAAATACCAAAATTTCTTCCCATTTTATATTATTTAATTTTTTCTTAATTTTAACCTTTAAAATAAACAATAAACATTTGGTCTTGTACAGATTAATGAAATACCCAAAATTTTCTATTCTGATTGAAAAGAACTAAATCTAAGAGTATAAATAGAAACATTTATATTTTTCATTTCAGGGGACCAATACTCAATTATTAATATGTTCTAACACCTTACGTTACAGTTATTCAAACTTTCTTTCTTGAGTTAATAAATAAGTAATTAAATACAAATATTTTTCTTTTATGCATTCTCATTTTATACACTCCAATTCATAATTTAATTCATATTTTAAGTTTTAATTAATGACTTTTTCAACCTGACTTTTGTACAAGATGGCATGTTTGAAACATTTAAAAATTTTTTCATCATATTTCTTTCTTTTTATTTATTTATTTATTATTATTATTTTTTTTTTTGAAAAAAGAATTGTTTGCAAGCTAGGCTTTTTCAACTTAGCACTACTTTATACATAACACAAATGATTAAATCATCAGATAAATATTTGCACTTTTGGAAAAATTTACCTAAAAGTTTATCATATCTCTTTAGACAATTAGCTTAGTTCCCAGAATTCAGTTTTCCACGATTACTTTAATTGGATTTTTGATGATTATCTTTGAATTTTATGTATCTATGGAAAAAAATCACATCTAGTATTGCAATGGTCATACAAGTTGAATCAAATGAAAAAAACTGAATTTAATTCAACATATTACTTTCAATTAGAAGTATCAAATACACAAATCGCATGAAAAGAAATACATATTTACCTGTACAAACTTATCTTCCACTAATACTCCATACACAAACCACAATGTAGCCATTATAAATGTACATAATATCATGGCAAATGGAAGAGTGTCTGCATTTTTGGTTTTCAATACATGAATCTGAAATTGGAACTCAATTAATGCAAGCAACTAGAAATTGTACAGTATTTTTTATAATATTTTTAACAAGCAAAAGGCTTTCTATTAAATTTTCTTACAAAAAATAAGATAGAAATTTAAAAAAAGAAGGGAAAAAAAGAATATATTCATAAACGTTCAAAGACAAAATTAAACCTAAACTAAATCTGTAAAATTACATTAAAAAACGAATGATTATAATAATAGGAAAAAGTAGTAAGCAAAAGATTAGCTCTTCAATAGAGTTGCTGATTTTTCCAAAATGTAAAATCTCAGGTAGCAAAAGAAACAATAAATAATTAATAATATGTAAAATTAAGTAGAGTAAAATTATGATTTTTAATGGTACCACTATGTCATAAATACAGTAGTAAAATAAAGTACTTACAGTAGTTGATGAGAGAGAAAGATTTATTGAAAATGAATCAATTATATAAGTATCTAATGCCACAAAAAATATTTGAAATTTTCCAATTTTACACAATGTACAATTACATTACTCTGATTACTTTCTGCCAAAAACAAACTTTATTGATTCCTGAAACTACAAACTACTGGTCATGATAGGTATAAGTGAGATTTAACAAATCTTTAATTTACTTAATGATGTTATCCAAATAACAGACAAAATTTATTTATATCATTAATTTTCAATTGATTATTATTGTATATTTCACAGTAGTTTTACACATGCTAGCATATTCAAGAGTTCCTTAAAGTGCAAATGTTAAAATAGGCTTTACCACAGATTGAGTTTTTAGAACAGCTTTATAAATATCAAATTGAAATATTGGAATGCACTTAGTAACAAAAATGTATTAGATGAGTTAAGTGACAAATGATGTTATTAATTAGTGATTAAAAATTGTTTTGCATTACACAAATAATTTCAAATATACTATTATTTCCTTTTTTTCCTCAAAAACTCAAATCAAACTCCAGTAAAGATACTGGCCAATAATTATATCAAAGTTTGATACCAAAAAATAAAACAAAGAACGTAATGAAAAAATAGTAAAAATGAAGTAAAATGAATTTTAAGTATAGAAAAAATGAAAGTAACATTTCAAAAACTAAAATTACTGAGACACATGAAGAACCCATCATAGCGACTAATACTTACACAATAATTGAAATAGTAAATGAAAGGTAGCTCCATGATTATGATTATACATAAAAGAAGATTTAAACGAATAATACATCAAACTAAACATTATAAATTATTTGAAATTTCACTTACAACTGAAGCTAATGGAGAAGCCATGAAAATGACACCAGCACTACATGCAGCTATTCCAGATATGTATCGAGCATTTTCTAATGTTGTCATAAAAGTTGTATAACAATATATAAATCCTATAATAAGTAGGGTGCTGACCAATTGCTTTATAAAAGTACCCTACAAAATAAAAAAGTTAATTAGATTAATATATAATTATGCATTAAAAACTAATAAAAAAAATCATTAGAGCAGACAAATATAGAGATAATTTTTACTTTCAAAACAGGTCTACAATAACAATTATATATACAATTAATGTCATTAACTTTTTTAAAAAATATATAAAAATTATGTAGGAAATAAAAGTTGGCAAAAAATCATATTTCAAAATCTCAATGCAATCATAGTTTATATGGTGATGATCTTTTTTTTATCAATAATATAAACCAATAATTTTTTAGTTATATATTAATGAACTGCTTGTTATAGATAAGAAATTACTAAAAAAAATGTAATACTATCACACCTAGATATATATTATTTGTTTTATCCAAATTAAAATGAAACATTAGTTAAAATAAATTATCACCATACAAATCTCAACATCCAAAATTCTATTTATTTTTTTACACTGTGAAACTTTAACATAACTTTGATTTTTTTGATAATAACATTCTAAAAATAAACTGGTTGCAATTCATTTAAAACACAAATATATTTTTCTGTTATAGAAATCAATACAAAGTTGAGTTGTTACATTTAATATCATAAACTTTTTATAACTTTGAAATTATTTTAATCCAAAAGTATTTATTTTAATTTCTTCTTGTGGTAATGATATGAATATTTGTTAAAGTCATGACACTCCCACCTTTTGATTTTACACAGACATATCAAAATCAAAACATTTTTTTTTCATTGAAATTAAATATGAATTGAGAAAAAAAGAGAAGCTTCAAATTTTATCCAATACTGTTCAAATTTATATCATTACAATTTTTTTAATTCACTATAAATAGGAGTTAAAAGTTAAGCATTTTGTTTTTATATTTTGCCATTTGGCGCTTCTTTTTGGAATTCTTCCATAAAACTGTATACAGTCTTCGTGAATGCAACATTCAAGTTTAATTACGTAATTTACTATTTAATAACCAAGATTAACCTGTCTTCATATCATGTCCATGTCACTAAAATGTTTCGTCCAAATTAAAATAAAATAGGTTAGTTAAAATAAATCACAACCACACAAAAACCTAGACATCCGAAATTCTATTTATTTTTTTACAATATGAAAGCTAAACATAACTTTAAAATTTTGATATTAACATTCTAAAAATAAACTGGTTACCATTCACCGTAAACATGAAATTTTTTTTCTGTAACAGAAATTGTTTTCAATACAAAGTTGAGTTGTACATTTCATATCATTAACTTCTCAGAACTTTGAAATTATTTTAGTTTAAAAATACTGTAGTGGTAATTAACAATAATTGCTTCATTACATTTGCCGACAAAAAATTTTTTTTATTATTTCAAGTTTTAAAATGGGGATACGCATTAGATTCAATGGCCTATTAGGTTCGCGTAAATACAGTATTTATTTTAAATTGTCTCTCTTGGTAATGATATGAATATTTGTAAAAGGCACGACACTTTTTAAAAAATTATTATGTCAGAGAAGTGAAAGGGATAATAGATTATAAAGAAATTTATGTAACGACCTTTTGTATTCAGCTGAAAAAAAATAAATAAATAAAAAAAATTTGTAGAAAATATTTTTTATTACTTTAATTAAATAAAATTTTTATGAATCTCACTTGGTTTAGTTTGTCACTAAACGATCATCACCAGTTTAGCACATATATTCAAATTTCTCTTCACGGGAACATGCATAAAAATATTACACTAACAATACATTTAAAAAAAAAATCATATTTCTGAGTGTGTTTAGATAAGTTCAAAATGAAAAATTACAGCCAGAAACATATTTTGCATGAACAGAAGAAACATTTTAGTAATATATGTATCAACTGTTAGATTCATATAGTTATAATCAGATTTAGCTTATAAATGTATTCTTGCATGATATTTTTTTATAATCATTGAAAGACCATATGCAGGAAATCCAATTCTAATTATTTTGTCTATTGCATTAATTAAAAATGCTATACATATTTTGAATCTAAAACAAAATAAAGATAGAAACTGAACTTACTTTATGCACAGTAAATCTTGTATACCATAACAAATATATAATTTGAAGACCACAGCCTGTAAGATTTACTACAATCAACGCAGTATCATTAACCAAGAGACCATATCTCAACCATAGTGAACAACTGTGGGATAAAATTAATTTGAGAAATACATTGATTGATGAACAATTTTCTGATATATATCGATTTTAATAAAAGCCTTTTCTTAGTGTAATTTATTCATTTAATTATTATATATAAAATACTGTGTCAACATTTCTTAAATATTGTTATTTATATAATCTCCTGTGAAACATTACTACTGATCACATAAACTTTTTTACGTTATGAAATATCTGCTATATTTTCATTAATTTCTATTACTGACAGCAATACTTAACATTTAAAAACATTCTGCACAAATATTTTAACTTAAATAAAAGTAATTTTTATTAAACTTTTAATTAAATAAAATTGTATATCAAAAAAGAAAATAGCAGCACAAAAATTTCCCTTACACAATAAAAAAAATGTTAAATTATGCACACAAAATAAATGAGGTACCTAACATAATCATTATCCTAAAAGCAAATAAGAAAACTAGAATTCCCTTATTTTGGTAGAACATGGTAAATGTGGAAATATTTCTATTACTTTTATGAAAATTAAATTTTCAAAATCATATGTATATAAATAAAAAAGAGCATGTAAAAGTCATACTTTTTGGAATAATTTCAGAGACAACTACAGCTATTCTTTGATTATGAGTATATGTATGTACAACTAAAATGAATTAAATGGAAAAGATAAAACTTTTAATAAAAAAACATTTTATGAAAACAAGAATTAAAAAATTGATTTTTTCCATAATACATTGGAATAACTTTCATTTTAAAAACTGGATTATCTTATAATTTCATTTTTCTTTTTAAAATTTAAGTTAAACTTTGTACAAAATAATTATTTTTGTATATTATACATTAATATGCTGATTTTTATTTTGTTGATCAAACATTAGATGATGCAAAGGAGAAAGATGATGAGAAGAATAAGAAAACCAAGAAGAAAGAAAGAATTAGAAAATATGCAAAAATAAATAGCTGAGAAAATTTTTTGATTATTTTTCTAAAAAAAACATCGAAAATGAAATTAAGTGTAATTTGCTATGCAACATAACTGTAAATTTAAGAATTTAAAAATAAAGTCACATGAACAATAAAAATAATAAGTTTGATAATAGGGCATATACAAGAATTTTAATGCAAGAAAGTAAAAAATGTAAAATAGATAGCTTTTTTTTAATATACTTAAGTAAAAATTTAACTAATAAACTTTTATAAAAAAATTAAAAATTTTGATCACATTTAACACTGAAAGTGAATAAATTTTGCAAACAGAAGAATTTTTAAGGCTTTCATAAAATTGAAGCACATTTTTTGATAACACATTGTTATTTGAGATTTATTAACTAAAAAGAGAAACATATATCTAACAGCTAAAATTTAAAATAGATGCAAAAAGATGATGAAATTTAATGACTCCAAATACTTATTTCTATTCTAAGGAAAATACTGGAATATATCAGTGCAAAAATGGAAAATTTCAAATCTAAGATAGATTAAAATATTTTTAAAGCAAGGAGATTAAATATATGTTTTATTGTTATGCTGGAAAACTATATAATCTAGGTAAGTAAGGAGTAAAATGCAAATACCTTGCACCACTTTTTTAAATGATAGAAATATCAGCAAAGCTGATGTAAAA
Source organism: Latrodectus hesperus (assembly GCA_037975125.1). NCBI lineage: Eukaryota > Metazoa > Arthropoda > Arachnida > Araneae > Theridiidae > Latrodectus > Latrodectus hesperus. The sequence goes on along the minus strand of CM075852.1, from coordinate 48,876,328 downwards.
ATAAGACATTGTAAAAACAGCTTTTTTTAGGAGAAAGTAATTGTTCACTAGTAAATTTGCATGACACATAACATGATTTTTCTCCAGATTTGCATATAAATATTAGTAAGTATAAACCTTGATGAAGATACCAGCAGAAATTAATGCAATGAAGCCCAAAAGAGAAACATAAATTATTAAGGAATATATTCAATTATAGTTTGTACAGATTTCCAAGAATCAAATTCGAGGAGTTCTCCAGGAGTCAAACTGAAAATTGCCACGGTAACAACACTTACAATAAATAATTTTTTATTTTGCTTTAGAAATTGTTCCTAACCAAAAATGTATATAATTAATATATATCCAACAGTTTTTAATTATATTTGTAAATAATAGAAATAAATTATTGCAAAAATTAATGAGAATATTTTTTATTTAAGTTAGAATTATATTTAATGACTACTTCAAAAGCCTTAAATGCTATAAAGCTCTATAAAAGAAAATTTTTTATTTAATAAATTAATATTGTATACATTAATGAATTATAAATTGAATAAAAAAATGGGTAATTTTAGAGTTTTTAAACATATTCATTATATCTCTATCTGTTAATTTATTGATTAATTCAAGATTTGTATTATAATCTCTTTTCAAATAAATACACTTAATCAAAACAAAATAAATACAACTTTAAGATAAAGTTTCCAGGATGTGACTTTTCCCAATTATTATTAAAAAAAAAAAAAAAAACTCTTTTAAAACTATTCAATTTCACATTCATATTCGTGACTTTTTTTATTTATTTAATCATTCAATATATTTTCACATTTCTTTGTTATCTATACATACACAATACTGCTATTAGAAAATGCTAATTTTCCATTGTTAAAGCTTTCACTTTTAATTCATTATTAATACTGAGTAATAACTGTTATTGCTGTGGTGCTTCAAAGAAACATGTAAATGATTTTGCAATTAATGTTAATATAACAATTCCTTCAGCAATTCCTATTGTAGATTTTTTAAGTTCATACATGTCATCTTTCACAAATGCTTAATTTTGATTATCAATTCATCAATTTTTTCAAAAAGAGCTTTTTTGCATTTCTCCTGTTATCAAGCTTTTTTTACAGTTTCATCTAAATATAATTTATACTTTTGCTTGGCACTAGCAGCAAAATTAAGTAGGTCTTTGTTACACTGCTGACATATTGTTTCAGACATTATCATCAATTATGCAATTTGCCACACTAGGTAGATTATTTAAATTTTCTACCATCAAATTTTTGTTCACAGGAAATCACACTCAACAGATGTTTGACTATAAGAGAGTAGTAAAAGCAAATTAACTACTTTCAATAGTATTTGAACTTATTCCTAATTTTGTTCAATTAACAATAAGTTTAAATAAAAAGTATAAATTCTATCTTTAATATGATCAAATTTCTCATCAATACAATCTTGAAATTGTACAGTTGATTGTAATAACTTAAACTCTTCAACAAAATTATGAAGTTTTTTCTTTTTAGAACTATGCAAAAGTCAATCTTTTTACGGCTTTTCCAGAGTAGACTGGTCATTGGAAAGACATTTTCCATCATGCACTTTAAACAATTTATTTCAATCTTTATCTTAGTGATAAACCTATTCATGGAAATTATATGCAATTTTCACCAAGGAAGATATATTTTAGCTAAAAAATTTGATATTTAAGTATTAATATTCAATGAATTTTATAGAAATAAAAGACAGAAACAAATAGGAAAATCTACTAAAGGTTCTAGAATTTGAAGTAAGCATTTTTTTAATTTAAGGAAAAATGATGTTTAAGATTATGTAAAATCATTTAGTATGAAATGTTTACATCTTCAATGATTAAGCATTTAGAACGGGACTGTATGTGATCTGTGAATGTAATTTTCTAAAATATTTTCTGTACACTTAATTTGGTAACAAAATTTCCTACTTCCATAATGCTTGTGATGCTGGATATTTTTTATACTCTTACAAAAACTATCTGATCATAATATCTTCAAAATAAATTATTTTTTTAATCACACTTTAAATATCTAAGTAAATTAATATAAGAATGCACATTTTCAGGAAAAAAAATCATAAATTATAATAGCAAATGAAACTCTTAATACATTGATTTCATTTTCACTAAAGTTATTTTTAAATCAATATAGTTAAAACCTTTTTGCATGAGAAGAATTTAGTTTATTGTAAAAAAAAAAAATGAAATTAGTAACTAACTGAAATTCAAACCATTTGCTTGCATGTGTATGCCCTGAAAGGAAGTTAAGAAGCATGCTCTCAGTGAAATTAAAAAGCAAAATGATTACGTAAACAGAACAATGAACAAAGTTTCTGGAATGAATATTATATGTGTATTTCCATTCAAATTCTGTTGATTAATTTGATTTAATAAATGATTCTCTGATTTAGATTTAAACAGAAATATCAATATTCTTCTATTTTTAATTGTATTTCTTTAAAGTTATTTTGTAGTAGTTCACTTTTCTTCAGATTTCAAAGACTTTACTGGCAAAAATAAGCTGAATGGCATCTACGTTTCACACAATAACCTGATTTTTAGTCCTATTAAATATTTCTTTATTAATCTAATTTGAATATTATTAAAAAAGGTGTACACATTTGATCACAGTAAACATCATTCATTTATTGATTAGAATATTGATTGGAAATTCATTTTTTCTACAGTGTTTCATATTCTGCTCTGCTTTGCATGAAAAATTGCTTGTGATGGGCTGAACCTAGATTCAAATAAATTGAATAAATAATTTGTTTTATAAATAGTTTGCTTTTTATATTTAAGATTTTAAATTTTTTTATTGTGTTATGCTTTAATTATTTTGGTTGGTTGCTTAAAAAGTTGAATTGTATTTTTAAGAGAAAATGTACCTTTATTTATAAATTCTAAATTTTGTTTTCCTTTTCAGTTAAATAAGAATAACAAATTTATATACCTGAGGATGAGATTAAATTTAAAATAAGGAAATTAAAAAAAATTTTTAATTTTTCGATATTATTTATGCTTATTTGGAACTAATATAGAGCAAAAGAAAATAAATCCTTTAAAGGATTAAAAACATGGCAATTTGTTTCTACTGAGTGCAAATTGTAAATAAATATATCATGTATTAAATTTTATTAAGAGTTTACTGTTGTAAAAATGTTTAATCAAAACATTTAATATATTCCTTAGTAAATAACATTTCTGTTTATATTTAGCACTAATATGTAAATTCAATTCTATATTTTATTATTTAAGTACTGTTCTTTTAATGGTAATGTAAATTTTACCTATTAATCTAACTCTTGTTTTGCTAATTTGAAGATTCATTACAAATTTTAAGCATTTTGTAATTTCAGTTATTTAATCAATTCCAAAGGTTAAAAGATTAAATAGTATATTTTTTCCAGAAATTAGTCCCTTAGGTTTAGCATATATCTAATGAAAAAGATAAACATTTCTAAAATTGGTATTATATTTGATGTGCCATGTATCTAAACTGGACCAAAATGAGGCGTCTACTGGATTAGAGTACATCCACTTGATGTCATATCGACGTCTATTGGAAGAAATTGTGTTGTATTGCGCTGTTACTATATTATAGTCGATTTTATTTTGTATTGTTTAAATAATTATTTTTATATATAAATGCTTTATGCAATGTATAGGAATATACATTAAATTTATTTTTCTAAAACTTATGTGAATTTTATGCTGTAAATAATAATTATTATTATGACTACATAATGTATGGATGTTGCCAAAATTAATACAGTAATTTCAAATTTACATTATAAAATGTTTTTAATTATAAAATATTATATTTTTATTTGTTTTGTTTCAGTGCCACTTTTTAAGCTTGCCTGGGGAAACTTCTTCCGGGAATTGCACCATAAGCATCATTAAAAAAATTGATGGCCAATAAACTTGCACCTGAGTTCAGTTATTTTGGTGCTAGGGATAAGAAATCCTTTAATGGACTGAATATGAAGTAGTTAGTTTTAGGTAAGTGCAATGTTTGAATTAGCATGTCATTGAAAGTTTTCTTTTGTAGAAATGATGAAAAAATACTTTCTCATAAAAAAAATGTTTTAATGAAATATATTTATGTAAGCGCTAATATATAAATTCAATTCTCTAATTGATTACTTATGCACTGTTCTCATTATAAAAGTAATGTTCAATTCTATCTGATAATTTGAAGGTGTTTGTAACATACTTTAAACATTTTGTAATTTTAATTATTTAATCAAACACAAAGGTTACCATATTTACAAAGCTGATATTTCTCAGAAATTGAATAGCTAAATATATATTTAAAACATTTACTGAATTAAAATATAAATATTTCTAACTATGTTTTTATAAAGTTACCTAATGTCTTAAGTTAGTGAAGGAAATTTTTGATATTTTCTGATTAATTTACGCTGTTTTTTAATAACGAGATTTAAATCCAATCAATTTAATGTATTAATCAAATTGATAAGAAATAAATTAAATATTGATGAAAATTGTCTTCTGGAGTTTTACTATTATTTGTCTGAGTTTATTGATCTGAAAATGTTAATCATTATTGTTAATTATTTTAAAATGTACTTTATTTTCAGGTGCTGTGTGGCGAACTCCACAGTATTCAGACAACCGATGGTGAAATGGAAACTGCGATAATAAACTGGTTATGTCATGCAAAAGCAAAATTTATGAATGAAAGAATCAAACATTTCAGTTAATTAATATTTAAATATTAATTAACTGAAATGTTTAAATTAATATTTTTGTATAATTAGAATAAAAATTGTGTGCATTAAAACTAAATTCTATTAGTTTGTTATATTTTTCTTGAATTAATTAAGATTTACACTCTTGCTGGAATGTTTTGTTAAACAAATTTTTAATTTTACTAAGAAAAATAATTCAGCTTTTAAACAATTAAATAAGTAATTTTCAGAATTTTTTTGTCATAATTTGGAATATTCAATTGAGTGGAAAATTTTAGTTAAATAAAAGTTTCTCTTTTATCTTTTACAAAAATGACATTGTTGAAATTATATCTAATTAGTTAAAATATTAGGCTGAGAAATAAATAATTATAAATTTCCCTTACTACAAAATTAATTTAAAAAAATAAACTATAAAAAATAATTTGCCTGATATTAAAATAAAAAAAATTTAAACTCAACAAATAAATATATCCTTGACTATTTTATTGTTACTCTCTAGTTATAGTAGTAGTTCATAGATTTAAGCATTCATTGGAAACTTTTCAGAAGTAATTTTAACTTTTCCAAAGAAAAAAGAATGGTTTTATTTTAAACAATAAGAAACTAAATTTTCAAAAGGTTAACTATAAAATAATGAGCATTAAAATTATGCTTATTTATCAATTGTGAGAATTTTATTACATTAACTAAACTTGAACAGTAAATCTTTTAAAAAATCTAGGATATTTGACTGAAAATTAAGAAAAATGTGATGCTAAAGCAATTTCTTAAGTAACAAGCTAATTAAAAATAATTTTCTCTGTCTAGTGGACAAAATTATATGAGCCACTAAGATAGATGAGGGATTATTTCAAAATCTACGCACATCTAGAATACATCCATAAAACTACCTAATATAGAGCAGTGCGTATGAATACATCCAAATTTCATCCATGAGCCATCCACTGGCAACGTCTAGACGTTAGGACGTAAAATAGGTGGATATTTGACGTGCCATGGATCTAAACTGGACCAAAAAGAGACGTCTACTGGATTAGAGTACATCCCGTTGAGGATGTCATATCGACGTCTATTGGACGAAATTGTGTTGCTTGGGAAGGTAAGTAAAAATTCCAGCAGTAATTCACGATTTTCAAGGAGTCAAGTGAAAATTCAAAGAGTTTCAAGGAGTTGTACAAGCTCTTGCTTTATAAATTAGTCTAAATACTATGATTTAATGCAGGCAATAAAATGTGCCAAACGGGATTAACTTACCATGTCAGAATGCATTTGTATAATGCAACTTTCATTTTATGAAGTAATGTGATCATACACATGTGTGAAATTTGTTTCATTACAGTGTAAGCTTTTGAATTAAATGATTTACATTGTATGATTTAAAATTTTTTTGAAAGTTTCTAAAATAAAATTTATTTTCATTTCGCTCTCATTATTTTGAATTATTATTTTCCTTGTGGAATACATATGGCCATATAGTAATTAGTGGCATATCAGTGTGAACATATTTAATATTTGATGAAATATTTTATGTATTTAATTAATATTGCTGTTGTATATAATGTTTTGTTATATTTTTAAGTAAATAATTCCTATATTGGTATTTAGATTTTTTTGTATAATAAAATCGACTAATTTTAAGCCTAGTTCTTATTATAAGAATATTTGTTAATATTTTAGATTTATTTTCATTGTATATTTTAAATTGGGGCTAGATTTCACAGTAGATTTTTTAAGGTGGGCACCACTGCCCAGTAAATTAAAATTAGAATTTTAAAAAAAATGGCACTTTATTTATGTTACAGATTTAGCTTTACTGCCAATTCATCACCCATTGCAGACTGCATGATGCTTACTTTATATTTGTTTTTTATTATGTAATCTTAATGAAATTAGTTTATAGTTCTTGGGATTTTAAAATTAAGTGCGATTAGTATTTAGTAATATTGCACACAGTGACATAATTTAGGTTGGCGAGATAACTATGTAGCTCTTGGTGCAAAATTTGAAAATCGTGTTAAACCCGCACAGTTCTTTAGCTTTTTACCATAAATTGTAAGCAAAAAAGGGCTGTTTATTAAGAGAAAATAAGGTAACAAAAAATCTTTTAATAACTAATAAAATATTTATTCCCTTAAAATTTACAAAATGAGTAAACATCAAAAAACTAATTTAACAGCATAGGATTCTAAGCAACTTATAATAAAAAGGTAAAAATTACACAAGCAGAAAAAATACCAACTTACCTGGCTAACCCACATAAAAAAGGCAATGCTGAAATATCACTGGTTGATTTTTTTAACCAAATTTTACGGCAAATTTCACTGCAAATATAGTTTGTAAGATTACAAGCAAAAATTTCATTTCGTTAATCTAAATGAATTATAACATTTATTACAAGATTATAACACATTCTGACATTACATTATGTAGTTTTTTTTTAAAAAAACATTTCAATAGAATTACATGCTTGTGATAGTAAATAAAATACACATTTAATTTTTTTTAAAATTAAATCCACTGATTTATTCACATAAACAACAGACTTTTAATTTTAAATACTGTGAAATACTTCTGAGGCTGTAGATAAAAAATTATTCCTTTTTTCACTGATAAAATTATTTTACAAGTCACTTTTCAATAAACATTTAGGTAAAAATTTTCAAACTTATATTTACAACTAATCAACTAGATATATGAATAATATACCCCTTTAATTTTGGCTTTAAATTTCTTTTTCTATAAAATGCTCAAAAAAAAAAAAAAAAAAAAAAAAAAAAACTATAACAATAAACTAGGTTTAAAATTAATCAAAATACATATAAATAATTACCAGATATGAATATAATTAAAACAATTTACAGGATGGTAATATTAATATTTTTATATTTAAAATAACTTATTTGCAATAAAGAGATTACTATAAATATGTTAATGTATAAATGTATTTTCAGGTTTTCAATTAAAACAATACAATAAATTTATTAATACAATTTCAATATTTTCATTTTTCAACAATTTCTGAATAATCTGAACAGAAACGTGTAGTTAATAGTTAAAAATATAAGTATACCTTGACTTTCAAGGCAACTTATAAAATCATCAAATAATGGATAAAAAAAGAAGCCAAAACTGCAGAGATAGTGAATATTCAGCAAGTTATGCTATGAAATCAGTGAGTGTTTTTTTTTTGGTTCAAGTTTTGATTAAAGAAGCAAACACACTAATATCAACAATAGTAGACTATGTAGTGGAAGGAATGACAATTTATTTGGATTGTTTGGAAGTTTACATAAGGGACGAGCTTGAAAAAGCTTGATATAGCTTAGAACTGTGAGACATGTTTTTAATTTTGATGGTCCAATAACAGGTGTTCAAATCCAAAATGTGGAAAGACTGTAAGACTTAGTCAAGTGAAGAAATAAAAAGCAAAGAGGTATGGCTCATCACCATCTGGAATCTTATCTTGCAAAATTCATATGGTGAAAATTGTATGGAAAACCAACTCCATTGATTTAATATTGAAAGAAATCACTGAGATACAGAAGCTAGAAATTATATAGAAATGATTGTAGCTTCATAATGATATTTGCATCATTTTCATCCCAGTTGCCATGGAAATTAAGATGCATCAAAAAATCAATTGGTTAGTAAAATCACAATAAAAAACAATACAATAAATAACAAAAATTATAAAAATTTAGGTAATATATGAAAAGAGATAAAATTACTAGCAAATATGAGATAAATTCGTCAAACTATATTTTAGCAGTTAAAAAATAAAAAGAAATTTGTATATATATATACATATATAAAATTATATACATAAAATTAATTTGATCATCTTAAATGTATCATTTTATTACAATCGTAAACTAATGATGAAATTAACTATAACTATTAGCAATAAATGGGAAGAATTTGTAAATTCTAGAATATGGAAACAATTGGAAAATTTTAAGAATTTGACTAAATTGACTTATGTTATTTTACTGTTCATCAGAAAGAGAAAAAGAGAAGAATATATCTTGATAGAAGAAAAAAACTGGTTGACTCTATAACTTTAAAGCTTTTTAATCCAATTCTAGAAAAATTTTCTTTTTATCTATGCTTTTTATTGCTATAATACTTAATAGTGTGAAAATATCTTTATTTTTGCAGCGGATAGTTTCCAATTTTAAAGTTTTAATAGCATATGGTATCAAATAAAAACATCTGAAAAAACACCATAACAGAATGCTGTGTGTTGATTTTTACTTCGCTTTCTATACTCTTATGGAAGTTTCTTTAATTTTCGGACACAAATATTTTCAGGACAAAATAACCCATAGAATATGACCTTATTATCACTGTAAATTAATTTAGAAACAAAATTTTCTATCAGAATATCATTGGGAAATTTGTAACTAAACTTTTATGTAGAACACTGTCAAATTTTTTTTTATTAATTATAATAGATAATGTAACTATACTTCAAGATCCTTAAATATAAACAATAATTTGTACATATTTTTATTAAAATTTATCATAGAATATAAAGTACAATACATTTTCTAACTAGAATTTTCAGAGAATTCACTTTTAAATATTCTACTAAAATTATTTAATAATTTATAAGATTTTACTAGCTTATTTAATACTTTCTTTCCTTTAATTTAAGTCAATTACAAAACATAAATTTTCTAATAGTTTTCATTGACCCATACTTTAAAATATATCTATTATAAATTACCAAATATAAATTTTTGTAAATATATATAAAATTAAATACTTAAATTTAATCTTCTATTAAATTTCTGATAAATACAGCTTTGGATGGTGTTTGTATTTATCTTTGGTAACTAAAATATAATATCTATTTGTTTAATATTTAGTTATACATATCACTGAATAGAAAAAATTAAATATAACTAGAATTGAATAGACTGTTTACTTTGAAATTGTAAGAGGAAAACTTGCAAAATTTATACTTAAAAAAATGCACAATTTACACTTTGCAACATCTTATTATCACCTAAAAAAATATTTAATTGATTGCAATTTATAAATACTATGATTTCTAAAATTTTATTTAAAAAATGTGCTTTTTTGCACTGGCAAAAATTACATCACATAAAATATCATTATTTTATCTAAATATATAAACAATGCTTGAAATGACATAACTTCCGTAATTTTTCTGAAGTCTACATTTTTAGGTATTAATTTATATATTTTTTACAATAACCACTTTGCATACTATAATTATATTTCACTTTTTACATTTATTCATGTAAAAAAAAATGATGACTCTTTCAGGAAAATTAAAATATTACTTTCTTTTTAAAACATTTAAGGTACATTACAAAAATATGGAAAATGGTAAAATTTAACTTACATGCCGGCAAGAAATACACCGATCGTAAAAACAGTGGCCGCATTTCCAACTATAATCTTCAAATCCATATCTTTCAATCCAATACATGAACCTTTTCTACCTACAATTATACACTTTTGAACAATATAATATAACGCGAACATGTCCGAAGACAGATGACACATATATTTAGAAAGAAAAACAAATACACATGATTATATAGTACATATTATCTCATTAAAAATATTATCAGAGCGACGTAATTAGCAATAAATGTAAAACAAAGGTAAAAAGACAATAAGTCAACAGACCTGCTCACGCTTTAATAACAAAACTTGCTTTAACGATCAAAATCAAAACAAATAAAAATTTCAGGAATAACATCCTGAAGAGTGATGCCAGCATACAAAAGACTTTTAGGAAATATTTCTCGAATATTCTAATCCAAAAATTTACATAGGAACACCAACAGAATGTGCAATTAGGTATTTATATATAACGTCATACACCTTCCTGCTTACTTTCTAGAAGAAAATTGAAAGTAAGCATGAGTTACGATTCATCTTGTGAAATGTACACAGCACTTTTTGTTGAATTGGTATTAATCGTTTGCACACTGAAAGGAAGACGAAAAGAAATTAGAAATGCACGTAAGTATAGACTTGTGGTGAAAAAAAATCTATTAATGCATCCAATTTTTGTGGTCTCAAAAGGTCCACTGGAACGTATAGAAAACATGTAAGCAATAGCCACGTTTTACACTCTCAATTGTCTTCTCGAAGAGAAAGTATCTAATTATTATAATAAGAAATGCATATAACTATTTCATTTAAATTTTTTATCTTTTCGTAGCTCATAATTATTGATTCGATTTCACATTCGATAAATATGGATGCCTATTTTCAGAGAAAAGTTTTGATTTTTCTCCCTGTTCTTACTAATGAGAGAAATGCTATCTCTTTTACATTGCATTTCTTAAATAAATTTGAAATTAAACTTGATTTAATCTAAACTAACTGCTAATTATAAATTTAGCGTAAATTTACTCAGGAAAATGGTCAAAGAAATACTAGTTTGGGTTTCAATGCTCCTGCCGGAAAAGAAATTAAATTCGTGGGCTTTATAAATTATATTTAAATGTTTGAATTCTTTATTGTTGAGTTTTTTCAAATATTTAAAAGCTAAACAATAAAGAATGAAAGCAACTAACAAAAACTAATAAATCTGATAAAAAAAGCCGTAACTATCATGGTGGTAACTCAAATGATAAATTTACGAATGAAACGAAACACATTATAACAACATAATTTTCAGGGTTTAATCTATGTTTTCATAAGTTTGTGCCTGATCCTACTTTTAAGCTTAGATTTTCTTATTTTTATTTTATTGTCTTCATGCATTTCAACAAACATTGACTACAGTAAAAAAGAACAAGATTATATTAAATCAGTTGAAACCTATTTAAGTTAGTTAATCTGATTTTTGATAAATCAGTTCCACCCTCTTAAATTTCAAATTGCTACTGCAAAAATATTTACTGGCACTTAAACATGCTGAAAAATGCACTGTAAGCGAGCTATGAAGATGTAATCATAGATAATAAACCAATATTCCACTTCAGTAGGTCAAATTTTAAGTAGCAAAATATATTTTTATTGATATTAATAATTTTTATAAAATTTTGAATTTATAAGTTTATGCAAACTTCAATTTTTAATCCATTCCTCTGATTTCAAATTATTTCAACAAAATGACATACCTAACTAAATTAATTGCATTCAAAATTACATTTGATTGAAATTACATTTAATTAATAATAATAAATTCTTCTTAAAATTATATTTAATTAATTAAATAAACTCTATATTAAGGGAAACGAACTTACTGATTCATTGGCTAAGGCTGCTTCTTTGGAACCTTCACAACCTGATTTGACACCCACCTTCAATGAGGTTTTTATTGAGAGTAAAAAATGCTTATGGATGTCTGGAGGGTTCCACATGCATTGGTATCCTAGAAAACGCCCTGCTGGCGTCCTGCACTTAAAGGGAACTAGAAGCTAACAGTCTTGTATTTCACTCTTCGCCAGTGGTCACCTAAGGGGCCTCAAATATGTGCATGATCAAGAGACTTTTAGTCTGTGCATTAAATGTAATGCTGAATTGGCATCGCCTGAGCATATCTTAAGCTGCTTGAATTTTGACTTGGAAGAGGCTTTTTCAAAGCCCCTTATGTTTTTAGATTTCCTGGCTGTTTATGGACTTGTGGAGTTGGTCTGGTATTGGCATTGGACGATCTGGGATTAGCAACAACATAATAAATTAGTTGCATTTGATTGCGTAGCTGGACTGCTTAATAGTACTTTATATTTTATTTTAACTCAATTTATATAAAATAAAGATATAACAATATAAATATGACAATATAGTATAAAATATGGGTTAAAGTTTAATAACCATAGCATTTATAATATCCATAGCAATAAATTTCTTAAATTTATATTGATATCCCTTTGATAAAGATCAATGAGACAGATGTGATGCATGATCAAAATCACAAGCAGAATATTGAATAAGTAAAGTCAAAGCCATATGGATCATATGCAATGATTACTGGAAAAAGATAAATTCATTAATAAAGATATATGCGGATTATTTTGTTTTTGTTACACCACCGAGTTTCCTGTTACGTAGTTCTAAGTTGGGCTCTTCTAAATAATAGAAACAGATGGGTGGAAGTCTTCATAATTTAGAAGAAAGGATCAAACTGAAGACCCCAGAATACATAATCTGTCATCCCCCAGAAGTATCATTTCACAGGGAAGATATTGCGACCACGAACGTTTTTTTTTCCAAACATGCTTGAAACAAAATGAATTGGTTAGTTTTTAAGCATAAGGTTTTTGTTGCAAGCCTAGACCAAAGTATACCCTTAAGCAAGAAGATTGCCTGAAAGTAAAATACTTATTATCTTTTCTTTAAGAACATTTCTGTGTAGATTATATTATTATAACGTTCATGTAACAAATATCAGCATGTTGTACGTTAAAATATTTATACGTTGTAAGCCATGAGCAAATAATCTTTATATCTGATGATAGAAGTAATTATTCTTTTGAATATTGACTAATTTAAAACAAACGAGAAAGAAAAAACCCTTCTTCCACACACTCGCTCTCCCAAATTGCATTCAGTCCTTGTAACATGACCTGATTCTATATATATATATATATATATATATATATATATATATATATATATATATATATATATATATATATATATATATATATATACTATGACTTGATAATCAACGAGCTTAAACTGCGAGAACTTTGAATTTCAAATTGTATCATAAAATTACTTTGAAAACAAAATCGAATGAATTATTTTGTCATAAGAACTAAAATTACTTGTACTGAGCTAAGCACTAGGCAATTAAAAAGAAGAAATTAGGAAATTATTGGAATGGAAATTGATTTATTTGATCAATGAATAATGATTTATTTGATAATGAATAAATAATGAATTTTCACTTAATTTGAAGCATTTATATTAAGTTAAATGAAATTATTATTCAACCATTATTTTCGATTTTTAATTACATAAATTAAATAATAAAAATTATTTGTAAAAATCATTAATACTCATATAATAATATATATATTAAAGATTTTACACATGATTTAAAATCTTGTAATATTTCTTGCGAGATGTGTGTGAATCATAAAAGTATAAATAAATTATATTAGCGGAACTATTTTAAAAGTGAACACTACTTAAGGTATTTTCTTAACAATTTGGACATTGATTGCAGAACCCGACAGCCTGAAAAATTCCATGAGTGATCCAGATTAAATGTAACTGAATAATGCATTGATATTGGAAATTAAATTATTAATGTATATGTATATAATATATGTATCAATATGTATATAAAACAAATATATATATAAATGTATATAAAACAAATGTATATTATGTATGTATACATAATGAAATAAATATGTAGTTTATGTATATAAAACAGAATTCTGGTAATTCTGTCGTAGTATTATCTCAGTTGTGGTAAATATCATGTTTAATTAATTCATAGATATCCATATTAATTTATTGAAATAAAGCCGCTTAACACAAAAAATCGATGAAAATTTAGGCACACAGATGAAAAAAACCATAAACATTTTTGTTCATATATCATGTCCATTAATTTGTCACTTGAGGGAAATCCAAATTTTATTGTCGATCGCACAAATATTAGCATTTATTGAAATGTAAGAAAAAAATGATAATATTTAAATTAATATAAATGTTTTATGTTTAATTTATTTAGCATTAAATGTTATTATATTATGCGAAAAATCATTTCTTTAAATTGAGCTATTATTTACCACAAATAAAATTGGAATTTTTATCTATCAAAAGCAATTCTAATTAAAAAAGAAAGACTGAATTTTAATGAAAAATGTGTGTGGGTGCTATTGTATAACATCTTAATTTATAAAAAATTACAAATCATAAGTATTCAGAATGCTATAGAGAGATGGTATATTATTTCTAACTTTATATGTGTTCCAGTGATAAAACAATTTAAAAAAAAAAAAAAGAAAAAAAAAACAATAGAACAAAATTTCTGTAATTTTAAAATAAAACAATGTTTTCAATGAAATTTTAAATAAAATTGTGTCTTATATGCCTTGTTTATTTTCTTTTACTTATACAGTTGACAAAATGTTTATTTGCACACTTCAATTTTGGAATTTTATAGCAAAATAAAATAAAGTAACTAAATTAAAATTGCAGAAATATATTCTAGTAAGGTAAAATAATAATAAAATATCAACAAAAAAAAACAATCACATAAACTTTAGTTGATTAATGAATAAAACTTTATAAAAACTATACAAAAATAGAATTTGTACACTTACTTAGTGACGAATTTTAAACATAATTATAATTATTTTATAGAAATATAATACTTTGTATGCATTCCATTGGCTTTTACAATTGTTTCATGACGTTTTGGCATTGATTCTATTAACTTTTTGGTGGTTTCTTGATCTATTTCTTCCCAAGCTTCCATGAGTGGTTCTTTCAAACTATTTTTACTTGTAATGTTTTTTTTTCGGACTTGAGCATCCAATACCATCCACAAATTTTCAATTGGATTTAAATCCGGGAATGGTGGTGTGAGCTTCAAGGCGTCTTGGCGCATTATAAAGCAACCATGTTTAGTAACTAACGCAGTGTGTTTTGGATCGTAATCTTGTTGGAATAAGAAAGTGTCTCCGATACCCAATTTTCTATCACTGTCTAATAAGTTATGCCGCAACACATCAATATAACCTAAAACTGTCATTTTTGTGTCAATACAGTGTACTTTTCCAACCCCGCCATGAGCTACACAGCCCCAAACCATCACATTTCCACCACCATTTTTCAGGATCTGAAGTACATTTTTACTATCAAGGGCTTTTTTATTTTTTCATCAGATTTTTCGAATACTAGGGGATAAAAAAATTTCAAACTTACTCTCATCTGAAAAAATTACCTTTTTCCAGAAGTTCATCAGTTTGTCTTTCTATTTCATAGCAAATTCTAGACGCTTCTTTCTATTTATATCAGAGATAATTGGTTTATTTCTCGGAGTTCTGTCCTTTAAATCAGCACTATGTAACACATTTTTTTATTGTTTGAGCGGTCACTCTAATGTTAAAAGATGCGAGAAGATCATCTGCAATTTTCTGAGCAGAAATTTGTGGTTTTCTAATAGTTGTTTTACCAATACTTCGTTTATTTCTTGAAGTTAATTTACTCGGGACACCTGGCCTGCGTTCATTTTCAACGCGTCCAGTATTTTTATATTTTCTTACGATGTAACCAATAGCTGTAAAGGGTAACGTAACCATTTTTTGAATTTCACGATAAGATTTTCCACTTTTATTAAGGTTAACAATATGAGTTCTCGTGTCTAAAGAGACTTCTTTAGATTTCGTGGCCATTTCTCAAATTTTATCTGCGAGTTACCTTTACTGTTTTTTTATATTTTTTTATCCAATGGCGAGCACACAAGGGTGACTGAACCCTATGCCACAAAAAGGCCAGAGACTGCTACTCATTTCTCGTTACCCAGCGGGCACCTGTGAACCAAGTCACGGAGGCGAGTAGCGTTACCCGCGCCATATTACCACAAACCCGTTTATAGGGAGGGCCACATTCATACAACACAGAAGAAAGGACAGAGAGAACAGAGAAGGAAAGAAACATCCATGCCCGAACCGGGACCAACAGCTCAGTAGTCAGGAACGCTAACCACTCAGCCAATCGGTCGGCTCCTTTACTGTTAAAAGAGATAATCTTCAATGTTTAAAAAATACGAACTATCCAAAAAATTAATTATTGTGTGAAAAAATACATGAAAGGATAGTAATACTTACCGGAGACATAGGTGTACAATTATACTTTTTGCAAGAAATTTTCCAAGTTTGTATGATTTACACTTTATTTTCAATTACTTCAAAATATTGTTTTCGTTTACTTAGAAATAAACAACTAACTCACGCTCACACATCGCAAGGAATAAAATAGCTGCTTATATTTCTAAACTTTAAAAGAAAGTTGTGAGCAAATAATCATTTTGCCTACTGTATATCTAAAAAAAAAAAAAAACTGTAATATCATTTATACGTCTTAAGTACTATTCGCACATTTTTCTTGACTTGGCAAAATATTTTATTTGGCGGCACAGTGGTTAAGAACCACTGGTTTACATTGTTTGTATCTGTTTTCTTGATCAAGTGGCTTGGAGTGAAAAGCATAAGATCCGGTTAGGTAGTCAGCCTAATGCAAAGCCTGAGTGTCTAGTTCATAACTATGCTAGCTACTCAGTTTTATCAATCCACTGAGGGGTAAAAGGCTGCTTTGATCTCGTCCAGTCCGAGGATCGAACTTTGGACCCGTGTTTTGGAGAGCTTCGCGCTCCCACTACGTCATCAGGCTTCTTGTGAGTCTTTAAAAATAGAATTATTTTTCCTGGTGCTATTTTCTTTTGGCATCTGTTTAAATTAAATAAAATTAAACTAGATTCTCACAAAGTTGAAAATTTAAAATTATCATTATAATATTTGAATTTTAAAGTATATAGTTGTGAGTCCAATGTAATTCAGTGATTTGGTACTATGAGTTTTAATAGAATGTAAATTAGAAGATTTCAATAAAACATAAGTGACCTACAGAAACTCAACGATTTATTAACACAAAAGATTCTTTCAATCTTAACAAAAGGAACAGAGCTACAAAAAACATGTCTTTATGTAATAGTTATCATTAACAGTATAGCAAAAAGAGGAGTGCAAAATACTAATCCAGACTGGTTGCCAAAAAACGAATTCATAAAGTTTGCCTTCAGGTGTAACTCAGTTATGTGCTGCCATCTGTTATCCCAGAATACATCACAATAACATTAACAGAAAAGTATATTTTTATGATTATTATATAATATTTATATTGAGATTTTTATAAAAATAATCATACACAAAAAACTAATGTATTTTTTTAAATTTAATTATTTTTTAAAATTAAAACACAGAATTCTATCTGGATAAAAGATCTTCAGAATAACAGCAGCACTAAATTTTTATAAGTTATTTTGGATAAAAGATTCTGTGCTATACTTAGAAGAATAATTATGGTATGGAATTTTAACACGCGCTATATGACGATTATTTTATATCGGAACACTTATCATGTGAAATAAAAGAAAATTTGGATGAAGTAATTAATTCAAGTGTTCGCGATTTATGACATCCATTTTCGGATATTCTTCATCTGACACATAAAATTAAAACTATATATATAAATTAGATAAAAACAATAATTGGAACCAAGTATCAAATTCGTTTTTAATAATTATTTGTTATATAAACTAAAATCATTCATTCAATAACGTACATTGTTCAATTATTCTTAGAAATGAGTTAAAAAAATTCAAAAAGTAAATTAACTATAAACAATTTTAAATATTTAAACAAATTTTTGTTGAGTGGATATCATAGTAAAATATTTAAATTTGGTTTACCGAGTAAAAAAGGGATTTTTATCTTAAAATATTTCAATTGGATCAAGTTGTAAAATTTCGTCATTTATGTCATCAGTCAAATCATCGTGTACATCCTGGTTCTTAACGGTCATTCAGATTAATATAAAAATCTGAAGAGAAAAGTAAATGAATTTATGATCAGGAATTTATGTAAAATATTTTCTCTTTAGTTCTTCCACTTCAGATATTTCTCTTTATTTTAATTTCAAATTTTTATTACAAAGTTATTGTACGTTTCTTTAACAACAAAATCAAGATCTGCAAAGCATGTGCAGAAACAAATTAATGAACATGAAAAATTATTTAAAAGTGATAACATATAAGAAAATTTCATAAAAAAAAGAAGAAAGAAAGAGGGTCTGTAATAAACAGCAAGAAGGCTATTTTTCGTAATTCCCTTAAATGTCCCTTTATTAATATTCAAAATTGATATTTGAAAATGATTTATTTGCAGTAAAATTTTGCAATCATATCCAATAAGAACTAAATTTTCTGTTGTTTATTGCAACTTAATTCTGTTATTATGATTGCCCCTTTGAATTCTTTAATGAATGTGAGGCAGTAAATACAAAATAAAAAAATCGTGATAGCAGAAATTTAAGTTTTTGATTACACATTATGTCATTTATTTAAATAAAATCGTTTTCCATATCTCTATCGAATTTTAGTTTTGAATTCAATTGAAAATGGCTGTGCAGAATGCACTGAAAATTATATCAGGATATTAGTCTCTATCAAACTTGAAATTAAACCCATTTCTTTTTAAAACTTTGGTTTTTACATCTTTATAATTAATTTAAAACATAATTAACAACGACTTAAGCTTCCTGTAAAGATCCTTATGATTCGATTTAATGAATTTTAAACAATGCAACATATTACTTCAAGCCGACAGATGGAGGAGAGTTTACTGTCCCTAATTTCGAAGCAGTAGATTCTGCGTTCGAATCCAAGTTCGGGCAAGGATGTTTCTTTCTCTTTGCATCCTTTAAGTAGTTTTAACTTATTATACACACACAATGTTTGAAAAATAAATACATTCTAAATTCAATTTTGAAATTTTTTAACTTCGATGATATTCGGGTACTTTAACATTGTCATCAAGGCGTAACTTCTACAAGTACAGAAAAATATTTACAGCATCTGATCATCAGCTTTATCTAAATGCTCCCAGAATAATTTTTCTTAAAAATATTAATATTTTCAGGGTTTTTATTTTTTAGTTTTTTATTTTTTAGTTAAGTATTACTTTTTGCAGTCGGCACTGAATGTGGTTTCGAAAATCGAAAATTAACACGAACGCGCATTAAGAGTTCCAAGTTCAATATTTAACAATTTCCTAATTAGAGTTTTCATTCGGTTTGTTTTTAAATAATCTATATATTAGACTTCTTTTCGTGATGTCGTTTTGTAACGCGTAGTAAATTAGATAATTTTGCTATGTTTTAAATTATGGAGATTAATTTTTTTATGTTTAAATTGAAACGTCAGTTTGAAATAAATTTTCTAATAATATTTCAATGTTTATTTCAATATTATTAGACGATAAATTTAATAGCAAGTTATTTTTTGAAAGAAAAAATCTTCTGAAACTGAAAAGTGGGATTATTGAAATCTAGGTATTCATTTTCAAATGGTAAACTGTAAATTAACGAGGGCGCTCCGTGGCTGAGTGGTCAAAAGCATCACTCCGCTAATCGCTTGAGAGCGTAGGAGTGTGGGTTCGATTCCCACCGTGGCCCTGGGTGTGTTCTTCGTTATCATCTGTCATTGTGCTATTTGTCCAATTATCGACGAAGACTTACAAGCAGATCTCATGAATCAAGCATACAAGTCTGAATATATGTAATGTAATAAATAAATAAATTAACGAAGCATAGGTTAAATAAAGCGTCAATTACTCATTGAAGCAGGTGTAAAATGATATGAACGGAGCGCTGCGGAACTGGTACATTCAACAACACACATGTCCACAAATTTAGGATATTCCAAAAGCGCACGAACGTGAAAAGAAAAATGTCATCTTTAGAAATATCACACTCACGATCAAGCATATACAAATATACATAATACATACTTATCGATTCTTAAGCTGATATTTTATCATTTACAAATTAAGGTATAGTGAAAACCCACTGGTTCAGAAATTCCTGTAGGAAAAAGTTAAATGGAGCTTTGAAAAATCAAGTAAAAGCATTACCCAGCAAAGGATTCCCAGCTATTGTGACATTTTTGGAAACGAAAAGAATGATGAGCTTGCCAAAGTGGGATCTCTCATGCATAACTTGTCTCTCCTCTACGGAGCATCAAAATAATCATTTACAATAAATTTAAAAGAACGTTAGACCCGCCTTATATAGAGGTGCAACTGTTGGTAAAAGGTAGAGGGTCTTGCTCAACAAAAGTAATAGAATCCTCAGTTCCTTGGGTCAATCTGTTGGAGTTGCTTTCATGTTTGTTGACAGGACACATGAATATTTGCAGAAGCATTTACGTTTTATTGGAATTAAGGATTCGGCTTGTTGTTCTCTGTGCCTTCAAGGAGATATGGATAGTGACTACCATAGGCATTGCTTCATTGTTTTAAAGTATAATGAAGACAGCTCTAAAGACGCTAATTTTAATTCTTTTTTCATCATCACTTTATTGGGCTGCTCGTCAACTAATGGTAGGGATGCCGAAGACGGGTGTAAAATAGAAGAAAAATTTTAACAATAAAATCGTTTTCTTGTATAGAAAATTATGACAAAAATTTTTTTTAATAAAATAAATAAAAAAGTGTATTTTGTAATTTACAATTTTATTACTATTGTACATACACTTTATATTTTCAAAGATTTTTATATACTGTTAATAAAGTACTAAAATGAATATAAAAGAGCGACTAAATGTTAAGTGCAAAAAACCATTAAATGTCCGTAATCAAGCCATATTTACTTTAGGGAATTTCTCATTTGGATCTTTTATTGCATAAATGGTCATATTTTTCTGCAAAATGCCATCATCATACCGATAACGAGAGTGGTCTGTGCATTAAAGCTTCTTTTTTGTTAAAAAAAAAATGTATTTAAAAATTTTAAATTTATTGCGGATTTCAATTGTTTTAGAACACTAGTTTAGTAAAAAATTCAATTCACCATTCTGTCAGAAATAATAGCCTGAATATTTCTACTATTTTCGATCGAATTAAAATTTTTATCCTGTAGAACATCTTTTATCCGGGTTTATTCGCGGTACATTTGAAAATGTTTGATTCATGTTTTTTTAAATTTAAGCAATTAAAATAACTACGTATGTATACATGCCTTAATTTCTTAAAAATTTAAAAACCAACTTAATATAAGATATTAGAAATCGTGATAGTTTTATATATTTTGTAGATTCAATTCAATCATGATTATAAAAATGTAATTATCTTGCTATGTAAATACTGATTTTGACGTTTGTATTATTACTTTCTATATATAAAGATTAACGTGAAATTGTATCCTATTAGATAAATATATTTATGCGGTAGTATTAGTTAATCGTAATTAAATATTAGTAAATAACTTTTCCTTTAATTAAATGATATCTCATTAAAAAAATTTTAAATTTAATTTAAAAAAATATATTTTAGTATTTTTTAATTTTAAAACATAAACGCACCCTAATTTACATTAATCATCTCAATTATGCTTATAAATGAATTTCAATCCTTTATAAATGCATTATAAATGAGAAGGATAATCTCGAAAAATCTTATCCAAACAGAATCTGTTATACGCTTATTTTCAATGCCTGTTAGGAGAGGGTTAAAAAAGGGACCGAATAATATGCTTTTGGGATATTTCATGGCCTAACAACTAAAAATTGATATTCGATATTTAAGGTTATTCTGCCTCAAACAAAGAGGGTCAAAATATACTTACGTAATACTTAAGGACACATACACAATCTCATAAATTTAAATTTATATTCCACTAGTTAGTTACTATAATTTTCAGATGATCCTATAAATTTAAATTGTTATTCGACATCTAATTTTGTTCCAGTTATGTCAATAAGATTTCTTTTTGTTTTTATTGAGAAAAGGAAAATTAATTAAAAAAAGAATTTTGATGAAAAAAGGATTTATTTTATTTCTATTATTTTAGTTTCGATTTTTCAATAATGGACATGGCATTGTGGTTGCTGACAGTTAAATCATAGACATAAGTATAAATGAAAATTTTTATAAGACCCAAAAAGTGATTTTGAAATTGCAATTCCGAGTAGTTTATACAAATTTCAGCAGCTTATACAAAAAAAGCAGGAACAAATTTCTCCCTTTCAGGAAGTGTTGTTATATATTTTAATCTCTGGCGTTTGAAACGATGCAGGGTATAAAAAAACGAACTGACTATTACAAGAAGTTTAATTGAAATGTTTGATACATTATAAAAGTCAAAATACAATTACAATAAGTTTCACATTTTTTTTCATACTAATTCTAGATTTTACTGCAACGTCTTTATCAAATAGCTTATGTCGAGCTTTTCAGCACAATAAACATGCCAAAATCAAGTTTAGAAACTGTATCACGTCTACCATTAAGTCCTGTATGTCTGTTGAAAGGGATGAATGAATTTTACAATTTTCACAGAATAAAAAGTATTTAAATCTCAAATTTATATTCCTTTTCTACATTACGAGATGTTAATACTTTACTGACTTTGAATTAAAAATATTTTCGACTATTTTAGTTGAAATTTGGGAAGCTGAAGATATTTCTTTGGATTAGGTCGAACAATCACAAAAAAAAAAAAAAAAAAAACTGTAGACTACTATTGGCATTAAACTATATTTTTTAATCATCAGCGTATTTTTATTTTTTGATTACATTTCTTTGGTTTAGGTTATTAGTTTATTCTCTAATGCAATTTCTAAAGCTAATGCAGCATTCCATAAACTTTACAGCCTTCTTGGAAGACATTCAAAACTTAGCATAAAATCGAAAAAGTAATTTTCAATTCCACTGTAAGATCTATTCTTACCTATGGTTCGCTTGCTTGGGCTAACATTAACAATTCTGAAATGAAAAGACTTTGTGCCTGCCAAAATAAACATTTTCGAATTTTAACAAACTCAAGTTACTTTAAACGAAATAACTCCATTTACAGAGACATCAAAATGAAACCTTTAAATGAATACATAGTAATTTTGAATAGAATCTTCTGCAATAAACCAAGAAATAGTAAAACTAAGAACTTCACAAACCTCCTAAATAATGGAATGCTAACTGAAGATAGGAAAATTGACCTATGGCAGCTTACTTCACATCGGATGCCATCTTATCTGAATAATAAAATGCAGACTCGTACTACATCCGCCGGGTCAATGTGACTCTTCTTTATAAAATTAAATATTTTCTTCTTCTCCATTAAAGAACATTCCACTTGAAGCAATCCAAGCAATTAATGATGAATGAGGGAAAATTATTTTTTGCTGTCACACAGATTTCCACAAGTTACAAGTTTATTAACTAATTTTTGACTTAGTTTTTATATTTTTATTTCCAAAAAATATTTAGTTAAATGCAACGTTTAGTACTATTTGTTTAAATCATCCCTTCTTACTACCATCGATAATCAAAAAATTGCTTTAGGTTCCTTGCCAAGAAGTGTGTGTACATATACCTTATTCTAACATAATAGGAGATGGTTTGTTTGTCGCTTAGTTATCATCGTTTGTGCCCATGATGGTTAATTAGAGAATTTTACAGAAGCCGTGGCTTCAAGGTAAACTGGTATTTGGTCTATTTTGGCGAGAGTTCTTATTTAATACAAACCTAAAGGGATTGTCTAAAAAGGGCTGTAGCCAAGTACGCTAAGTAGTAAGGTGATTCTAATAATGTAAGCAAATGTGGAAAATGCAAACAAATATTTTTCGAATACAAAAGCAAATTAATGCAATAATATTTAAAATCACTTACTATAATAAATGATGAATATTTTTAATTATTTTTTCTTTAATAAAAAGAATTAAATAAGTTTGATTAATAAATTATTTATGCAGTTTACAAATCCAATATTTTATGACAGAATGAGTGAAAAATTTATCTTTCTTTTTAATTGCATAAAATTTGTACGGATAGATTCTGAAATAAAAATAGATCATTAATATAATTACTTCTAATATAATGTTTCTAATCTTATCTTTCATCAGTTTACTTCATTTAAAATCATGTTAATAATTTATTTTTATTTTATCAATTTAATTTGCTTTTTATTTGTAGCTTCATATTTTTTAATAATTTATAAAACTTCAGTTGATAAAAAAATTTAATTCAGTGCTTATTTCAAACCATTAAAAATGTAGAATTAACTATATAATAAAATAAAACTTATATAATTGGAATAAATATTTAAAGATTTGTGCTCACTCAAAAAAATTATTTCTTATTTCATAAATTTTTTGGATAATCACTATTTATTGATTAAAAATAGGAAAAATTCATTACTTTATTGCTCCCTCTATTACAAAAATAATAATATTATTATCAATAATCATTCTAGATAACAGTAATTTCATGTATCTTTGTTTTTAATTTCGTATCTTTTACACATACCTATGTTTTCTCGCAAGAGTAAGGAAGACTTTGAAGTCCAAATTCGATCCAATATTCAAAAACTGTTGATGTTTTTAGTCTAATAAAAAAATTATTTTTATTTTGAGTAAATTTAATCAGATATGATATAGCCATAGTTAATAATTCAATTATTCGTGTTTATGGTATTTATATCTTTAGATAGTATTATAAGATTAATTGTAATTTTCTTAAATCTGAAAATTAAAATTTACTTTTGAATAATCAATATTTTGTCCTTATTTAAAAATTTTCTGTTAGAAAATAGATTTATTTTTAGGAAATATACATTCAAAAAGAAATTCTTAGTGATGTAAATTATTAAAAAGCTACTTGCTTTAAATGTTTAATTTATTTACCTTCAACTGTTAACAGAAAACATTTCAATTATCTCTAAAGACTATATAAAATATAAACCAAACCTGAATCATAAACACTGAATAAATTAAAATTATTTGTTTTCTTTTAATAGATATATCGTTTAAAATTCAAGATGCCTTCTATTTTTCCTAAAATTATAACTGATTTTCATTTTATATTACAATAAGGAATTTTCTCCGATTTTCGGGGCTAAGCATCTTTTCTAACCATATGATAGTTTGAAAACTATTCTATTATTCAATAGTTCACACATATCTACGTATCTCTATAATATTTCTTTTTTTCTTTACTTATATCACTTTAAAAATTACTCAAATAGATTATTTAACTAACTTAAAAATCAATTTTCAAATTCCATTAATGTTGAAATTTTCAATACTTATCTTAGAACAGAATTTCAATATTTATACAATTAAATAAATTTCAATATTTATTAATAAATTGTAATTGTTTTTCAAAATTATAATAATAGGTAAAAGAGTACATCGCTTTTTCAGTTTTTCTGATAAAGAAGCATTACTCCTTTATCAGAGAAACTGCAAACGCGATATACTCTTTTACCTATAATTAAAATTTTGAAGAAAAAAATAATCCAGACAATATTAAGGAAAACCCATTTTAAATATGCGTTGATTACATTCATATGTTTTTTCATAAATAAAAATACTTGTGTTGAGAGACTTTTTTTTTAAAAATAAATTCAATATGTAATAAAGAATTCTGATAGGATATATACTTAAGTGAAATTAATAGGAAACGTATTTAGCAATCATTTAATATTTTTTCACTCTTGTATATTTTAGTATTTTCATCAGTTTTTCTTGAAGGGCACAAAATTAAAATTCAGTAATTTCAGTTTTAGAAATCTGCATTTATTTATTTTCTTTTACTAACAGAAAAACTCCAATAAATTTTCTTTAAAAATATAATTCAAGATTTTCTTAAAAATAATTTTCAATTTTAGAAAAAATAAAAAATTTGAATCAGCGGATCATTAATTATTATGATTCTCTAAGTGATATATATTTTTTGAAATTTTATGATTGAAAATTAATTTTAAAAATCTGAAAAGAACGAGTTTTATTAATGCTTTTATAAGATATATATTTTAAAAAGTTCTCATAAATTTTTTCAGAACTTTAGTTTTAAAAATTAAGATTAAAATCATAAGTTATTCACTTAGTTCTTCCAATGTATTTGTAACAAAATGTATATGTTATAGAACACTTCTGAACTCAGGACTTTGATAGTGTTAAAGTAAAACATTGACTCTATTTTAATACAGAACACAAACAACTTTAATTCTATGGTCTTGGTTTAATTCCTTTTTTATATTAATAACAGAAACATTTACTTAAATATGAATACTCTTGAAATTTTTCAAAAGCGATATCTGCAGAGCTATAAAGGATACAAGAAACAAGTTAAAAAATTTAGGTAATAACAATTAAATTTATTATTATAATAAGATTAAAAATTCAGTTATATTTTCAGATACCAGTGTTCCTATTTCATTTTAATCCCTTTTATATTTTAATATTTGTTAAACTGTCAACTTCAATATTCATGAATTTAATTACAAAAATGAAATATTCACAAAAAATAAAGGTTTATTATTTTTATTGCATATTAAATACGTTAGAATGATCTTTTTCTATAGTCGTTTTTAAACGCCCCCATCTGTGAAAAGTACGCATCAGCCGTGAATTTATAAATCGCTATCAATATTTGTAATATAGCTATCATAGCGATGTAGTTACAAATAAAAAAATAATGCAATATCAAAAACAAAAAAAATTTAAAGCTAACATTTCAAGCATTTTTATAATTGATACTATTAATATTAAATTGGTTCTGAATAAATTCCGTCTATTAATCTGATATATATATATATATATATATATATATATATATATATATATATATATATATATATATATATATATATATATATATATATATATATATATATATATATATATACATACATACATATATATATATATATATATATATATATATATATATATATATATATATATATATATATATATATATATATATATATATATATATATATATTTATATATATTGTATTTAATATCAAATCTTTATTTGATGTTGAATATTTTGATTAATATTTAATCTTTTTACATTAACGTATTGCTGTCCTATTCTTTTGCTGTCCTCTATAACTTTATAATCACAATTTTATTGATGTTTATATTGCAAAACAGGAAAAACAGTTGTTTACTGCCAATTGTTTTGATTAGTTTGAATTTATGAATACATTAAATTCATTTGTAAGTGAATATTAAGGCCAACAGCACTAGACCAGGTCCATGACGTTGTACACCTTTACAATAGACCAAAATTGTGGGTGAACGATTCATGGTAAATGGAGGAAAAAGTAGTTTCTGTTGCAATTGGCTTTGGAAACAATACATAGTTCCCCATTATGGGAAGTTCGGATATTCACTGATGGAAGTAAACAAGACGATGGTAACACAGGCAGTGGAGTCGTGATTGCATTTCCCGACGGCGTTACAGAACTGAACAGGCGAAACCCAAACTTTTGTTCTGTCTTTAGATCGGAATTGACAGCCATTGACGAGGCCATAAAATTTATGATCTCAATTAGCAGTACTTGCGACGTCTTGATTTACTCAGACAGCAGGAGTTCCATTCAATACCTAAGCAGATGGAGATGCATTAATGACAGGCTCTGCATGGACATTGTAAATAAACTTAAGAGTTACTCTTCACATAATGGCATTCATCTACAGTGGATTCCCTCCCATGTGCACCTCCACTTCAATGATTTGGCCGATGAATTGGCTAAGAAGGGCTCTGCTGAAACAACTGAAAATGGTGGACTACTTACGTTTAGTGAAATTTTCTCAAAGGTCAAAGCCAAAAACAGCAAGACTTGGAGGATCCCACCTACTCATGACTGGTACGAACAAAACCATCCTGGGGCTGCCCTGGAGCTGAAGGGCAATAGGAAATTGCAAACCACCATTACCAGGCTCATTACTGGGCATACTCGCACCCTTACATTCGTTCAGGGTCAGAAAGTGTTCCCTGTGTGCCTCAGGTGTAATTTCCACCAAGCTTCTCCGGACCATCTGCTCTCCTGTCTGGGTTTGGAGAAGAGAGATCTTTTTGAAAACCCTGCGCTGGTTCGGGACTTTCTCTGGGTGAAAGATCTACTGGACTTGGTCTAGATTGTACTAGATCAAGTGGAATAAGTAACAACAACAACAACACAATAATCCAAAACCCGTTAACTAAGTCCTGCCTGGAGAGCCCCAGGCACTCAAGGATATATTCAGGCGAAGCCTGCTCTGTAGAGCAGTTGGTACAGGTTTCAAAGGTTCGCGAACCCTCAGAAAATTTTAGGATCATATACCAAGGGAAATATACCAAGTACGGTTACAGTTTAACTTGCCAACACGACTTCGGGAAAACTCTCGTTTTAAGATGTCCATTTCGAAATCGGGCGAGAATAGTTTGTTCCTGACGACTGTGAATGTAAATATTAGGTTGTATAGGAAGCAGAAGCCTGTTTGAGGAATCATTAGAACCTTATTTTAAAAAATGTACACCTGCTTTGACGCAGATTAAGCGTAAACTGATTCGCAAACTGAAGTATTCGAGCAAGGACATTTCTAGGTGAAGAAAAAAAGAGTTGATATGATTTCACTGTATAATCAGTATTTAAAATACCTATTGGATTTTACCCGTTATCTTGTATTGTTTCAAAATGTGTTAGATGCTGCAAATTTGATTACACTCAACTCAACTCATTTCTTGAAGCACGTTGTTGTCTTGTGTATATCAAAACGGCGGTTGCTTAGCATTTTTTAACCTGAAACTCTAAAATTATTATGGATATGCACTTCAAACTTATCTCATGAAAAATATTTTCTTAATTTTTATGTGAAGCCTAATATTTTTTTGGTAAATAATTTTTCATTGTTTAGTCTAGGTGAAACAAATCATTGATTTTAATCTATAGGTAATATTTGTTAGTTGCTTGTTGTTATGATTTATTATGATATAATATTGAGCTTTAATAATATATATATATATATATATATATATATATATATATATATATATATATATATATATGTATATATATGTACAGTCAGTCAGTCACAAAAGTCTACGTACATCCCTAAAAAAGGGCACATTTCAAAACTGAGTTATATTTTAATTTGCAAAATAGAATAAATATTTCCTTTTTCAATAGAAACTGTTGATTTACCCAAATAAAAAAGTTTCAAACAATCATCTACTGGGAAATTTTGTGAATATGTAAAAATTAGCGCGTCACAAAAGTCTGCATACACACGTTTGGTTGAGAAGAGAAAATTTACATATGAAGGTTTGTTGAAGGTTAACTAACTGCAAAACAAACTACAAAAGTTTGAGGTGACACTTTTGTAGTTAGTTCATCGTTAGTATTTTCCATGATATTACAATATCAAATTGCTTTAAAATGAGCCAGGGAAAGGAAACATCCTTAGAACTTCGAAATTTGGTAGTAAAATTAATATATGAAAAGAAATCTTACTCCGAAATTGCCAAAATTGTAAAAAAATTCGGTCGACTGTGCAAGCAATCTACAGAAACTTTGTTAAACGCGGAAATGTGCTCAGCAAATCTCAATGTCTTCGTCCAAGGAAGCTCAATGATCAAGAAGCAAGAGCCATAGTAAGAAAAGTGAAGAAAAATCCAAAAATTAGTGCCCCAAAATTAGCGGATCAAATTGAAACAGAAATTGGTAAGCAGGTACACCCAGAAAATGTTCTTAGAATTCTTCGATCAGCCGGCTACAATGGCAGAGTTCCCAGAAGGAAACCATTAGTATCATCTGTAAGCCGAAAGAAAAGACTTGCCTTTGCTTCTGCACATATTGACAATGATTTTGAGTTTTGAAAAACAGTTTTGTTCACCGTCGAGGGCAAGTTCAACATTTTTGGAAGTGATGTCCGCAGAAAAGTTTGGAAGAAAAAAAACACAGAAATGAACTCCAAGAATTTGACTCCCAACATAAAACATGGTGGAGGCAGTGTGATCGTTTGGGGTGCCATGGCAGCAGCTGGAGTTGGCAATCTGGTTTTCGTCGAGGGTACTATGGATCGTTTTGGATACCTGAAGATTTTACAAGGCAATCTACATGAATCAGTCAGAAAATTAAGACTTGGAAGCAACTTTGTTTTCCAACAAGACAATGATTCTGAGCACACAGCAAAGATTGTGAAGGGATGGCTGCTCTACAAGACACCCAAACAGTTGTATTCACCTCCACAGTCTCCAGACCTTAACCCTATCGAACATATTTGGGAGGAAGTCGACAGAAAAATAAGACAACAACTCATTACCAGCGTCGTAACCCTAAAGAAGGCTATGCAGCAGGCTTGGTCCCAAATTTCACCTGAAACAACAATGAACCTGGTGAATTCGATGCCAAACCGAATGTGTGCAGTCATTGCTTCAAAGGGAGGGCCTACCAAGTATTAATGGTGTTTTTATTTTTGCTTATTGCCAAAAATTTGAGTTTCCTGTCTCTGTATGCAGACTTTCGTGACCACATAATTTGAAACTTTTGTTATTTTCATTGCGTTTTAACAAATATGTTGATAATTTTATTTATTTATTCTGAGTTATTATGAGAAATAATTGTGAAAATAAAATTTAGTTTTCAAAATTATGAGTTATGTGCAAAATATACAAAAATCAGAGTGTGTACGTAGACTTTTCTGACTGACTGTATATATATATATATATATATATATATATATATTATTATGATATAATATTGAGGTGCATTGAAGTAACTTGAGTTCGATTGTATATCTATGTATGTAATATAATTTTTTCTATTATCATAACTTGACTATTTGCTTTTAATAAATCTTAACAGTTTTATTAAAAGCTTTAAAGAAATCTACTGTGTTTTCTTTGTTTTCTCTGCTATACATACTCTGCAATGTATGAATCAAACTGACCAGACACATGATTAGTACCCTGTACAGATTGTTTATTGGCTGACCAAATAGAAATTCGAAGTAATATAACTTCAAAAAAATTCAAACAATATAGTTTTCAAAAATTTGTAACAATAAATTAAAAATTTTAAACAATATGTTAAATATTTGCTTAGTAAATTCATCAATTTTTTCATTTCTTTATTCCTAGACATTATTAAAACTGTCTAAAAGAATTATGATTGCATAAATCCTATTTTAAAACAAATATGAATGTAGAATTTCTTGCTGAAATTTAATATATATTATATTAAATTTCAGCTTGAAGATAAGAAGTAGTATATTCATTGATAAAAGGATTAAATCTTATGTTTAAACATAATTTCAATTTCTGTAAAACATTTCAAAACTTAAAAACTGCCAATATATGATATTTATGTATATATGACAATATATGACCCCAATTATGATACTGTTTTTAAGTAAGATTTTATCCAATGTTTTATGCACCTTCAATTCTGAAATTATAAATATTAACTTGAAATATAATCATGATAATTTGTTACAAAAAATTACCGATTATTGAAAATAACATAAAATGCTTTAATAAATGTCTTCATAGTTGGGTAAAAAGCTATTGCATTCAACCTTCCCCTTGTGCATGAATGCTTGTAGACTATCTAATTTAATTGATATCTAATTTTACTGAGCTAGTGTTTTGTAAAAATTTTTATAATTTTTATTGTAAAGTTATCAAGGTTCAAGGAGCCTAATTTTTTATTCAACAAATTTTATTGAGTTTTTATCATCATATTTTCCAGATTTGAGATAAACGATGACAGAACTACATGGTTAGCACAATTTCCAACTTCTGCGCCAAGCGCTACACAGCTAGGAACTAGTTTGGTATCCCCATCTATTGGCAATCATTAGCCAGAATGGGTACCAATCAGCATAAGAAACCAGGGTTTTCCCAGATTTCGAATTGCTGGGCCTAACACTACATAAGAAAAAAATAACAACAATTTAAATAAAGACGGGTGTCTCTTCCCCCTCTCCCCGATTTCAAATTGCTCAACATAACAATATATAAGAAAACAGTAATCGTAATGAGAATTAATTAAAGATTCTATTTAAAATTATTTTAAAATTAGTATTAAAGGAAATAAAGCAACAAAAATAATTACATTTAATAGTATCTAGTTAAAAATAAATAAATTAATGAATTTCAGTGATTTAAGATAGAATGTTACAAATCATTACTACATAAAAGTAGACAAATCTAGAATAATTCCCAAAAAATAGAATGATTCTCTAATTTTGTTTATAATTCGAAATTTAAATTATTAATTATCTCTTTTGAATTAATTGAAAATTGAATTAATTATCTTTTTCTTCAAATTAGTTTTAGATATTCAAAATTTTTAAAGCATATACATAAAAAATCCATGTTCATTATGTCTGCTGTATTTTTGTATGGGATTGAATTAAGAATGGTAGCATAAAATAGACTGAAACTTATATAAAGATATTTATCTCCGTTTAATTTAAAATAAAAGGTACGACATTATGGTCAAAATAATTTTAATATAAACTGTTAAAACTCCTTGTAATATTAATTTTTTGATCTAATTAATTTAAATAGAACATTCAATTCTATACTCACTTCAAGATCAAAAGCATATAGTTCTTTCCTCCCACCTAAATGTGGTGAAGTTTGTCCTATTTTGGACATATTACATCACAAAACCCAACCAAGTTCCCTTCTAAAATTTTCATATGCTTATAATTGCTGGTGGTACAAAAGAAATGCTTATGAATTGAATACTCTCTTCTTTTCAACACTCCACATTTTTTTAAAAATGATTTTTATTTTTGCAAAAAAAAGTGTTAAATATGATTATGCTTTTCCCAATTCACTGCTGATAGAAATATATTGTAATGCAAATGAAAAGTATCCTGATTGCAATATGTAATAAGTTTATAACTAAAATAAACTTTTATGTATTCATTGTTTAATTTGTTTTCATCTGAAAACTTGTCTTGACCTACTAATTTAATTATAATTCTGCTTTTATTTGCCTAAAATTTGACTGTTTTCTAATGTTTAGAATTTTAAAAGGTTGGATTTTTCTCTGAGAAATAATAAGTTTTTTGTATTTTACAATTTTTAATCATGACAGCAATGAAAATTAGTATACATTTCAGTTAAAGGAATTCACATTTCAGTAATATAGTTCTTTTTCACAAGCTGCATTTCAAAGGAGACTAGCTGTTTCAAAGCATCAAATTAATTTTAGAGCATAAAGAAATTAAAATCTAAATGTAGTACATTTTAAAATATTTGAGATGTGTAAGGATTTTTAATCTGATAGGCAAAAGTAATATAATGTAATCCATCATAAGCATTAGTCTAGCCATTCACATTGTATGTTTTTTACCAGCCTACAACCTCCTGGAGCTGATCTTATACAAAGATAAGATACAATATTGCATACTTTTTAAAAATATACTTGTTTCCATTGAAGTAAATACTATGTTTATATTTTCAACATAATGTGAAATTTTCAATCTAATTTTAAGAATTCTTATGTTTAATTTGAATAACTTTTTATTATAAAATGTAATTCATTTTTCAGGGAGTGCCAAATTTTATTTTGGAAGTAGTTTAAAAAGGAGCTTAAAATGGAGGAATGTGAGTCATTATTCAATAAAATATTTGCAAATAAATTGTTTTTTTAAAATTTGTTGTTAACAATCTTATAATTTCAGCTGTTAATGTCTTAAAATTTGCTGAAGCTCGAGCAAGTGAAATTTCTAGTATGATGGAGGATATAAATTATAAAAAGAATAAGACTGCTTTTCAAAGATTACCTCCTCATATGCGTAGAAGAGCTGCTAGCCATAATCCAAAGCGAGTTCCTCGAAAACTTAGAGATTCTTTTTTGGTAAGTCTGTTCATACGAGATTAAAATAGCTTATATTAAAAGTTAATATGCAAATTTAATGTTAAAATTTAATTTTAAGCTTTGACTTCAAAATTGTACCTTTATATTTATGTATACTATGTTCTTTATATTAATACTTTTTATAATTTATATTTATTAATTTTATTTTCCTAGTTGGAAAATTTTCAGTTGTCATAGCTTCTAAATAAATAAAGTATAAAATTAATTTGTCCCTTTAAATTTAATTATGATTAATATTTATTATCTATAAATTTCTGAATTTAATATTTAAAGAATTTTATAATTATATAAAAATATGCTTCTGTTTAAGTATTCTTGATTAAATTTTCCTGAATGTAAGAAAGAAGCATGGTAATGCTTTTTGTTTCTCAGTCACAGGTCTGAGGTATGATTCTCAGGTTGGACAGTCAACTCAATCTTTCATCCCTTCATGAGTTAGGTAAAATAGTATCAAAGAAAACTAAATGCTTGGGGTTTCACATTAAGCTGACTAGGGCATATATTTCACACTGCAACGCCCTTTGTCTAGAAAACAGCACTACAGGCTTTGTCCCTATGAGGCCTATGGTGATACAGTATACTAGCCGCTGTTTGTCAATCCCTATTTTACTTAATATATAATAGGTGTGATTCTTCTGCATGGTGATAGATTTGCACTGTTTTTTCCCTGTAAGTAATCTTATGTGTGCATCATCATACTTTCAGAATTGGATTCTTCCAGTTAGATAGAAGCAGCTCGGGATATCTCTGTAGTTTAGTAGCTGAATCAAGCAGGAGACCTGTCAGTACTATTCCCGCTGCTGCCAGTGGTATCATTTCATTTGGAAGATATTAAACTATGATCTGTGTGTGTTTAACATGTCCCTATTGCCTTTGGTGAAAATGATAGTTCTTTGGTTAAGTTTGCATTTGAGCTTACTTCATACTAATAATAAGTGTATCCTATTCAACCAAGCCACTTGGGCTTTTTCTAATATCATGATAAAAGAATTTATAAAATATTGGCAATGAAATTATTAATTTTTAGTATATCTGCATTTATTTTATTTTATTTTTTGTTGTATTTATAAATAATTTCCTTAAAGCATCATAGCCTAACTTTTAAGCTTTGGTTACTAATATTTTTATATATGAAATAAATTTTATAGTTTGAAAGCATATTTTAAATACCATACTAAACTTGTATCATAGAAATTCATTTTTTAAATTGTTTTTAAATATGTCAAAGGAAAGTTAACTTCATAATGTTTTTAACTCTATGAATTTGCAGGTGCAAAATCCTCATGCTTCTTCAAAGCCAAAGAAAGCAAATAAAAAGCAGCTTAAAAGGCAACAAAGGAAGAAGCACCAGAAACAGTTAACACATTTTCCTCAAGAATTTGCAAGCCGAAGTCGCCCTGATGCTATGTGGTTAGAAACTCATATTTGGCATGCTAAGAGATTCAAAATGGAGAATATGTATGGGTATAAACTGCCAATTCATTCCAATGACAAGAAATTAGGTGCAGTTCATAAAGCTGTTACTGAGAGTGCCATGCTTGTGGTTTGTTTTAATTTTTATTTTATAAATTATTAAAGTAGTTACATATTTACTTGAAGGTCAATTTTTATACTGATAAAAGAATTTGTTTATGAATGAAACACTCACTAATTCTATCATTTATTTTTGTATGCATTAATTTTATAAATTCAATATCCATGATTTAAGTAAACTAAAATTGTTTAAATAGGTACTATCATATGAGTGCTTTACTAAAAATATTTTTTATTTTATGTCCTTTAGTATTAGTTCTTTTGAACTAAAGAAACATTCTAGATCAATACAAATAAAAACTATCTCTTGTTAGTGTGTGAGTTTTTTGAAAGGCAGAATTGTACTTAAGAGTTGTGGCATCCATTTAACACTTTTCGTCCAAAATTCAGGTGCCCTACTTCTATCAAAATTATCACCCTTTTCATTTCCTTATGAAACCACTATATCTAATTTTGAAAAGAAATTCATTCTATTAAGACCTTATGATTTAAAATGACATTCTAAATTTTTGATTGACTATTTAATTAAATAATCAGATTTAATTCCATTAATTTTTTTATGTATTTATAAAATTTTCTCTTGACATGCAAATATGGTATGATAGGAACACTATTCACAAATAATGATTCTTTAAAAAATTAGAATATTCAAGTAATATTGAAGAATCGGTTGAAAAAAAATGTTTTCTGTTTATTTATTGTAATTGGTCTTTTCTCAATTTTTTTTTAATTTTTTAGTTTTTCATATATGATTTGATAATTATTGATAACCTCATGTATGGAAAACTTTCTTAATTTAGTGATTTTCCAAGATAATTATAAATAATTAAAGTGTATATTTCTGAGATAAAATAAACACACATACATATATAATCTATTTTTTTATTTAGAATGTTATTTTTCTCTTTCACAATATAGAATTATATCTATATTTAAGTTTTTCTTGGAAATTATCCTTTTAAATAATTTTATTAAGAGTATAAAAATTATCATCATCAATGGCGCGACAGTCCTGTGTGGACCCTGGCCTTCTCAAGGAGGCGAAACCAGTCACTTCTTCTGAGTGCGACACCTTTCCAGTTTCTGACATTGATTGACTCGAAGTCCTTCTGGAGGCAGTCACTCCACTTCAGTCTTGGTCTTCCTTTTCTTCTGACACCCGAGGGCTTTGCCAAAAAGATTTTCTCTGTAGTGCGGGTGTCGTTCATCCTCATAATATGCTCGGCCCATTTCATCCGTTGGATTTTTTGGAATTTCAGGATGTCCGGTTCTCCGAACAGCCAGTATAACTCAGAATTGGTTCTTCTTCTCCAGGCTCCACTGTCGTAGATGCCGCCAAAGATGGAGCGCAAAATCTTCCTTTCGAAAGTTGCGAGTGTGTTTTTATCGGTCTGGGACAGGGTCCAGGTTTCAGTGGCATAAGTGAGAACTGACCTGATTAAACTTTTATAAATCAGCAACTTGGTGTTTCGTCTGATGTAGTCTGATTTCAGAAACTTCCTTAAGCCGTAGAAACATCTATTGGCTGCAATTATTCTCTTTTTTAATTCTGGGAAAATAGATTTTCCAAGTTGATATCTGAGCCTAGGTAGGTGAAAGAGTTCACCTTTTCGAATTTGTACTCTCCAATCTCAATATGCATGGAGGTGTCAGAGTAGGTAATGAATTCCATGTACTTAGTTTTACTCTGATTAATTGAGAGGTTCATTTTTTTAGCCTCTCTTTCCAGATCGAGGAACGATTGCTTGAGGTCCTTAGGAGCTCTTGGTATGATGTCAATATCATCAGTGTAGGCAATGATTTGAACAGATTTAGAAAAAATAGTTCCTCTTGTGTTAATCCTTGAATCTCTATTTTCTCCAGAGCTAGGTTGAAGAGGAGGCATGCTAACGCATCACCCTGCCGGACTTCCTTTTTTTATTTCAACAGGTTCAGATAAACTTTCCTGAACCTTGACTCTCATTTTGGTCTCAGTTAATGTGATGGATATTAGTTTCACGAGTTTTTCAGGAATGTTGAACTCACACAAAGTGTTGATAAGCAGTTCTCTATTAATGCTATCATACGCCATTTTGAAAAAGAGTATACAAATACAATCTTTTTTTTCTTCCTTATTTGGCTTTCTTGAGGGTCATCTTATCCTTAATTGGAACAATTAATATATTGAATTTTGTAATATTGTTGAAGTACCTTTAATTTATATAATTTTTATTCATCCTTTTTTATTTTAAAATTCAGAAAGTACAGTAATATTTCTTGATATATTTGCTTTATTTATAAATTGCACAATTTCATACAATTGATCACATTTAATAAAACCTTTTTTCTTGTAAATACAAATGCAAGTGATTTTTTTTCTGTTATCTAATGCATTAGATCTTTAAATAGATATTTCAGCTGATGTCCATGCTGGAAGATTTATTTGTTTTTTGCAATAAGTGTAATTTCTAACTTTAGTTCTTTCGCTTTTATGATTAATTATTTTGATTCTATTTACTTAATTTTTAATTCTAAATTTTCTTTCAGAGAATAGTTTAATAATATATGTTTGTGCATGTGTGTTTTTCAGGATTTATCCTACCTATGTTGTATTGCGTTTGAAGGACCTGAAGATCAACTTTGTGAACATTTATCTTCTTTAACAGATAAAATGGCTGGTTAGTAATTATGTATATTTTAAATTTTTACTTCAACTAATATTTTTATATTGGTATAAGGTGTGCCAATTAAATAACTGGACTGCATGCTTTTGCCATTTCACTCAGTGTGAAGGAGTTGGAATGGGTTTTGAATAAGAAAGTTATCTACCATGTTAAATAATGAATTAGTTGTATACTAGTGAAGATTATTATTTGAAACTATCTGAATTCTGTTAATGACAATGTTTTTCCTGGATGTGACAAAAATTTCAATTTGCTTTATTTTTGCTGAAAAGCTTACCTTTTGATCATCAATTTAGCAGTTAGTTTAATTCACTTCAAATGTTTTTTTCCCACAATGGTTTGAAGTTTACTTTTAATAATAAATCGTATATTAAAGTAAAATGTGTTTAAAAATTGTTCAAATATTTTTTTCTATGTGATGAAAGTTTCTATATGTGATGACAGGCAAATGCAACTTAAATAATACATTTCTAGAAAAGTTTGAATACAAAATAATACTACACAGAAGCTTGTCTGTTGTTTCTTATGCTTGATAGGTGCTTCAAATATTTCTGTGTTGAGACAAGGAAAAAGCATTATCAAAAATTTAAAATTTGTACACACATCTATTGTTATTAAGAAAAATTTGATCGTGTTTGACAATTATTTAAATTGATTAAATTTAATTTTTGAGAAAATACATTGATTACAGCTGATAATACAATTATTTTTCAGATCTTTAGTTTTAAATAGTGACAGAGTAATGAATTACATCTAAATAAAAAATACAAAGGCTATCTAATGTATTGAAATTTTGAATTAAAAATGACGGTTTATTCAACACATAGCTTGTTTATTGTTTCTGTGAATTGTTAAATTTTAATTGTTTCTGAAACTGTTGCAACATTTTTTCCTAGCATTAAAAATACATTACTTTAATTGTTAAACTAGAATAACTGTCTGAAATGTAGTCATATATCTACATTAAATTACATTGAATCTCATCTGTTTTAATTTATTTTGGTTTTAATTTTACAACAAAAATTTTCAAGTTTTATTTTTGTTTGCTAAACATCTAACTTACACATCAGCATAGTTTTTTTTTAAGCATAAAGACAAAAAAAAAAAAAAAAAAAAAAAAAAACTAAGACTTCTCACTAAAGCATTTATATTTTCAAATTATTACAGCTACTTTGAAAAAATTTTTATTTTTGGATATTAATAATTCTAAAATTTTCAAATCAATTTGAAATATAAATCTTATATTTTCTGCATTAAAAAATAGTTTTTTAATTTTTTAAAAAAATATATTAATATTAAATTTTTGTTTCAAGAAGATCACAAAAATTTTATTTTAAATGTAATTATGAAGCTACTTGAAAAAGATCTTTTTAATTGTATTATTGCATAGAGATTAATACTTGATTTTATAATTATTTTAATCTAAATTAAGAGTCACAATTAGAAACACATTTTTAAATTATAAGGAATTTATCCTATTTAGTTCTTTAGTATGTGATTGAAAAGTTTAAATAAAATTAATTATGACTTATAAACTATAGAACAAGTTGTTAAATAGTTAACACTTTTTATGGTTAGTAGTAGGAATTTTGTTAACGATGTCATTTTAGGTTCACAAATCAGTATTCTATTTGGGATTTATTTTTTTAAATTAAGTCATAATGATGATTAATAAACCATTAGATCTATTTTTACTGTTAGAATAATTTTCTTTACAAAAAGTAAGTAGCAATGGATTAAAAAAATTCCATTGGTAATTGGAAAACTGAATACATTTTTATTAATATTTATTTCAGTTAATTTGTAAAAATTTCTATTGAACTTAAATGTCTGATGTTATGTGATGATGTGTAAATAAAAAATTATAACTAGTCCTCAGAAAATTTCATTGTAATTTGGAAAATATTTGTAAATATTCGTTAAAAAATATTGTGAATTTTATATTTAAACTCATAATCAAAACAATTCAGGGGTATTCTGATGTCTACTGTGACAGTGAATGTTTTCTGGCTCTTAGTCCTTTTAAACTGTAAGTTGCAGTCAAGTCATCCATATAATTTGACTGCTAAGTGATTCTTTTAATAACAAATTAAACAAATTTTTAGGCATTGGTGTTCTTAATTGTCTGTAATTCATATTAAATTGAGCTTGTTAGTTACCTTTTTTATGCAGAAAAAGAGTTACAAACCAGTCTCTTAATTTTGCAATATTAATGATTGAATGAAATAAAATTTTTTTAACTAAAAGACAAAAGTACAAATTTATTATTTTATGTATCATTTTTGCTTGTATATATCAAATTCTGAATAATTAAAATAGGAATCTAATAAATCACCTAGAACACAATCACTGTCAGAATTAATATTAATGTATAATCTTCAATTTCTTTGTAATTTAATTCCTTAATATTTATTTTCCAGTGATTTAAATGTGTATTTGATACACCTTTTTCAATTTCTTTTTTATATCTTCAAGACAATTTACTGTTTTTTAATAAGCAAAAGCTAATTTAATAAGATTTCACTTATAATAATTCGGCTAATATTTCCAAGATATTTCTAAAATTCACCTATCAAATATTTTCTTGCATTTCAATGTAAAATTTATCGTATCTTTAAGTAACTTTTTTGAGTTTATAACAAGTCATTTATTATTTATTTGGCCATTTTAAATTAGTGATCTAGAATTGAAATATTAAATACATGGAAATTTGATATTAACTTACTTTTACTATTTATATATTGTTTCTAAAACATTTTTACTTTTCAGTAAATCATTTTGGATCTGAAAAATACAAAGATGGGAGAACTGAAGGTCATGCATTTTTATACCATCCTAACAGCTTTCCATATGAAGCTATTGGACCTGTGACTTTTATGTGGCAACCAACTATGTTTGATGACTCAGTTGATTTCACAAACACTAAAACCATAGTTCGCAAATTATGGATATGGTGTCATCCTTCATTTCATGATGAACTTGTTGACGTTTTAATTAATATTTTCAAACTAAAAGAAGTATCCTTTTCTGAGGATTCAAATTCTTTTAATGTTCTAACTGTTGAGAAAAGTGATATTGAGGCATCAAATTGTTCAGATAAAGATATCAGTGAAAGTAATCAATATCAACAACCTGCCTTTGCTTCTAAAACAAACTTTGAAAAGGTTAATTTAAAATTTCAAAGGAAAAAAGTTTATACTGCTGATAACATTAAAATGAGTCTTTTAAAGGATAAACTAATTCGCTTTCGTATTATTGGTCCCAGTGCCTATTCCATTCTATGTAGTGTTCTGGAATTGGGAAACATTGATCAAGTTTCTTCGCTTGATAATAAAGTTATGGAATGTGATTTAACTATGCAAAATGGGGAATTAAGTGAATCATTAAGTTCTACCATTCTGGTTAATGGTAATAATGGGACTGATATTAAAGATCACAAAAGAGATCTTGATTTTATTGGAAATAATGAAAGTTTTTTCAGTACTTCGAAAAAGCGTAAAAAGAGTCAAGAATGTGAAACTATTCAAAAACATTGTAAATTAGATAAAGTTATAGAAACTGAATGCAAGCAGAAGAATAATGACAATATTACAAAATCAGTTATTAATAGAACACATGATAAACAAAGTGAACCAAATTTAGTGTCTATAAATGTTGAAGAAATAAATAAAACAGATGTCTCTAGCTTGTGTACTTCTAAAAGTAAACTGTGGTGGCAGTCATATTATAAAAATAAAAGTGTAAAATCTTCACATGCTCAAAGGCAAATACTTATTAATTGTTTGCAAAGCAGACATTTAAATTATTATATCCCACCTGGTTCAATATTTGGACTTACTGTCAGAGATCCAAGAGTTGTTACTCGAGATAAGCAAAAGAAATTTTCTCCTGCAATAGGTAATTCCTTTTAACATAACTTTTTTTAATTTACATATTTCTGGTAATTTATTTTTCAGATTGATTGTATCAAAATAAATTAAGTTACTAATTTTGTAATAGGAATTTATATTTAATTTGTTCTTAAATAAAAATTGTTTTCAATCCTTCATTTATATTGAATTGCTATTAGTTAAAATTTTGGAGGTTTAGTTTTGATGAAAATATTATTTGATGGAAAACTCAACTTGAAAATTAAAATTCATTTTTCAATTGAAATATTCAAAAAGCAATTAGAATTTAATTTAATTCTAATTGCTTTTTCAATATAAGTAAAATATTTTTCATTTAAAAGTAAAAATGTG
This sequence comes from Latrodectus hesperus, assembly GCA_037975125.1. Taxonomy (NCBI): domain Eukaryota; kingdom Metazoa; phylum Arthropoda; class Arachnida; order Araneae; family Theridiidae; genus Latrodectus; species Latrodectus hesperus. The sequence goes on along the minus strand of CM075852.1, from coordinate 48,833,745 downwards.
CATAGATAATTGTTTACATAATTGTTTTTAACCATTATTTTTAAAAAATAAAATCAATATGTATTTTGTCAACTTAATCTTTTTTTTTTAATTATTGAATAATTTTTAATCAGTTTTAAAGTAGTTAATTTAGTAGATTCAATATTTAATATCTGACAAATATTTTAACTAAAAATTTTGATAAATAGTCTTAATGACATAAATAGTCTTAAATCTAGACCATAATTTTGCAATTCTCTGTCTTTAGCAAATATAAAGTGTATTTGTTAGATAAAAGCATGGAGAACAAATGTGGATATGAACTTATAAGTTTTTGTATACAGTGGTTAAATCAAGACTGCCACTGATATTTATTTAATGAATTAAATTGAAAACATCATTAGTATTTCTGTGTGTCTAATTAATTTATGAAAAATTCTTTTATACATAGAAAATGTGACGTAAATTATTAAATAAAAGTATTTTTTGCTTAATTTTCCTGTATCCATAAGCCCTTTTATGAGTAAAAAAGCATTACCTAATTCTTGGCAATTTCTATGGTGAATAATCCAAAATATATACTGTCGTTAGTGAATCTTACATAAAATTGAGAAATAAATAGTTTGATTTAATATTAAGCTATATACAAAAAACTTGGTCAAGTTCTATTTGGATGAGCCGAGCTGGCAGCCGAATGGTTAGCGCTCTTGCCTTCGGTTCAACAGTTCGTGGGCTCGAATCCCACCTTGGGCATGGATGTTCGTAGTGGTTCAGAATCCACTTTAAACCGTAGGTCCCAGTCTAATTAGCCCTCGTGTGCAAAAAATGACTGTTGAGCGACAAACAAACCAAACCAAACCAAATCTATTTGGATGTTTCTTATTGCTAAGTGCAATAAACTAAGATGAAAGCACTCAATCAATTATCCAGCACATTAATCATGAAAAGATTCTTGCAAACTTATTGTTATTTTGTTTTTAATAACTTTTAAAATGTGGTTATGCATTTAATAATAAATGGATTTTCTAACTCTAATTTTTTTGTACATTCGAACTCTAATTTTTTTGTACATTCTAAATTATTTGCAGTAGCATACTGTACAGACTACAAAATTCAAAACTTTTTAACATATAACTCCCAGATTATATGGGCCGAGCTGGCAGCCGAATGGTTAGCACTCTTGCCTTCGGTTCAACAGTTCGTGGGTTCGAATCCCGCCTTGGGCATGGATGTTTGTAGTGGTTCGGAATCCACTTTAAGCCGTAAGTCCCGGTCTAATTAGCCCTCGTGTGCAAAAAATGACCGTTGAGCGACAAACCAAACCAAACCCAGATTATATGGGATAATACAGCACTTTTTTAAATTTTTATCTCTTAAGTCTTAATTTTGTTAGTTAAAAAATTAATTTTTTATTTAAAGTATATGCATATCAGTTATTCTATTTTTTTCATTGTTTTAGGCATTCATTATTCATTAGCTTAAAAACTAATATAAATATATTTTTAGAGCACAGTAAACTAATTTATGTTTCTAAGCTTTTTTATGTGTATATTATGACTTATATTTATTGGCAATATAAAAAAATTGTTTCCTTAAACATAAATTTTACTGTAAATTTGTACTTTTTGCACATATATACGATTAATTAGTTTTAGTATGTGTAGAAACACATTTATGGCAAGAACAAGAGATTAGAAAATTTCAAATTTTAAAAATATTTATGTTGGATTATAAATGTTGTTAAATTTGATCTTGTATGTGAATATTTTACTATATTTATGTTAGTCCATAAATTCAATATTAATGTTATAAGGTATTTAAATAATGATGGATCTTGCGAAGATTTTTATTAATTAAAAAAAACTATTAAAAAATAATAGATAATATGTAAATATAAGTAGTGAGCTGACAATCAAGCTCCTTTCTCCTCTGTGGTAAGAGGTAAAAGGATCTTCTTTACATAGAGAGTGTTGATGTTTGAGTTTCTTTGCTTGTGTTTACCATTTCATTACTCTGATAATCTTTGTTTGTAATGATCATTAATGCTAGCAAAATTTTGTGATTCATTGTTCACTGTTATTTAATGTGTTTGCATTAAAGTTTGTTTACTGCAACATTTTGAATGATTTTAATCAATAAACTGCAGTATATTTTGTGGTAAGTAAACATGTAAACTTTGCTTTGTGGTATAAACATTTTTTAATTTTATTTTAAAATATAGGGAATATGTAAGGAAATATAAAATTTTCAGATATTAGCTGAAATTTCAAGATAAGGAACAATCTGTGTAGATGTATTTGCTCTTCAGAATTCTTTGTGTGTAAAACATTTTAACATCTCGAATATGATGGCTCATATTTGTAATTCATGTGAGTAAAAATTCATTTGATATGTATAAAAATAGTTAAGTGGATTCTTCACATCTAAAAATGTGTTGTTTTTCAGCCCTATAGGTGCAGGAAAACCTACACCTAGTTTAGCAGACTTCTTCATATAAGCGCTTCAAGAGTCTTATTTCAAGATTCATCAAAAACTGCCTCCAGAAGGCATCTATACAATGAAAGTTATCTATGCTAGCTGGTAAGGAAAAAGCAACGGGAATAAATCTTTTCCCATAATGAAATTTCAGGCATTTCAATGACCACCTTTGAAACTTGCCTAAATCTTTTGTAGAGACCTTCAGAGAGAGAGAGAGAGAGCAAAACAGTCTCAGGGTCTTAGCAGTGTACTAGTTCTGAGTTGAAATGAGGCTCCAAGTACTTATATATAATTTTCTTTTGTTAAGCAAATGGCTTTAAAAAGGATTTCTGAGTTTGATTTGGAAATTACATCCATTTCTAGCAAATTATCTAAAATGTCATTTCTGTATACCTCAATGTGTGATGGTATCCATTGGAAGCAGATTTTTTGAGATTTAGTTATCAAAATAAGATTCACATTTAAACTAAAGCCATTGTGTCACTGACAAAGAGCCACATTTGTCACTAATAAACGGGAATTTTCAACTTGAGTTTTCTTAATAAGCAATTCTGTTTTGGCGAATTTTCCATTACAGTTTTTACATACTTTTCATGGTATCATTTGAATGTATTTAAACATTGTTCCACTTCATTTACTAAAGAACCAACGTTCAAAATTTTTATGTAAAGATCTTATTAAAAATTATTAATGCACAATTGGGGATGAAAGTTTTAAATTTTAATAAGTAATTTATTTTTATATTTAACTATGGATCTGTCTCTGGAAAATGATCTGATTTTTGAAAAAAACATTCTCTTAAGTAGTATTGTAGAATTATGAAAGATAATCATAGGAAACCTATATATTCCTGTGATTGTTTTATTTTTGTGATTATTTGTATTAATATATTTTCATTAAATTATTTTATATTGAAATATTAATGTGAATAAAAAGTTAAATCTTAAATTGGAAATAGTATATTAACATTAGAAATTTATTAAACATGTTTCTTAAAGAAAAGTGTAAAAATAAGAAATTTATTGGACTATATGAAACATTTCTATAGACATGCGTATTTCTTTTAACTTTTGTATGTTGATATTTCTGAAAAGATTAAAGTCTTATATTAGTTCCATGGAAGTTGATGTTTTCTTTAAATTTTCATGCATTATAACATTTGATTAATTAGTTAAACAAAAGCTTTTATTGTGATTATAAGCTCCTTGAATGATTTCTGTAATTTTAAATCTACTTAAAAAGTCTGTACAAATTAAGAAATTATCTATTATTTATTTTTTAAAATTGTATTTATTAAAAATATAAGATAAATAAAGTAAAAAGAATATCATAAATATTCTTTTTATTTATGATGAATTGCATCATTTCAAATGTTGAGACGTCTTTATATCTGATGTTAATATTTCTTAGCATATTTTTTCTCATTTTTTTCTTTTGTTATTAAAGTACTGTGTTATATTTTCCTTTAATTTGTATCAAATTTCTTTTCTAATTTGTAGATTCTTCTGATGGAAAAGAAATTTTTGATAAAATTTTTACATGTGAAATGTCAAATTCACCATTGTGGGAAGAAAATATTCGATATGAAGTGACTGCAACACAAATTTCTGAAAGTGAAATAAATAAAGAAAGATCCAAATATGCTATTTCAAGAGGTAAAGAAGTGTCTAAATGCATTGTTGAATTTAAAATTTCTAGTTCATATTTATTTTTGTGCCATTGTAGTGTATCATTCTTATCCTGCAGTTGGTTCTTGTAAAGCCAATTCCTATTTAGGACACTGTAATGATTTACTTAGCATTAGAAATATTTTTCATTTCTAATAACCATTCTGCCTTTGTCATTTTGTATTTCCTTTGGCTTGTTTATTGATATGCATTTCTGAAAGATAGAACTAACTGCATTTTACTCTTTGAAGAACAACTGCTATATGAATAATATTGTAGTTACTCTTCATAGATTAAATTGTGTTCTTGCATCAATTTCTGAATTAGTATTTGTTAGTGGGACATGAACTTGTTCCAAACTCTTTAAAAATGAAAACGATATATAAATCGTTGATTTGTAAACAATTTTTTAGTTTAGAATCAGTAGACAAGTTATTAAGCATTCTTGGATACAAATTTTCTTAATTTGTTTTCAGTTAAAGATTTTTAATGTTCTCACTGTAAAAATTAATTAAGTCACTGTAAAAATTAATATCATAGAAATATATTAGTAATACTTCATTATCAGGAACACCCTAATTTTGTTATGCATTATTTCATTTAGAATTGTGCTTGTCCAACTCAGCATTTCATGTTATTAAACATCAGTAGTTTAATCTGGAATACAATAATTTTTATTTTTTTACTGATTTAAAATTGAAATAAAGGATTTTCAGCTTGAGCTTAATATGATATCTATTAATTTCTCCATTCTAACTTTACACATATATTTGAAATTAACCCATATCAAGCTGAAATATTTTAAATATATGTTAATTCTTATCTTATTTTAGAATTTTAACTTTTAAAAAATAAACTTTAAACATTTTAATCTGCTATTTTTAGTTGAAAATAAAGAACCAATTCATGTTAAAATATAAATTAAAAGTGTTAAATGCTTTAATTTATGTAAACCCATTAAAATACCAATCTCTTCCATTTTTTTTATAGAATATTCTCTTAATGAAATGATTGAACTGAACAACTTATTAAATAAACTTCATTTTGTTTATTATATAATTTGGTAAAGTTATAATGTTTTTAGGTGAAGTTTAGTTGACATTGATCTCAATAAAACATTTTTTTAGTTGATATCTGATGTTTTATAAAATATAAAGCATTTATTTTTATTAATCTCTAACAAAGCATTGAGTGATGAAAGAACTATTTTACTTAGTAACATGATAATTTCAAGTTAAAAGTCTTCAGCCTTTTGACAGTTTGTTAAAGGAGATTAAGTTAATGTTAAGGACTAAAATAGGATTTAAATGCAAAAGTAATAGTTTCACAAGTGTCAAATGATTAATTTAATAAACTATCTTATTGAAAAATGTCCCAACTATTAAACAAACATAGAAAAAAACAATTCAGTCATATCAGTAATTTATATTGGTAAATTGTCTTTTTGTTTTTGGGATTATTATTAAACAATCATTTGCATTTATACGTATCTATATTAAAGGGTGATTTCCCAGTTTGGGACACAAATAATGCAGATCATTTCTAAAATTGATTTTACTTAAGTATTTATAAATGTTTAGGATGATAGAATGTAAAATAAACTGTAAATATATGCCATAAAAATTATTTAAAAAAATAGCAAATTTTATATTATAATTTTGATTAATGAAAATTCAGTAATTTAAACAAAAGTATGGTCATTATAAAAGATAGTTATAAATTTGTTTTTTTTTTTTTATTATTATTATTAAGAACAATTTATCTGTAGTAAAGTGTGTATTTCTGTAGTATAATATTTCTAAAAAATGTAAAAAATACATTAAGTAAAAATGTACAAGAAAATTTATAAATAAAAATAAAAATTTATAAATAATAAAAAAAAAAAACTGAAATAAATGTATATGATATAAATTTGAATGGAGTTGTATGAAACTTGTACTTTTTTTTTGAAAATTTTTTTTAATTGTTTCAAAAAGCTATGAATATTAAATTTTGTGCAATGAAATCTTTATTCTTAAAATGACTATAATTTTTTATGAATCTGACTGTTTTTAAAATGTGAGAACTTTTCCTAGCTATTAACTAAAAAGTTAATTGCTAGGAAAAGTTCTCACATTCCAACACATTATAATAAAGTTTTCTGAAAATGTCCTTAATCATTAGAATCATTCAATCAAGCTGCCTCTTAAGGTGGAAGTTTGTTTTCTTGAGCTAATTCTCTGTACTGTCACTTTTGAAATAATATATAAGTTTTTCTTATTACAAGCTGTTTTGAGACATGCATTTGAAAGTCAATTTTCTAGTTTCAGTCAGTTAATTGATTGGATTCAAAGAATATGATGGATACATTGTCAGTGCAGAGTCTTATATAATGCAAAAATTTTATTGTAAATAATGACATAAAAGCGAGTAATAAGTAACATGATAGTTATTTTAAAATAAGCGATTCACTAGGAAGCACAAAAAAAATTAAATTCTCTGTTATCGCTAATCAAGATTCACGTCATAGTGTTGATACTCTCGTGAAAGCAAAGTTGGGTTTGATCCATAGAATTACTTAACAGTAATTTTCTTGTACATTCAATATGGACACCTTTTATAGTGCTTTTCTATTTTTTTTGTAGAGCTTTCCTATTTTCTTCATCTTAAATAATGAATATGTTTTTCATTTGTGATAAGTGCTGCAAGACAAAGACTTAATAGCAATTCAAATATCTTACATGATGCCAAATATTTAAATTTAAAAAGAAATGTGTTATGCTGATGTTTCCAAGCTAATATAATTAAGCCATTGGTTTCTTAAGAATCACATAGTAAGAAGTAACATATTTTTCTGTATATAATACACATTAAGCATTAAAAAGTTAGAAGTTTTCTTATGCATATTATATGCTGCTACAGATAATCTGATAATAAACAAAATTTACAAACAACTTTTGAAGATTGCATTGAAAGCTTTCATGCCTTGTGGCTTGCATACTTCAGCTACAACCAGGTTTGTCCATTTGGTTCAAGAACGAATTTATTTGCTTAGATGGATGTTACATATATGTAGCATTAATTTGCATTTTGTTTAGTTCTGATATGTTCATATAATATCATGTGTGTGTGGGTGGTAGATTAGACATGGCAGATTTTAAACTAAAAATTATTAAAATGTGCTAATGTAAATATGAAAAACAAAGCAACAGTACAAAAAATGTATCCTATGTGCAGTTTGAAAATTATCCATTTCTTTCATTCAATTATTAATTATTTTAAAAAATATTTATAACATCATTTTAAAAAAGTATTGAAAACTAAAAATTTATAAGTTTTACATGAAACATCATGAAATTATTTCTCTTGGCAGTTGATTGGGTGCTTTCATTTCAGGTGTTCGCACTTATCGACATTGTTGATCTAAATAGGATTCAATCAAATATTTTTCACAATGTTTTTTTCTGTAAAATCAACTATGTTTTTTATTGCTATGTACTTTTTATTTTTAAAATACTACTGTATAAGCAGTGTGTCTTCAATTATTCACTGAAAAATACTTCTGCTTATTATACACTGCTGAGAGTTATGTGATTATGCAATGCTGTTTTCTTTTATTTGAAAAAAGCTTCTGACAGATATTATGCCACATTGGGCTTTATCCAGGCAAATACAGTATTTGCCTTCGTTGCCAAAATTATTTGATTATTTGTATAATGGAGAAATGGCAAACAGAATGAATAAATTACTCTTTGAATTTCTGTACTTAAAATATATCAAATTATTGTAATTAAAAAAATAAGTTTCAATTGTTGTACTTAAAGAATAATTTTGCCTTTAGTTAACTATTAAGCACCTTTTCTTTTTAATATTCTATTTTCCCACTATGTTTGACTCTTGGTATATATATTGATCAAGGAATTCCCCATTTTGGAATTCCATTAGCTTGGAATTAAAGGAACATTTTTATTTTACATTTTCATTCAGAGAACTTAAGTAAGGTAAAATTTTAAATTGAAAATGATAATAAGTTCAATAACAATTTATATAATAAATTATGATTAAATGTGCTCTTAATTGTTATCCAATAAAAATGTTTATCATGAATATGGAAATGGTTTCATTTTTTAATAAATAAAAATATTCGTTGCATTTTTTCTTAGAAATAGGCAAGATATTGTATCCATTTATGATTAATGCAGAATTAATAATAGATTTATTAAACCCACACAATTAAATAGTGCTAGAGCAGGGAGAGGGATGTTCATGTTCAATTAAGATTCAATTTTCATAGTTAAATAATTAAAAATATCTTGTGCAACATGATGCAGATTTATTAGCAATCTCAGAATATCAAGTTTGTTATATCCACTATTAAATATTTGTCTTTCAACTGAAGTAAAATTTGGTGTTTTTAGAGCCCAATTTTATGAAGTAAAGCATCAAGTAAATTAAATTGTGAAAGAGCTTATTTATTTTCATTTTTAACTCCAGTATTTTCATTGTTTGCAGAATGTTTGAATTTTGGAGACAGAGAATCAAGAGTACCTATTTTACTTATTCATCAAAAAGGTACAGATGGTAAGTTTCAGTTTTATATATATTTGTTAAACTAAAATTTCATAATTTAAGCATACTTTCTTTAAAATAGTCTGGGAAACATGGCCTAAGCTCTTGACTGAATATTTTTTCTTACTTTTGAAATCCAGAATGAATATCTGAAATGATTTCATTTCCCAGCAATTGATATTAAACATAATATTTTTACTTAATGAATACATTAATCAGGAAGTGCCAAACAATGACTATAATATGCTGATATGCATATATTTTCTTATATTATAGTGTCTATATTTTTAATTTATGAATTTCTTATGGGTTGCATAAGAAATCTATAACTAAGCATTATCAGCCTTTTCACTTGTTATTAATGTGAAAAATGTTTCTGATATAGTTTCTAGCAATAGGATTAGAATTAACTGAATCTTAATTGTATAATATTTGCTCTCAGATAATAAGGCTTCTTAATTGTGAGCTCTTAGGAATTTTAATATTATTCGTCAAGTTGTGATGTCAAGAATGTAAGGAATTTTATTCCACTAAGAATAATTTTTCTAAGTAAGTACATTATCTTTATAGCAGCGATCATCAAAGCCTGAAAATCATAATCAGTCTTTACATGTAAATAACATTGTCAATAATAGTTCAAATTGAATCAACAGCTATTGTCAATAGGACTTAGAAAATGGCCCATTGTACCAGATCAAAGAAATTCTTTAGTGTTGTGATAGGACAACTGAAGACAAACCTATATAAAAAACAGTATAGTACAATATCAAAGTTTGTGATTCATGAAGCCATTATACCATGCGTTTTGCTTTTCTGTCACATAAAATTAATTTTTCATAATTTGAAAATTTTAGGAGTTAATTTAAGTTATCTAAAAAATAAAATGCTTTGAAAATTTTGTCTTAAAAGTGTGATTTATAAATTTTACAATTTCATAATTATACTAAAACTATGTGTTTGAGATAAGTGTTTGATTGATTTGATATCTATTAAGTGAGATTTGTTCATTATTCTCAACTGAATGATGTGGTAAACATCATAATTTAATTGGTCATGAGATCTTTTTTTATAAATTTACTTTAAAATTGGAAACTTTAAAAATCGTTTGAAGTCCATTAAAAATGTATGCTTATATAGAAATATATTAATTATTTTCATTGGTATCTGGATGTTGAAACAATATTAAAATTATAGGAGATGCAATGTAAATTTTAGAAATTATTTGAACAATTGTATTAAATTAGATATTATTTGAATTATAGAAATTAATTTAATAGTTATCTTGTTGTAAAAAATAAATTGTATTAATAATTAAAAGAAAAAGATGTAAAATAGTTTTTCTCTATTTAATTGGTACAGTCAACCATTCAATTTTGCTTAAGAAAATTAAATGTTCAAGTATGCTTTTTCTAATAACACTTTTAATGATTGCTGGAATTTTTTTTTAATTTTCAATGATTGATATTTTTTTGACTTGAAAAGATTGTAGGTTTGAAATGTTTTGTTTTTGAAATAGTAAGTATGACATTGTTTGAAAATTTATCATGAATTAAAAAATTACAAAGCTTGAAATGATTTTCTTTATCTGAAATTGATTTTCCTTACTATTTTTTAAATTTCTGACTTGATGATTAAGACATAGTAATATTCATGCATTATACTCAAATTGCCAACAAGCTTCAGTGGAAGGTAAAAGTGACTTCATGTCAATGTTTACTGTTCCTCCCCCCCCATTAACAACTCTAAGTCCACAATCACCAAGCTAGAAATGTGAATTGCGCACTCTTTTCTTTGGTTCAATTGTTTTTGGGTTCATCAATGCTACTTCAAGTTTGGATGTTTGCTGTAGTTCATTGTTCATTTTAAAATTTAAAAATATTTGTTTATTTAAAATAATAAGTCTACCTTAAATCTATGTCATCAGTTATTTAAAAAAGTTAAGTTGAAATATTTGAGACTTTAGATGTATTATGTACCTAACAATAATGGAATTTCTCATGATGACAATGTGCTATATAATTTAAGTGAGAAACATTTAAAGCAATATTAGAAATTATTTGTTCATATAGATCACTATATTTTAATATATATATACATTATTATTATTATTATATTCATACTATCTTCTCTAAAGCAGGTTAAAACGTTAATAGAAGAATACACAAAATGAAATAAAATACCAAAAAGTTTTGCTTTTCTCTTATTTATGCAAAATTATCCAATTTTTACTACATTTTAAGTGTAATTCTCTGAATTAATTATTTCTTTTTATCTAGCAACTTGCTTAATCAATGCATATTTTATTTTATAATTGCACATTCTATTAACAGAAGGAACACAATTCTATCTTGATACTTCCAATGTGCTGTCATTTCTTAAATGTATCTTTCATGTAGTCCAAAAAATATGCTTATTAGGAAATTGTAATTTCCTAAAAAGCATATTTCTTTGATCTTCATGAAGTATTGTTTATGTTTGAGATTTTGCCAATCAAGATAAAATACATTAAATACTATCAAAAATATTTTTAAAGGAAGTTTTCCTATGTAAAACTGAAATATTGTAAATTAGAAGGAGGTAGTAATCTGTGAAAGACTGCAGAATTTTTATGCTATGCATTAAAAATAGTTCTGAAAGTTTCATTAAAATAATTTAACTTTAATTAGAAAGACTATAAAAATAGAATATTTTGAATGTATAATTTTAACTTATTCAAAGTTGTAATATTTTTTACAATATATAATATTTTTAAATTGACCTCTGTATTTTTTTACAATGAATCCTATCTTGATGGTTAAATTAGTATTTCTTTTTTATATTTATAGGTTTTGCTTCTGGATTTGATTTAGTTGCACCATTAGGATGGGGTATGGCCTTTTGGATTCCTTTGATATTTAATGGTGGACGAGCTGCTGGTCTAAGGGATTTAAATTTTGTAAATCTTGAAACAGGTCAACCCAGTTTTCCACTTAGTTATCCAGATACTAAAGCTGGTAATACAAATGAAGAAAAAAATAGAATTCAAGAATTAACTGTTTTTTTCAAGCGACCCAAGGCAAAAAGACCAAATTTTTTTACATTTGGTGTGCCTAATCCTTTTTTTATGCCTTGGGAAGTTCTTATTAATGAATGGAGGAAAGAAATTGAAGGTGTGGGTAGCAATATTTTTTTCCCTAATGTAATTTCTAAGAAGAATATGTCCTATGAAAACATTTCATTTGATAATGATTGTAATAAAGGATTTTTTGTTTGGAGGCAAAAAGGAATTCAAGATTTATTTCAGTTATTTGAACAGTTGAACAAAATGCCAAAAAGAAATGTAACTGATAAAAAATATGGAAGTATAAAGCAAAATTATAATGATTTTGTTGCATCTAGTATTAAGTATTTTAGAAAGATAGTAAATTCATATGTTTTAATTAAAGTTAAATGCAAGGGCAGAGGTTGTCCCACTAAACATTCTGGTATATATATGCTTAATGATTGTGATATTAAAGAGATGAAAAGTTCTTGTAATTTTCTAGGTCCTGTGGAATTTAATCATATGAGTAAATCTAAAAAAATATCAAATGAATTTTCATCAATGGTTGGAACTGAAAATTTCTGTGATAGAAATGTAAAACAGTTAAATGAAATGGATAAAGAAGACTTAAATAATGAAGACGGTGTGTCTATTGGTCATATCAATGTGAAAGATTTAGAAAGGCCAAAAATACAAAAAATAAAATCTTGCTGTTCTCGTCAAATGATTGGTTATCTTTCTGAAGGTGGATTTTCCAGCATCTTAGGGAAAGGCTGTGGTATTGGTAATTGTAGCTTTCTTGGGTTACTTATAATGTTAAAAAATTGCATAAATTACCAAATTGCACCCTTTGTTTTAGTAAGAGAACAGCATAGCTTTCAGTATAGACTCTGCTCTATTGAAGTAATTAAAAATTATTTATAAATATCTGATGTTATTTTTTTACTAATTATTAGTAAGAATCATTAAATTTTTTTATATTTTACATTGAAAATGCAAATGTTTGCATTTTATTTTTAGAATATTGTTTTATTCTGTATATAATCTTGTGTAAAGTTATGTTTAATGGTGTAAAATATGCGCAGCTCGATGCAACATGTTTTGCATTCTATGCATATATTTGACTGTATGTATGTACATATAAATCTTGAGTGCCATATTAAAATGTTATTTATGGAAATGTGCAAAATGTATTGTTACATAATCTTTTAATTAAAGTTTTCTTCATTTTCAGTTACATAAGTATTATGTGTATTTCAATATGTATTTGCGCCTACCTCTATTTCTCTCTCTCTCTCTCTGTATATATATATATATATATATATATATATATATATATATATATATATATATATATATATATATATATATATATATGAACAGCTACATGCATACATTCATGCTGTTGTTTATGAAATCTTTACTCAAAACACCAAACAAAACCAAGAGAATAAGTTTTTGCCTCTTTCTAAGGAATACCTTTAAGTGAGTTGGACCTTCAATGCATACACACATGCATGCATGTATGTTTGTGTATTTAATAGAAGTTAAACTTTAATTTTTCTAATTGATTGTTGGAGGAAAAAATCTAGGTCTTTTATACTTGATTGCAATTGAATTTTATTTAAAAGCAAAATTTATATCATAAAATATCAAGATGTGACACAAATTAGCTGTTTTTGTTAGAATTGTAAACAAAAGATATGAAATTATATTATTTTGGCTTCCAAGTCATGTAGATATCAATAGCACTGAAAAGGGTGATGTAGCTGCTAAAGCTGCACAAAATCCATTTTAACCTTCACTGTTTCACTTCTAAATATGAGAAAAAGTATAAGAAAGTTTATCTATTCTGTGTCTGACAGGATCCATGAAGTATGCAGGTCGGATATATACATCAAGTTAATCTGTTTTACTGTAGCTAAAATACAAAATTCTTATTTTGTATTTTAATTTCATGGTAAACTTTTAACCTTAAATCATTTTAACATTATTTGAGTTAATGCGAAGCCACCCCAGTGAAACTTTTGTCTTTTTTAAAGGCCCTATATATATATTTTATTTAAATTCTCATTTTCTAAAATATTTTATTTGAATTGTGTAAATTTTATTTTCAATTTGTCTGATTATATGTCTATTTATTTTACTATTATTATACTTTCATTTTATATTTAATTTTAAATATTTTTATTTAAAATTAGTGTTTAGGTTTGGAAAAATGTTTTCTTAAATTTAATGAGCTAGTGCTTTTTTGACCTTGCGGCACAAAATCTTACCCTTAATCAATTAGAATTACCTATCTTTTTAAAGAAAAAGGATTGTGCATTTGCAAGCTTATCTAAAATTCTAACAAAGAATAACTAAAAAAAGTGCAATTTTTAAACAATTCATTCGTTTTTTTTAATGCAGCAAGAAGTTAAGAATTAGTTCTTAAGTAGTAGTAATATTTAAATAGTAAAAAATTAGAAACTTTTTTATTTGTGTATATTGTGACCGCCTGCTGCAAATTTCAAAATATTTCATGTCATTTAAATGAAAGCATTGAAAAAGAATGTAGCTATGACTTAGAATTTGTTTTTTGAAAAAGTTCCTTTTTACATTGGTTAAGTCACCATAAGAGAGTAATCATTCACAGAATTTGATTAAAAACATTGTTTTCCTGTATATCTGTTGGCAAAAAGGAACTTGCGATATGAAATAATGTGTGAATTTTTATTTCGTTTTCCTCTTTGTTTTAAATATTGGTTATCAACTGAAATAAGTATCCATGTTTTTTACCCAACAAAAAATTTCTGTTATTGTGAGCTTCTTCTCCCGGCTTTTTGTTTATTGTAGATTATATTTATGAGTAACAAATTGTTAACAATATTAATGTAATTATTTCATTCATTGGAATGAAAGTTCAGGAAAATTGTAAGGTTTCAAAATTTTAATTGCTGCTTAATGTTAACATGGAATTCATTAAAATTTTTGATCAATTTTAATACCAATGACAGGAAATTAATAGAGCAGTGTCCATGATATGAAACTTTTTGTGTTCAGGATAAATAACAAGTCAAAATATTGAAATAAATCATTTGTGCACTTTTTAAAATTGAAGACTATTTAAATCATGTTTAAAGTTGCGATAATTTTTATTTTAATATACTATCGGATGAACATAATTATCATCACTTATAGTATTTACATGGAAGTTGTTTTTGCTATTCTCTCATGATCCAGCATCTTTAAACATGTGTTTGCTGTGAATAGTAACTTTGTGGTAGAAAAACTTTATCGCTCAGCATTCAGTGGGAATCACACTAGAAGTGCGATGAGATGAAATAATCAAAGATCTATTTTATTCTCTTGTTGGTCTGAGACAAAGTATCAGTTATATTTAGCTGAATAAAAACTATAAAATATGATAATGAAAGAATTCAAAATTATATTTAAAAGAGAAAAAGGATATTAAAAAGAACTTTCCATGATATATTAGGAAAACTAAGACATTAGCTAGTTAATATTACCAAATTAGACATGTTATTTGCTTAAGAGAAACAAAAATTGAGTTAACACATTTAAGTATAACAGTGTACTTAATATTTAAATACATATCTGATATACTCTTATATAATGGTGGAGTAGTATAAAACACATTTAGAAAATAAGTAATTGAAAAGTACTTCTTTTCTCTAAGCTGTGATTAGAAAAATGTAGAAAGATAATTTAAAATTTAATTTAGAGGCAATAATTTTATTTGTTTCTCAGTAAAAATTATATCTATAATTTTCATTTTTATGATATCAGTTTTATTTAAGTATGCTTAATTTAATAGAAAATTTTATAAATCTTTAGTGCATATAATAAGTCACAGTTGAAACTAAATTCTGTTCCCATGATCAAAAATTGGCTAGAATGATAACCAATTTAAAAAAGGATTCGAGGAAGTTTTTTTAAAAACTCACTCCCGTTCTAATATATTTCAATTATATTTTCTTTCTGTAGAAAGAAAAAATTCCAATTTGAAGGCAATATTTTAATATTGAATTTTTAAATAGAATTATCACCAGAACTTTCATATATGTCAAAATGCTAATCAGTAACTTCTTAAACCTGTGAATGTTTTACATAAGTTGGATTTATTTAGAAATAAGAAAAGGTTTTTCAATATGTATATCATTTCTACAAAGCAAAACAAAATAATTTTGTTTCATTGATATAATTTGAGCTAATCTATTAATTTCGTTTTCAAAAATAAATTTTAGAAGTACTTTCCAAATATTAGTTTTTAGGTGTTATGGTACAGATGATCTTCATACCTTACACAGTGATAGAAATGATTTTCACACATTCATTATCATATTTCTCTAATCGTGCCCGATTGGAAATAACATCTAATTACATGTAAAATCGAACATTACCACGCAATTGGTTGTGAATTCTGAAGTGAAATCGATAAATAACATTATTAAATATATTTTGGTACAATCTGATAACAACCGTCCTAGACATAAGTTTTTAATTGAAATAATTTCTCATTACTTATGAATATAGAAAACCCTAATTGTAGAAAACGTCTCTAGTTATCTGACAAGAAGCAAGAATAATATTAAAATATCCAAAGGTTATTAACACTCAGGGAGTTTATTTTCTTTAAATAAACATGGGTGTTACTATCCCGAGGTACCCCAGTCAACACCCCTTAAAGATTAGGCCTGTGTACCAAAACTTCTTTCTGGAATGAGCCATCCACGTAAGGCTGACCAATGACCCCCTAAAGTTGAAATTTCTGCCTCTATTCCCTGTCGCCAGCTCGACGACTCATTTCAGTCTCTGTACGGAGTTGATTTTGCAAGTGTGTGTGATAAGCCTTGTCTTAAAATATTCATTAAAAGTATACTATTTCAAGAAATTTTATAAAAATGCCATTCAAGTGTTCAATTGTCAATTGCCTATCAAGCTATGATAGAGAACCAAATGTATCTGGCTTTAGTTTTCCTAAAAATGAAGATATGCTAAAGAAGTGGTTGACTGTTTTTCTTCAAGAAAATCTAAAAGCGACAAAAAATTCTAGGGTAAGTCTTATTTTATTTATTTCAAATAACAATTATTAAATCGTTTGTGAAATACATTTTTTAAAATTTAAAATGCATGTTTGTGGCATGGATAAGAAATATTGAAGTTAATATTATTTCATTCAACCATAATTGTATGTTTTTCAAAAAATCTCATCCTGTAGTTAATTTGGCTCTAATTTGGAAACTTTTAATAGCTTTGACAATTACTAAATAATATTCCCTATTTAATTAATCAAATTATTTTTTAATCATATATGATTATTGGTACATTAAGTTTCACTCTATTTTTAAGACATTTTTGTTACATCTGAATAATTATATTATAAATTAATAATTAATTTAGGAATGAAATATTTGAGAATTTATTTATTTTACATTTTGCATATGTGAAATAAATAATATTGGTAGCAGTAATTATTCAATATACTTGAGGAAATAATTATTATTTACGTTCTCATTGTGTTAATCTATAATATAAAGTGGAAAAATGAATGAGATATAATTTTAATAACATGTGATATACATAATTTGAATTACTTTTACTCAAAAATTATTGTAAGAAAATTAATGATGATTTAATAAATAAAAAACTCCTTAATTCAAAATCGAAAAAGAAAATTACAAACATTAAGAAAATAATATAAATTTCAGAGAAGACTTTTTTACAAAACAAATTAATTACATTTTGATTCTAATTTATGACATATTTTAATTTTTTTTCTACGTCAGGAATTGGCCACATCGGCCATTTTCCAACATATATTTTAATGTGGAATTGAAGTGTTTAATAAAGTTATTTTAAGCATACTGTTGTTGTCTTTACACTATTTTTATTATGTGAGCAAGTTATAAATTTTGCTATTTTTATGTGATATTTAATAAAAAAATTAATAATGCAATAAAAGCAAATGTTTCATTATTATTATTTATATAATGGAAAATATGAATTAATGGAAAACAGTTATTTGTATAATGGAAAACATGAATGTTTTTATTTGGCCACAAATTTAATTTAAAAAATTATTTTTTTATATTTTTGATATTAATGATTTAATATATGCCTGACTAATAAACCAAGATATTGATATCAGTTTAAATCATACAAATTGTGTTTAATTAAATGATTATTGTGAAAAATTTTAAAATGTAGAATCATTGTGTTATGTGATATCATAATAAATTTATTTTGAATTAGGAGAGAAATATAGCATGGAATTCATTTCAAACATGATCCTAATAATTTCATAAATTTTTTTTACAAGTTACTGGAAATTTTTTTAGAAAAAACAAATGAAACAAAATGCATAACATTTTATTATAATTATGAAAAACATTTTTTTAACCTAAGAATTACAAATTCAATTGTTAAAGTAATATTTTATTTACATATTTCTTATTTTCTAATCGCTTAGTTTGGCGAATTAAGTATTTTGTTTTAATCAATTCTAACAGGTTATAAGTGTACTATTATTACAAACACTTTTTTTCATCTAATCATTTAAATAAAGGAATGAACTTGGAAAAAATTCTGTTCAGTTTTTATTTTATTTATTACAATAATTTTGTTAAAATCTTTTAGCACAAATGTTAAAATTTTCCAAACAATTATAAAGCACAGATTTATTAGATAGTTATATAATTCCCAGTGGTGTAATTCAAATAAATTGAACATTTGTTATACATACATAGTAAAAAGTTAGTTATTAAGATCGCCATAAAGGAGACGAAACGCCTCAAATGGATGACTAATCATAGCGGCGCACAGCCTTGTCTTTAGGGGATGTTGCACCAGTAATCTGACTTTCCCTTTCTCCACGTTTACTCCCCTCAGGGGGCTTACCTTCTTTAGGTAAACACGGGTGTCACAATCCCGAGGTACCCCAGTGATCTGTCCTTTTCTTTCTTTTCTTCTCTCCTTTACTCTTCTGCTTTTTCTTCCTTTTCTCCCTCGTTGTGGTTGCCTCGTAAGAGGTTGAGGGCTCCCCTTGACAGCATTCGCCGCTCTTTTGCTATTAGCTACTCTTGGGGACTAAATCATCCACGTATTTGCTGTGCGTGGAGACCCGTGTCCCTGGAAAGAAGGGTCCTGGTAATTGAGGCCCCCAGAGACCAAAACATTGCTTTGGCCTCTGCTTCAGGTAAACGGGAGGTGTGTTGTGGTCCTCAGCACATCAATCGGCTTTATGGACCAAGCGATCGGTACATCTACTGGGTGACTCGTTAAGGGTGGAGGCCACTTCAGGGATGTACTGTGAGCGTATAGGACCTGTGGCTAGCACTGGTGCAGCTGATCATCATCCTCTTGTTGTACTCGGTGGTGGATGGTGTATTTAGGTTCCGAAAATTCAATCAAATACTGCTAAATACTTTGTAATTAATAGGAAGGAAGGATCTTTTGAATAGTTGCCCCTTTCCTAATTAAAAAGTAAATCTTTGGAAATATAAGGGAAGTAAAATGAGATCTGATGACTTGATGATTGAGGTTGCTAATGCTACCCAGGCAGCAGTGTTAGCCAATTTGCAAATTTAGAGGTAACTGTGTCACCTCATGGTAGTCTGAACTTTCTCGTGGTGTTGTATCCACAAAAAATTTGTTGAATACGCTGACGCAGATGAAATTCTTGAAAACCTACATACACAGAAGGTTTGAAATTAGATGCATGATAGTCAGAAGAGATGGAAAAGTTATTGATGTTAAACATCTCATTCTGAAATTCGCGACACCAAACCTTCCCTAGCATAGTAGGTTATTCAGACCGACTTATAAACCTGAACTAAAATTTCATTCACCGTCAAACTACTCAATAAAAAAAATATAAAAAACGAACAGTTTCTCACTTTTTTACGTTATGCATGTCTTTTATGATTTACATCTCCATTCATCCCCTTTATATATCCTTCCTTTTAACACATTTCATATCCTTATCACACTTACAGCATTCATATCTTTCCGCAATCAAACCAGCTTTTATATCAAATTCAAATGTCCTTCATTTCGTCCGATGCATACAAATACATTCACATTCTCATCTTATCACAGTTTTTTGTCTTTTAATTTGATTTTAACGTTGCTTGAGTTTTCCTTATTTAAATTAAAATACAGTATTTTAAAAAACCAAAAATTGGCTCAGCTTGTTCTTTTTGGACCTTGCGCCAGAAAACTCAACCAACCAACCAACCAACCAACCATCGAAATACAAATTATTTCCACATATTTTTGCACTTATCTGACATACACCATGCACCAGCCATCACAAAAATATTTCGAAAAGAACGAGGGAGCTTAACGTAGACAAAAGGGGGATCGAGTTTGCGAGGCTTAGTGCCAGGAGCCGAGGCTTCTATAACTAATTTTCATACCTTGAATTCGAAGATGATTAACTCAAATCTACCATCCAATAGCCGCCACCTGCTTTAATAGAGCGACAGAACCATTCCATGATGAGGCGAGCAGTATCAACCGGTACCCACTCTCTAATATCGGCAAACAGTACATCTCGTGGAAGATTAGTACGTCACCTTACCGTCAATTCCTATACTATTCCTCTATATCCCTTTCCTCGACCGGACCATCGTCGGTGGCACGATGGTATTCCATCGTTGGAATGTCATCCGACACAATGGACATGATACGAGAGTTGTCCGTACAATAAGGTTCCCAAGGATTTTTCACAATGAAAAACATGTTTATTGGCACTGAATAATACATGTTTGGAAAGCTTAGACTTTCCCCTATTTTTCGACATAATCGCCGTTGAGATCAATGCACTTTTGCATGCGGTGTTCCATCTTTATGCCTGAGTCGTAGAACTCTTCCGCCGCGCCGCGAAGGTAGCTTAAAACCTCTTCTTTCAGCTCCTCTCCGGTTGTGAAATGCGTCCCACCCAGGTGTTTCTTCAATTCAGGGAAGAGATGGTAGTTACTTGGGGCTATGTCTGGACTGTAAGGCGGGTGTGTGACAGTATCACATCCAAATCTGTTGATGAGATTGGTTGTTACACGGGCGGTGTGTAGACGAGCGTTGTCCTGATTGAGACGCACTCCCTTCGTGAGCATGCCTCTTCTCTTGTTTTCAATTGCGCGGCGAAGGCTCTTCAACGTCTCACAGTAGCGATCCGCATTGATTGTTGTACCGGCAGTCATGAATTCGCACAACAGTAACCCCTTCCTGTCCTAAAAGACGCTCGCCATCACTTTGCCTGCAGACAGCGTTTGTTTGAACTTCTGGGGTTTCGGCGACCCTGGATGCTTCCACTGACAGGATTGTTCTTTCGTTTCCGGTGTCGTGTAGTGGACCCAGGTCTCGTCCCCAGTGACAATAGAGTTCAAGAATTCCTTACCATCGGTTTCGTATGCCTGAAAAAATTCGCGGGCCGCTTCAACACGCTGCCGTTTATTGTCTTCCGTAAGCATTTTCGGGACCCACCTTGCACAAACCTTGGCATATTCTAAATGATCTGTCAAAATGTTGTGAATGCCGGATTTGCTGACATCAGGGATCATGTCGCAGAGGTTTCGAACCGTCACCCTTCGATCTTTCAGCATTGCTTCTTCCACTGTAGCAATCGTTTCATCCGAAAACGGTGGCCGTCCAGAACGTTGTTCGTCATGGACGTCTGTACGTCCTTCTTTGAATTTTCTGCACCATTTGCGAACGTGTTGTACGCTCATACAATTTTCACCGTAGACTTCACACAGTTGGGAATGAATGTCCGCTGGCGCAGTGTTTTTTGCACACAAAAAACGAATCACATGGCGTAATTCACACCTGGCGGGAGAAGTGAGTGGGAGCTGCATCTCTAACAGCTGCCAAGCCAAGAATGAGCGCGCAGACAGCTCGCCCGGGCGGTGACTGGGAGAGAGGGAGCCAAGCTACACGCCAGTGTCGCCAAATAACGTGTAACAACGTTCCTCGCGTCTGTAGCTCCATGGGAACCTTATTTTACGGACAACCCTCGTATTATTGCGTTTCTTTTTGTGCTTAATGCAGAGTTTAGCAATGCAATTTTCTATTTCCATGATGTTCTCCTCGAAGTTAGTGTTGAAGTTGCTGAATTTTTCTGGAAAATGTCGGCGGGCTATTTGGGTCATTTTCTACTACTAGGTTGTGTGTGTTTGGTGATTATATGAATTAATGTTTCTCCACGGAAGTCCGTTCTTCTAGGACCCCATGTGGTAGACTTGATTGTGGTAGACCCATGTGTTAACAAAATTGATACAGCCAATAAGTTGTTCTAATGTATTTAATTTTTTCAATTATATCTGCATGGAACAATTGCTGCTTATAAAAAAATTTTGATTAGAATAAGGGAAAATTTTTAATATTTAATTATTCTAATAAACATGATTTATTAGTTAAAGAAAGAAACAGAAAAATCATAGAAATGATAATAATTTGCAAACAAAAGATTTTCATTGGTTTTCAAATCAACTTTTTTCTAGAGAGTTCTTGTTAATGCTTTGATAAAAACTATTTTACAGCCAAATATTTTTTTATGAAATCATTGGAATAATGTGATTCACTATATTCATATTTATTTTTATTTTCATTAACCTGCTTAAAAGCTTTAAAAAAGATTCAAATTATTTACATCATTTTGAATTCCTTAAAATGTTGTATAGGAGTAGAACAGTGTTAATTAAAGTCATCTCATCAGAAAATGCGGATTAATTACAATAATTTAAATCTTATTTATTAATTTTTTAATAGAAGAAAATATTTTTGTTCACATAAGAATAGGCTTCTTAAATTATTTTTTTTTAAATTTCGTCTGATGATATATTTAATACAGCAGACAGCTCTACGTATTCTTTGTTTCTGAAATTCTTGTGATAATCAACAGAATTTACATTCCATAAATATGGCTACCCTTTATATTCTTCAATTAGAATTTCGATTTGTTCTTTTGCTCACTTCATTTTGTCAATGTCCCACAAAAAAAAAACAACTGTTTGAGGAAGAAAATTCTTCGGGTTGAAAAATTCGATTTTCGTGTTTATTGATGACGTTACTCTTCCATGAAGATTGGCTGTGGACGAAAATCTCGGATGGAAAAGTAGAACATGTTTTACTTCTTTCCGAGATCTGAGCTCGACATCCGAGAACGTGTTCACTAGAATCGAGTGGTCGAGTCTTAGTGCCAGAAGCCAAGGCTTTTATAACTAATTTCAAGTACCAAGACACCCGAAGTTTATGAACTCAAATCTGCCACCCAGCAGCCGCCACCTGCCTTGGTAGACGAGCCCGCGAACCATACCTTGATGAGACGTGTAAACTCGTCGGCACCCACTCTCCTTACATGGCAATCAGTACACTCTAGGAAGATTTGTACGATACCTTCTCTTTCAAATCTCTTGTATTATGAACTGTTTTTCATCCGTCAATTCCTATTTAACCGTCAAGTCCTATACTATTCCTCAATCTGCCAGTTCTCGACCGGACCATCGTCGGTGGCACGCTGGTATTCCATCATTGGAATGTCATCCGACACAATGGACATGATCTTTTTAAAGAACGACCAGTTGCGCCGGTTCAGGATGGTACTCAAGCTTTCGCTATCGTACACCAGTTTGCTCCTTTCTTCCGAGGTCCTGGTACAAGACAGCACGAAGTGGAGGCAATCCCCCACCACATTGCACGAGCGACATAGCTCACTAATCGGATACCCTCGTTTATGAAGATATTCCGGTACACGTCCGTGTCCAGTCACTATTTGGGGTATGATAGCATTTCCGAAAGCTCTTTTTTCAGACACTGTTTCAAAGAATTTGAAGGTCTGGCGACCAACGTCTTCACTTTCCCATCTTAGCTGCCGTACACGCAGTGCTTCTTTATGCTGCACCTTAAGAAGGTGCGACCTTTGACGAGACAGGTCCAGCGTTAGCTCTGGCAAACTAGCAGCCTCTTTGGCCAGTTCATCTGCCCTTTCGTTACCGAAAGTACCAGCATGGCACGAACGTAGTGCAGATATACCTCTCTACCGCTAATTGCCTCCCGGTAAAAGTCTTTGACTTTGTTTACCAAAATATTTTGGTTGTTTGGATCGGCCAGGGAGTATAGGGAGGACAACGAGTCACAGAATAAATGACAAGCGTTGTTGCCCGGTCTACTTTTGAGCCAATCTAGTGCCTTTCCCAGTGCCGACATTTCCGCCTGAAAGACGGAGTTATCGTCACCGATTCTAGCACCGTATGTGACAATCTCTTGCCCAAAGTAGTAGATGGTGAACCCTAAACCTATTTTACCATCAATGCCAGATCCGTGACATAAAGATCTCAAGACCCTCACCAGTCGGTTTTTCACTGTCGAAAGGTACACTGCACCTGTCCGCTGTGTGACACTTTAAGATGTCAACTCTCTACTCAACATCTTCTGGCCGCAGGTTAATCTCGTAGAAGGAGTATGGCCTGCGTTCTACCAATACCATAAGCTTTACATATTCTATGCCTGTTTTAATGTCTAGCGGTAGGATTCCCGCCAGTACTTGTACAGCAGCAGTAGAAATAGTCCTGTAACACCTAGTAATTGCCACTAGTGTGTGCAATTTTGTAGGTGCACACTTTGTACACTTTGTAGGTGCTCACAGAAGGTCTTGCATTCCAATCTGTGTACCCATGCACCTACACCGAAGAGAGCAATTCTTTCGGTTCCACTCCTATAAAGGCGTTTGAGTAGCCCAGTCTCGCGTCAGAACAAGACTCTCGCCGTTCGTTGGAGTGCCATTGTGACATTCACAATATTTTGCCTCACCTCCTTAAGATGGGAATTGAAGGTGAGTGCGCCATCATATTTTACGCCCAGGAATTTCAGCTCCTGCACAGACTTTATAGAGGTTCCGTCCCATCTGAATACAGGCGGTCGCTTTAGTTTGCGCCGTCTGGTGACCGTGAGGGCCACCATCTTGTTGGGATGGAATATACGTCTTCCCCCATTTGCTGATCGTATTGAGGGCTATTTCCGCATTTTTCTCGAGCTTTGCTCTTGAGTCACCAGCTGCGACCAGCAGCATGTCGTCAGCGAAGGCTATAAGCCTCGTATCATTCGGCATGTCCAGCCGCAATGCGCT
Source organism: Latrodectus hesperus (assembly GCA_037975125.1). Lineage (NCBI taxonomy): Eukaryota > Metazoa > Arthropoda > Arachnida > Araneae > Theridiidae > Latrodectus > Latrodectus hesperus. The sequence goes on along the minus strand of CM075852.1, from coordinate 48,808,925 downwards.
GTCTGCAACAATGTTCCAGAATAGTGGTCCACTACATGACCCCTGTGGTACTCCTCTGCTGGATTCGAAAACTAGGTTTTCTCCCGTGCCATTATACAGGGTGATTCAAAACAACGTGGACAAACTTACATGATAGATCAGTCATACAACAAGGATCAAAAATCACATATGAACAGCGGGTCGCAACTGCGATCTGGAGCCGCTACAGGGCATCTAAAAAAATACATAACACAAAGAGAAGAAACGAAATCTTTATTGTTAATGACTCACTCACATGCAACTAATGTCGAGCTTACAGGAAATGCTCAAAGTTTCTTCCAGATGCATCGAGACACGCCTGGCATCTACGTTGCATGGAACAGCGCACCTTCTCAAAAATACCAGGTGTATCTCGAACACATTAAGGAGATTTGTATGCTATGTTAAAATAAACATCAACTACACGATATCATCTCCTTAAACAATTTTATTCAATTTCCTTTATTGCAGACATTCTTCCAATCGTGTACTACTCGCATAGCACACTCTTCACTTCTCATCCCTCTTACAAGGGTTACAAAAATTACTTGGCGCGATGGCGCCAAGCTCTGGGATTCACCACAGAGTATCCCCCCAGTGACAGAGGGCATTTAGCCCAATGGAACGATATATACATACATATTACTTAAAAAATATACATATAGAACAACAAAATTTCAAAAGCACAAACACAATTGAAAAATTTGTATAAACATAGAAACAATCATATATAAAATTTTACAAAAAAAAAAAATACAAATGACAGATTTAATTAAAATATTAAAATAAAACAATTAATAAGTAATGAAAGTGGAAAGTTTCTTTGCCGGGTCACCATTAAGGAGATTTGTATGCTATGTTAAAATAAACATCAACTACACGATATCATCTCCTTAAACAATTTTATTCAATTTCCTTTATTGCAGACATTCTTCCAATCGTGTACTACTCGCATAGCACACTCTTCACTTCTCATCCCTCTTACAAGGGTTACAAAAAATTACTTGGCGCGATGGCGCCAAGCTCTGGGATTCACCACAACATCCTGCTGCCTCAACAATCCTTCCTACCAAGTCCTCCGGCGTTGCAACAGGTGTTTCATAGACAAGGCCTTTTAAAAATCCCCATAAGAAAAAATCCAAGGGAGACAGATCTGGTGATCGTGGTGGCCATGCGATCGGTCCACCGCGACCAATCCAGCCGCCAGGAAAAGTAGCCTGCAGATGTGCTCTGACGGCTGTGCTGAAATGTGCAGGAGCTCCGTCGTGTTGAAATCGAATGCGTCGACAAATAGGCATCGGAACATCATTCAGCATTTCTGGTAGAACCTCTTGCAAGAATGTTAGATAAATGGAGCCGGTAAGTCTTTCTGGGAGAATGTACGGACCGAGTAAACAGTCTCCTACAATGCCACCCCACACGTTAATGGAACATTTTCGTTGTGTGCCATGCGGACGTATGGCATGGGGGTTTTCATCCGCCCACGTATGGAGGTTGTGAAAGTTCATCACACCCTCTAATGAGAAGGCAGCCTCATCAGTGAAGAGAACACTTGCTGCGAAGTTTCGGTCTGCATCATTTTCGTGCAAAAACCACCGCGCAAAATCCATACGTTTGCTGTAGTCTCCCAGATCCAGTACTTGGACGCGTTGTAAATGATAAGGATGTAGTCCTTCGTCATGTGCAATGCGCCAGACGGTAGATTGGGGGATATGGGTCACTCGGGATACAACTCGTGTACTTGTTGAAGGATTACGCTCCAGTTCTTGGACAACCCTTTCTTCAGCATCAACCGTCCGAGTTGTTCGTTGGCGACCAGTATCCAGCTTGTGCACGTCGAACGAGCCGGTTTCACACAATCGTCGATGCAGAGTGGCAAAGAATGAGCGGCTAGGCAACTGTCTACCAGGATATTTCGCACCATACATTCGCAAGGCTTCTCGTCCATTACATTTGGCCATGCCGTAAATTAAGTGCATGTCAGCCATTTCGCGGTGTGTGTAAGTAGCCATAATACACCCAACGCATCCACGGCTCGAATGAAGACAATCTCCGTTTGCTCAAGTCGTGTTTGTTTAGTACGCCCTCTCGTGACTCTAGCGCGCTCTACAGGCGTTTGCGACCCACGGTTCATATGCGATTTTTGATCCTTGTTGTATGACTGATCTACCATGTAAGTTTGTCCACGTTGTTTTGAATCACCCTGTATATAATTCTCCTGTCTTCCAGATAGGACTTCACCAACATATAAATATTATGTGTACATCGTGCCTGACCGAGGAGGAACATAACACCTGGTCTCCACACGCTGTCAAAAGCCCCCTGAACATCTAATGAAATATCGTATTGTGTCGTGGAGAGACACGTGCGCCGTGTCGCACGAACTACCCGGCCTAAAGCCATGTTGGGCCGGGTGAAGCAACTGAGTCTTCACCAGGTGGTGATAAATCCTTTGTGTTTGGAGCTTGTCCAGCACTTTACCTAGACTAGACAGTAGACAAATTGGCCTATATGAACGCGTCTTAGACGCGTTCCTTCCCAGTTTCTTGAATAACACCAGTTTGGCATGTTTCCATGATATCTTGGGAAACGCTTAAGAAAAAGACATGTGTTGAAGAGGAGCACAAACATTCAGGGATTTCTCTCGAAAATTGTCTGCACCACCTCGGCCCTGATTTGGTCGAGTCCCGGAACCTTTTTCTTTGCCATGGATTTAACTACCGACTTTATCTCCACTTTTGTGAATGGCCGGTCGTTATCTCCACAGTCATAGGAGTCCGCTACACTCCTCATGCCTATTTGCTCATTACTTTCCTGGTCCTTATCATCCACCGGGAAAAGTCCAGCAACAATCGTTTTGACGGTCTCCTCCTCGCTATTGCTCGGGGTCCCATCAGCCTACTCAATGAGGTGCTCTTAACAGCGCTACCAACCGCTAGTTTGTATGGCAGCGACCACACATTGGATCGCATGATGTTCTGGCAGAATTTATCCCAGTTTGACTCCTTTTTCTCTAGTATGAGTCTCTTGTACTAGGCCGCAGTTATACAGTGTTTTTCTACTAGGCCGCTGTTATACAGCGTTTTTCTGGATTAGCGCTCATCGGAGTCGGCACATTTCTGATACCTTCTCCTCAACGCTCGCGTCTTGCTCCGTAGCGTCGTCAATTGGTCATCCCACCATGGAACTTGCTTCCTAGCGGTCGTGCTAGTACGAGGCCGAAGCATTCTGTTGCAGATCTCCTGCAGTACCTGAGTGATGCCATCCACCACTTCATCTAGGTCATTACTTTCTTTAGCTCTTATGATCTTATCATTGAGATAGGGTGCTTTTTTATTTAAGTCTGCACCCAATCTCTGAAGGCGATATTTACCTAGTCTCAAATTGTTCGCATTTTGGCTCTTTAAGAGCTTTGCTACTAGCTTGAAGGAGATGTAGTTGTGATCGCTGATGCAATTCTCAACCACTTTCCACGATGAGAAGGACGACTGCACAACGCCCGTCGTTACCGATAGATCGATCCAGCTCCTTCCGTTCAGTCTCAAAGGTCGGGTCCGGAGGTTGCATCATTCAAAATAACTAGGTCGTTTCGAATGAGAAATTCCTCAAGAGTTTCCCCTCGCTTAGTTCCCACTCTAGACGAACACTCGGGGTCCCACAAATGATGCCTGGTGTTAAAGTCTCCTCCTATGAGAACTCTCTTATGGAACCGAATGATCTTCTCGAGAGTATCTATAAAGCCGCCAATGTCTGCTTTTGGAGGAACATAAACCGAAACAATCAGCAGCGATTGGTGCAGATCCTTTATCTCAACCGCTACGATGTGAGCATCGGCATATTTTGTCCAGACGCTGAGTTTGGTGTTAGTAACGACAACTGCAGCCAATCCGTCGGCTGTGTGAGAGACCGACCATGTGTTAGGAAAGACCGCAATCTTGCCGTCCACCAAATATGGCTCCTGTAGGAGAAGGATGTCGGATGAACCCATTTCCAATTCCTTTTAATATCTCCAAAGTTGCTGCCTTCGATCTTGCGAGATTAATCTGCAAAATGCCATACTCTAGTCCGTTGGTTGTATCAACCATAATTTGTGCGAGAACGTAATCTCTCACACTCCGTTTGTATTGCGGGCATCGAAGGTCTACGGCTTTGTGGTTAGTATTCAGCTTCAGTTTGAATTTTACGTTCGCCCTGTCGCAATTGGCGCACTTCGTTTCCTTCTTGTCGCACTCTTTGAAGGGATGCGGCCCGCTGCAAACGGTGCAAGTCTGCCCTTTCTTAGGGCACTTAGACTGTAGGTGTCCAAATCCACAGCATTTTAAACATCTTGTGGGTGCAAGGAACTCCTTCACCCTGTGTTTCTGCCAGCCGCAGCTGACCTTTCCCTTCCTAATAAGTGCTTTATAAACTTCTGGGGCCGTTTCCAGCACCCAGTGGTTATCAGATACCTTGCCATTAAGTTTGAAGACCACTTTCATGTGTCCTTCAGGGATCTCATTTTGAGTCCTTAGTCCCTCAAGGACCTCAGCATCTCCGGCCGTGCCCGTGAGGTCATATATAAGAACTCTGGGTAGCCGCCGTGTCGGCTCCCTAGCTTCAACTGTTTCACTGAGTACTTTTTGGACCTGTACCCGCATGGTACTCAGGTCCTTTCCATCCTTCAGCTCAATTACAACCCCATTGTTGTTGAGGTTTTTGAGGCCTTGGACCGATACCCCGAGTTTCCTCGGGTCAATCGCCCTTTTAAGCTCACTTTTTACATCTTCGGATGTCAAGTTGCAGCCGTCCTTAAGGTACACTAAGAGAGCGCTGTTCTGCACTCTCTTTTTCCCCTTATTTTTGGCCACCTCAGCATAGGACCTGATCGGGCCGATTTCTGGGTTGTTTTGTTTCTGGACGGTCTGCTTATACGAGCTGACCTCTGAGGTTTTAGCTCCGGGCGTTGCACCACTTCGCCCGGTTTTTTCCTTTTTCTTTTCTCCACTTTCTTCCAGTCTTCCTCCGGGGCAGTACTTTTATCCTGCACCGAGACTACTGGTTTTTTAGTAGAGTCCCCAACTGACTCTTCTTCTCTGTCTGGCAACTACTTGTCACCATCGTTAGTTTCTTCGCAGCCTTGATTTTGGCTGGAGAAACCCCAGTAGTAGCTGTTAAGTGATCGAACAGCGCATCGAGCACGCTACTGTCAATCTCATATCTCTCACAAAGTCTAATAAGTTCGCACTGAAAAGTGCGTTTTTTTGCCTTCTTCGAAGGACTTTTGGACTTGGATTTACTGGTAGTTTTTTGATATACGCTCTTACTCAATTTTCCTTCCAGTGTGGCCATAATAAGAGTTTAATTTGAGCAGGTGTTCAGCTCAGCTCCCAAACTTAATTGGTTTCTTCCAGTGTACCGCCTGAGCCGTCCGACACGGATCCACCACCCTTTCCAAGCTGCAGTCCAGGGTAACCCGCAAGGCTTCCAATATGTAGTCCGCCCTACTCCAACATGCCGTGGATTACATATTTCCAGAAACGTAGGGACTCAATCCTACGGTTCCTCATTCCATCGGACTGCCTAGACAGTCAATTTCAGAAAAGGGAGGATTTCTCGAAGGCCTCTCACCTCCCTTCCGTATGCTCTCCTAACCGCTCGACATTACGGGATCGTTTCTCATAAGCACGACCAGAAACAGTTACGTCGACACCGCGCAACTACTTGCTTCCATATAGCGGCGGTCAACGAGGTTTCCACTGACCAAGGGCAGGGCACTAACCCTGTGCTCCCAAGATTGGTACTTGCCCGCCTTAGCATTTAAGCAAGACCACACACTCTACTTTCACTTTTGCATTGACAGGATTGAATTTTGATGCTGTGGAACCCTGATCTTTCCCTTAGGTTAACAGGTTATGTTCCACCTCATCTTTCAGAGCAGTAGGCACCCCCAAGAGATTCCAAGAGCGCCCGTGAGAACCGCAACCCGGTTTATTTTATTTAATAAAAGTTTACAAACGGTGGGGCACTAAGGCCTGCAGCAGTCCACGCAGTGGACTACTACATCACAGTTCTAGGTTACAATTTTAGAAGTTTGAATAACAATTATACATTGTAACTATAAAAACTAATATGATAACTGAAGATGACAATAAAACTACACTAAAGAAATATATACAAAGTGCCATTTTTATAAGTACTGTTTGAACATACATGAATTTGATTAGTATTTCAACAGCAGATAAAGAAAACAAACAAGCTGTGAAACATAAAGCGATGAGATAACAAATAAGATTAGATAACTAAGCTAAAATTGAAAATACAAGATGCCATTCTTACAGTAACCTTTTATGTGTTATATTTTATATTAAAACATTACATTTGTAAGAACAAATAGTTGTTATTATTAAAGAAGGAATTTAAGTATTAAAAGTTTTAAAAAATTTGCAATTCTTAGAATATGATAATTATAAAATTTCACATTTAAAAAAAAACTAATAAGGTAACTAAATTGACATTAATTCTTTACTAGTTAGAAAAATACAAATTGCCATTTTTACAAGTTTGTCTTTTTATGAATAATATTAGTATTACAACATTATATATGAAGAGAACAGTAAAGCTGTGTAACTATAAGCAATGTGATAACAGAAAGATAATATAATTTAGCTAAAATAGGAAAAATACAATAAGCTATTTATACTGTAACAATTTAATCTTTTATGAGTTAAATATCTTATTACAATATAACATTTGATGGAACAATTAAATGTTATTATTGAGAAGAGAAAATAGATTTAGACTTATGGTTAGTTTTTTAACATTTGGTGAATTTTAATGATTAAACTTCTTATTAATTGGTGAAATTAAAGAGAAAGTGATAACTAAGAGATTATGAAATAGAAGAAAATTTTATATTATGTATAATAATACTGTTAAGGATTAACATTGAACAATGTTCTAAACAGTTTGAATTGGAAACTACATTTAGAATTACATAAGTGATTTGCAAATGTAATTGCTTAAAAATAGTACCAAGAATTATACTAACAACCACAAAATAATTTTAGAATACACAAATACTCAAAGAATGAATAATATAGGCTTATGTTATTGCAGCAATAAAATTTCTCATTCTTAAAATTTTACAGTATTTAGAAAATGATAGTTATAAAATTTTACATTAAAGATTTAAGAATATTACATTTTGGTTTTTAATTTACACAAATTTTATGAATCACTAACAATTATTATTAAAAATGGTGAGACGTTAAAACTACTTACAATGATTTCCAGAGAAGAGAAGTTAAACCTTTACAATACTATGAAATACTAGTCATGATTATTATGATTTTTAGAGTAACTTGTTATTACTCTTAAAGTTTTTAAATTTTGGTTATTTGGAGTTAGAAAAACACTGAAATTGATTTGATCAGTACAGTAAAAGTAACTAGTTTTGTTGGAAGATTGTTTTTTAGAACCATTTGTTGTTTGAATTGGAGTTTCTTTTCGTTGAAACTTGAACATCACGGGGTCTAAAGGAAGTCCAGGAAGTTTTTTGTTTTGATGATGAACATTTGTGGTAGAGACTGTGGCTTTTACTTTGGAGTTTTAGATGTGTTGATGAAAATTGATTTATGTTGAAGTTGCAATTTGATGGAGCTCTCGTAAAACTCAATCCGATTCCCTTGAAGGAATTGTTTCTTGATCCTCTGTTGTAGAAGGAGTTAAATTTTTGCAGATTTTTAAGTCTTTCTCCATTAAAAGAGTGGCTATTGCTATTAAGTTCTTTTTTCTAAAAGGATTCGTAATGCATAGGTTAATGAAGTTGAAGTCTGATTGATTTGGTGCTTGGCGTAGATGGAAATTTTTGGTTATCGGGCATTCTTTTAAGTAATGTAAGGGAGTTCCAGTTTTGTTACACACACAGAGATCTGTTGTTGCTTTTTTAATCTTTTTATAGTAAATTGGAAATGATCCATGGTTGGTAATAAAGAAATTTATATATGGATTTTGAAAGCAGTTATTTGTTGAGACTTTTGGGATAATTTTGTATAAGTATCGTCCTGTAGAAGATGAGTTCCAAATTTCTTGCCAGATAGAGAGTGACCTGTTTTTTAGATGTAATTTAATTGTTGATTTAGACCAGGATATTTGAATATTATTTAAATTAAGTTGAGTTGTTGCTTCTTTTGCCAATTTATCAGCTAGTTCATTGCCCGTTGTTCCAATGTGTGCTTTTGTGCAATTTAATTTAATATTTAGGTCTACGTATTGTTGAAGTAATTTTTGTATATCTTGAATTATAGTTGATTTTGGATAGGGATTTTTGAGTGCCATTAAGACCGATTGACAGTCTGTCCAGATTGTAACGTTCATATGTTTTGATGCTATTATATCCAAAATTATTTTGTAAATCGCTATTGCTTCAGCTTGAAATATTGAGTTGTTTTTATGAAGATGATAGGATTGTGTTTTAATTTAGTTATTGTTTTCATAGCAAACAAATGCTGCTCCTATTTCATCATTTATTTTGGAGCCGTCTGAAAAGTAGTTCCATGTAGAAATTGAAGCGTTAATAGTTGAAGGTGTTTTTTCAGTTATAGTAATATTAGTTCCTTTAAGCAAGTTTGCAGGATGTATTAGATCCTTATGAGGGGTGGTGTCAATTTGGTTTCCATTAAATTCTTCTCCATCTAATTTAACTGTTTTATGGTGTTGAATCAAGAGAGATCTCAGCCGTTCTTCTTCAGCCAGTTGAGGAAGAGGTACTATGCCTGCGAGAATTTGCAAGCTCGTTGTTGATGTAGTGCGGAAACTACGTGTGATTAATAAAGAGAAGAATCTTTCTATTGAAAGAAGTTGTTTATCTTTGTGTTTAGTTGATACTGAATACCAAATTGAGGCGCCATATAAGATGATTCGTGTTATTACTGTTTTGTATATAATTTTAATTATTTTCCCCCTTAGGCCCCAATTTAGACTTGACATAGCTCTCAGACTTTGTGCAATTTTTATTAAACGGGGTTTTAATGATCTAATGTGTGTGAGGTAAGATAATTTGCTGTCTATTTTTATTCCTAAGTAAGTTAATTGCTTTGTGTGACTTAGGCTCTTATTATTTAGAGTTATTTTTGGATTTGATTTAAAATTTTGTTTAGCTTTTCCTACTATTAATACTTTAGATTTTGAGAGAGCTACTGTTAGTTTTAGGTTTGTGCACAATTTGGAAAATAGTTCTAGTGTTTCATTACTATTATTTTTAAGTTTTTCTTTTGTTTCTCCTTTTACTAAGAACAAAGTGTCGTCGGCGAAAGTAATTAATTTTGAATGCGTTGGCCAATTATAGTTGGAAACTTGATTGTAGTACACATTCCATTAAATTGGTCCGCTAACCGAACCTTGGGGGCAGCCATTTGTATGTGGTTTTGTAATATCAATATTATCATGAATTATTATTAGATTTCTCTCTGAAAGGAAATTGAAAAAGATTTCTAAGATATTTTTTGGAATATTGGATTTGTTTAATTCTGTACATAGACCCGGCCACCACAGGGAATCAAAAGCCCAACTTTGTAGTTTGGTTTTAATAATTTCCTTTTTGTAGACTGCTAGAGATTGCTTATAGAGCTTGACATAATGATTTCTTTCTTCAGAAGTGTTGGCTGCTTTAAACCTTCTTCTCAAGGCTTTAGTTTTATTCTTTATAATTTGTAGGGATGAGTTCCACCATCTTAAAATAAATTGTTTGCCTGGTGAGCGGATTTTGAATGATTTTTCAGCACAATTTTTAATTGATGTGATAAGATTATCTGTAAGTTTTTCTAATGCATTTGTTGAAGAGCATTTGGATAATTCTAGAATTAATGGTTTTAATTCTTGTTTAATTTGTTTCCTAAATTTAGTTTTGTTATTTCTACTGTTATAACGTCTGTTGAAGAAAATTTCTGAATGTTTATTAAAGTTGAATTCGATGTAGTTGTGATCAGAGCAAGAAAATGTGTCCAATACGGACCAATTGTTAATGTGTGGAAAAAGTAAGTCGTTTGATAAAGTTAGATCAGGCCAGCCGGAACCGATTGGACCTGAGAAAGTTGGAGGAGAAGGGAAAGGGTTAATAATATTAAGATTATTAGAGGAAATGAAGGCTTCTAGCGTTAGACCTCTATTGTTATTGGAAGGATAATTCCAGATAATGTTCTGGGCATTAAAATCACCACTAATTAAGATTAGGTATGATGCATAAGTGTGTAAGTAAGGTTGTAATTTGTTAAGTACATCGCTTATATTGCTAGTTGGAGCTGAATAAATATTAACTATTAGTAAAGGAGTTGGGTTAATATTAAGTAGGATCACAACCACATCGAAGTCATTCAAAATGATAATAGGATTGATTGGGAAATTGATAATGATAGCACATTTTGGAGTAGAGGTATTAGTATCGTAGATTGTTTTCCAAGCTAGGGGTAAGCCACGAATTTGTTTGTTAAAGTAATAAGGTTCCTGGATTAAAATTATTTGGTAGTTTGATTCTGTGATAGTTTTTAATAAATGTGCTTGAGCAGAACGGCTTTTTTGAAGATTGATCTGTAGAAATTTTAATGAATCAAAAGTAAGATTTGTTAAGTTATTATTGCTTGAATTGAGAGAAGTATTATAATTTGGGGCTTTTAATTCAGACATTCTAATAATTATAATAAAAATCTGAATTGATATAGTTTTGGTAAGAGGGGCAGTTCAAATCATATGCCGCGTGGTTTATTGGATAATTGGCTCCTTGCCTATTATTTTCGATGCAGTTTATGCAATGGTAATTAGATGATTTACAGTTTTCTGTACTGTGGCATTTGCCACATTTAGCACAGTAATTAAATTTGGTTTTACATTCATTGGTAGAGTGAATGAGGTCTTGACATCTGAAACATCTTCTCACTGTTCTGAAGATATCTATCCTTAGTTTGGCTAAGCCTATATAGATGAAATTATGCTTTAATAATCTTCTGGCTAAAGGTTTGGGTAGTTCAAAGACAAAATTCCACAGGTTATGGATACTTGCGGTTTTTCTGTGTGATAGAAATTTTAGTATTTCCTGAGGGTTGTCAATTTGTAGAAGTTCAACTAGTGAATTAATAATTTTTTCTTTAGTGATGTTACTTGCTGCATTTAAAATAATGATGCGCTGGTTTGGAATCTTTTTGTTTTCAACTATTATGTTTTGGTTGGCAAGGGTTTCTTTGAGAGTTTCAGTGTCCTCTATTGTTTTGCATTTTATTTCCAAATAGTTATTCCTATTATAAATGCCTTTAGGATTAATGGGAGTATCAATTGAACAAAGTGAGTTTGGTAGGTTTTTATTTGTTTTTTTAATTATTACAGAGGTATTTCTCTTAAGAATATCACTGTATGTTTCTGTTTTTTGCTCCGGGGAATGTGAGACAGTAAGATTTGGTAGGTTGTTCTTGAGGTCTTCTATTTTATCCAGTAAATTAGGAATAGTTTTTTCTTTTAATTCTGTTAATTTCTCATTTAAAGTAGGTAAAGAATCTATTTGTTGAGGCTGTGAAAGTGGCTGAGAGGGTTCTAGTGTTAGATTGAATAATTGATCGAGCAGTCTTAGACCTTTGGATCTCATTTCTTTGGGCAGATAATACTTATCACCTTTTTTGTAAGAAATAACTTTTTTAATTTTTTGAATGATTATTTGAGGATCAGAAATTTGTGCTGAATTGGATATAGATGGAGATGAATTTGAGGGTTCAATAATTTTGTTGATTTCTTCAATGGAGCTGGAGCATAAGTTGGCAGCATTGCAAGAAGTATCCAAGTTGATTAAAGATAAATTTATAAGAGAATTGGCTTTGCGCGGGGTTAAAATTGGTGAAGAATTAGAATTTGGCTGAGTTGAAGCCATTATAGGGCGGAAATAAAACAAAATGAATAGACAGGGGGTGGGGGCTGATTTCGCATTGACAGCTCGACGTCTCCCTCAATATTTTTTTTGTCAATTTTTGTGCGGTGTCCCTTGCCATTTGACTCTTGCCATATTACACAATACGCACCATTCACACACACACACACACTATTAAGTATATTAAATATTATCATAATAAGCACTCATTCCATTTCTAACGCAGGGGACTTCCGCATTAGAACTCACATTCAACGCTTTAACAAGTTAAGTTAGGAATAATAATAGGACTACACAATCATTGCCACATACATACTTTACATTAAATGAAATTTCACACATTTATTGCCACAGTCCTTATTGACTACCATTAAACCTGCATAACACGAGTCTACAGGCCGGAAAAGGTAAAAATCTACCGATCCCTATCATAGGACAGCTTCTTTCCCCATCCTAATACGCCGAGCTGGCAGCCGAATGGTTAGCGCTCTTGCCTTCGGTTCAACAGTTCGTGGGTTCGAATCCCACCTTGGGCATGGATGTTTGTAGTGGTTCGGAATCCACTTTAAGCCGTAAGTCCCGGTCTAATTAGTCCTCGTGTGCAAAAAATGACCGTTGAGCGACAAACAAACCAAACCAAACCCCATCCTAATACACTCAAAACACCTTCCAAGACTATCTCTCAAAACTAGCCGTAGAGGTCCGTGTCCCTCTCCGTAATATATAAATATGTAATAAAATTCCGCTATTTTGCGGTATAGTCGGAAAAAGCAATTTTCGAGTATATTTGGTTTACAGTCGGAAGATGATGCAAAGTCCAGCTAAGTTCAATTTTTGAGAAAATTTCAAGTCCAGCTCCATAAAATAGTGTAAATGCATCTCGATAATGGTCTCAGTGTGAGAGGGTAGCCAGCCTCCGCACTTCCTCCTCTCGTCTTTTCTTCACGACCACACTGCCCTACATATAAGGCGGCGGGCTAGCACCACCTCGTCAGACGCTTTGCACACTCGACGGGAGAGGGAGAAAAAGCCCCACCTTCACCGACAGCACTACTGCCCGCGAAGTGCCGCCAGACGGGATTTTCGTCAACGTAAAATCGGAACGTGAACACTCCGATTTCGCGATGGCAACGGGTTCCGAGGAAGTTCGGACGAGATACTCGGAACGTGTAAACAGGCCTTTATATTTGGTTCTGAATTTTGAGTTATGTTCCTGGCAGTTATTGCACTTTAAGTCTATGTGGTTATCTCCACAGTGGCTACAAGTCTCTTTATTTTTACAGTTCTTCGCATGGTGACCGTATCTTAGGCATTTAAAGCATTGAGATACACACTCGAAGGTATTACCTGAAAATAACGCTATACCAGCCTACAAATAGTTTCTTCCTATTATTAATTGTGTTAAATGTTTCACTATCTCAAGTTAAGATCCAGTTAACACCGTATTTGGTATTGTAACTATGCACTGGGTCTATCTCCGCTTTTTCACTAAGCTCGTTTTGGTTAACTAAATGTCCAATTAATTCTTTGCTAATTTCCTTTTCTACATTATAAATAATGATTCTAGGTTTCCTCTTTTCAGGTTTTTGAGGTTTAAAGTGTTCGTTTAACTTATCATTTATTTTAAACTCTTCTATTAATTTATCAATCTCTTGCTCACTTTTTGTTTCAATTAAAACTCCTCCTTTCCTAATATTTTTAATTTTTGTGACATTTAATCCCAGTTTAACCGGGTTGATTGCTCTCTTAACTTCTTTTTTCGTCTCTTCTGACGTTTGTTCCTTTTTAGGAAAAATAGCTATTACATTTTGCTGATGATTTTTTGATTTGTCTCGACTAGCCCTGTTTTTACTTATGCTTCTATCTCTTTTGGCTTTTAACTTCTTCCCTTCACTTGCAGCTACTTCTGCGTATGTTGTGGATATTAATCTATTTATATTTTAATTTATAATTTTTAACATTGCTGATCATTTTAAATGACTTTCACAAGTTGATTGGTTTAAAAATTATATAAAATTTTGTATGGCGCAGCTTGTCTTTATCTGGACCTTGCGCCAGAATTCTCAACCAACCAACCAACCATCTTGCTGCGTGCCTCACTGAATTTATGAATTTTATCTAAATTACCAGCGCCATACAACTTTTTGAATAAAAATGGCAGAAAATTATTTCGGCGAATCGCAGATAAAATTGGCCATCTTAATGACTCAGCAATGGCTGGTGAATTGTATTGCTTAATTGTGGCTATGAATCCTTTGACCCTTTTTACAGCAAATTACTCGGTGAAACAAGGAAGCTGTAATTGGTCCTTTTCTGTGCTGCATCCATTTACAATTTTTTGCTCCACCTTGTGTCTTTTCTTCTATATCCTATGTCAAACATTGTTGCATCCAGCTTTTTTAAAATAATATTAAGTCTTTTTTCGTTGGACACAGATGGGTTGTGCATTTCTTATTCTGACAGCATTATTTCTCAAAATTTCTTATCCATAAAATATATTTGTCGTTAGCATTTTTTTTTCTAACTTTTAAAATTGAGTACCCACAAGAAATAGAAATTTTCAATTCCTTGCTGATTCAAGTTCCTGTTAAGGAGCGAACATCATCACTATGTTGACATTTTTCTTTGTTCAATGCCTCTGCATAGAATTTAAAGAGCGGAAACATTTGCTTTTCTTGACAGCAATAGGGTTAAAAAGCATGTAATAATTCCAAAATAATTATTAATACTTTCAAAAATCTCCGATGATTTTTGGATGCTCTAGTGGATATTTGCAATATTGGTTTACCCAAGGATAAAGACTGGTAAAATCTATGTATTTTGCTTCACCCTCATAATACAACTGCACTGCATTAGTTCGACCACCAAAAAAGCTTCCCTCTCTACAATATAATGATTTAAAAAATATTCTAATTAACATTCATCTGTTTTTTTCATGGCTAAAAAATCATGTTCCCAAATCTCAGTTAACTGTTATTAAGTCTTTCGCTCGTCCTCTTTCTGTTTTACGATTCAGAGCTGGCATCGATAAACCATTTAATGGGTTAGTGGAATCGGCATCGTTACACTTCAGACACCCTTAGAAAAGCATCCATTGTGTTGGTAGATAGTCTTTTGTTCCTCACAATATCCATCTACAGATACACCTGAAATCTTTTTTCTCCTAATCTGTTCATTCCGTAACAAATCACTATTCCTGTTTTAACAGCAATGATGGCTAACTAACAAATACTATCCTGCCTGAAGGATGTATGATTAACATATCCGTGGGTAGGAATCATACGTATAGTGTTTGGAATAATGTGACCCTTTCTATAAATAGCCATACAATATGACGTAATGGTGACATAGGTAAAAGGATCAATGTTTGATATTTGTAGAAAATGCGCTTGAAACTCAAACAACATCCACGCACAATATCGACATCTGATCTAAGTAAATAAATAAGTAATTATATGAAAAACATGAAATACGGAGGTGTGTCTAGGTATTGTGAAGTAGCCATGCACTGCTGAATGAAACAGACTACTGTGCCACCTGGTGGAAAACTGCGGAGTTAGCATTCCTATCTCGAAAACGGAACGAGATAGAGAGAAAAAGTGATTAACAAAGTTGTAGAGCATCCTCGCTTTAGTACGAAAAGATACCTTGTAGGCATTTATGTGAAGAATACAACGGTTAAAACGCGCATTTGTTGTTTTGTGCTGTGACGTGACAAAACAATCTAAGAAAAAAAATAGTTATAACAATATACTTTATTTAAGATGTTCAAATTTCTCACCGTCAGCTGGAAGGGAGAGAACATTTTTAATTAAATTAGCTTTTTGGTGACCATTAATCCCATTTGTAAGGAAGTAGCCTAGAAGTAATTTCCAGTTATCATTTACAGAAACCAAAAGAATAACAAATGCTTCTACAATGTAGCTACAATGTAAAGAATCTTCATTTTCAGAAAGCCCCATATCAATGTAGCCATGAAATTCTTTATTATGATATTCAATATGCTGACGAATGTCCATTTCATCTCTAATTAAAGAAAAATATAAAGGATATTTACTATTTTTAATTTTAGTATCCAGTGCTTTGAAGCATTATTTAGAAAGATCCAGGATTTCCATCAATATGTTGATACCATTTAGATAAAGTACGTCGATGGGAAAGTGCCGAATTGAAGGTTTTTCTTACAAATTCATATGCTTTTTGGGGAATAAAAATGCAAAGTCAGGGCAAAAAATCTTAATTGTTCTGAATAACTTTTTGGCAAATGTTGTTCGGTTACACTTGCAAGTTGACGAGTAAGAAATGCCTTATTAACAAGACTAACAGTCTCTAAAACATGTAGAACATCATCATCAATAAAATTGCGGTTTTTAAGTTCTTCAAGAAGCATATTTATTCACAAATTTTTTTCTTATAATGACGTGTTTTTTGTTGGAGAATTTTAATTTTTGGTTTTAATTATTTCATTTAGATTCTCTATTTTTCGTTTATAAACTATTTTTGTTGGAGATGATAATTCCATTTTAATATTTGTTACTGACATAGGAATTGCATCAACAACATTAGAAATACTTGGCACAGCTGTAGTTTCACTCCTATCCTTTATAATTTCATTTGTAGATAGGATGGATTGATCTTCATTATTACTACTGTTCCGAGGATTATATTTCTGAAGAATAAAAAATGGATCTATATCATTACAAATGTTAAAAAACTTGATCAGCAATTTATTCAGATAATTTTTTAATATTAAAACAAATATGTAGAAAAAGCAACTTTTGTAATGTTGTATTCACTCCGAATGCATGGCAAATATAATAAAAATTATTTAATATTATGCACTGTTTAAAACAAAAAAATTTCAAAAAAAGATATTTTAAAAATATCAACGAAGTAATTAAGAAAATTCTGATTTTACAAGAAAGTTCTTTAGAATTAAATAAAAAGATATATTCTACCTTTTAAAATGATTAAAAGATATTTTTTATTTCTCATTAGTAAAAATATATTTTTATACCTATAATTCTGATATATATTTATATACAAGGGCGAGTCAATTGAAAGTGAGCCAATGCGAATATATGACAGAGTACTTTATTTAAAAGTAGTCTCCATGAACATTGAGACATTTATCCTATTGACAAATGAGCCGCGTGATCCCCGTCTCATAAAACTCCTTGGGCTGTCGATTCAAAAAGTCTGTAACCCACTCCTTCATGGCGTCGTTCGACTCGAATCTGGTACCCTTCAGATGTTTTGTCAGTTTCCCGAAAAAGTGAAAGTCGCATGGCGACAAATCTGGGCTGTATGGAGGATGTTGCAGCGTGTCCCACTTGAACTTTGCCAGTTGTGTCTTAACCACATCAGCGACTTGGGGACGAGCATTGTCGTGTAGCAAGATCACACCATTCGTCAATCTTCCAGGTCGTTTGTTCTTGATTGCGACACGCTGCCGATCCAGCGTTGCACAATATCGCGAACTATTGATAGTCTCTCCACGTTTAGCAAATTCAATTAGTAATGGCCTCTGACGATCGAAAAAAAAAGTCAATAGCACCTTTCCCGAGGAAATGACAGCCTTTGCTTTCTTCGGGGGTGGTGAATTAAAATGTTTCCACTGTAAGCTTTGCCGGCGTGTTTCAGGTTCGTAGTGGAGGCACCATGATTCGTCTCCGGTCACAATTGCAGACAAGAAGTCGTCACCCTCATTGTGATACCGGATGAGATGAGTCAAAGCAGCGCCGAACCTCTCCGTCTTCTGGCGGTCGTTCAAAATCTTGGGCATCCATTGAGCACACAAAAGCCGATAACCGAGATGATCAGGAATTATGGTGTGAACCGAACCGTGACTGATTTTCACACTCTACCAGTTCATCGATGCTTATCCTCCGTTCTTGTCTAATCAGCTCATAAACCTGTGCAATTGTGTCGGGGGTGATTGCAAGGTGGCTTTGGCCCGGTCTTGGATCGTCTTTGCAACTTTCACGTCCTTCTCTGAACCGTTTGCTCCAACGGTAGCAGTCATACGGCGACTAATTTCATGTTGGGAAACACCTTCAGCTGTCAGAAACCTGACCACATCACGCTGTTCCTCTTTTGGAGCGTCCATTATGTCTCGCTACCGTCTTCAACCGTAACTATCGAGACTCAAGGCCTCCGCACTACTTCATGACGTCACAGTCGTCGATCCTCTAAAAGCGAACATCGCCGTATCGCCCGATAAGAACTGTGCTCCCTCCCGTATGACTTTGTTTTTATAACTTTGTTTTTATATATACGTTTCATTCCGATGCTGGTCAAAGAATAAATTAACAGTGATATTTCAATTGCAATAAATATTTTTATATTTTATGATTTCCAAATAAATTTTTGTTGCACTTTATTATACTTTTTATTGTTCATGCAAGATATAACGAAAGAATGATTATTTCATAAACAAGAAAATTGAAAAATAACATGAGAATTACCTTAAGCAAACAGAGGGAAAAATAAAAGTTTAAACAGAAATAAACAAACATATTTCATTGAAAAAAGACTTTATTCAAAATTCCCTTTTTATTTTAAATAGATTAATTATCTGTGTATATGATTTGTATTTAATCATAAATAAAATTCACTCATGTTTTTTAGGTTATGCATATTATTTATAAAAATGAACAAAAAAAATTACTTGAATAAATATTTGAGGAAAAAATAACAAAGGCGAAAATGTACACAGAATTTTTCCTAGGTTTAAGAATTTCCTTACTATTAAATTCTCAAAATGAAATAGCAATATTCATATGCATTACAATAGAATCAATATTCAGTTTGTAGAATCAAAATACTCAATATTGTTTTACATTTAAAATAATATATGTAGATAAATTACATTATGAACAATTTGTAAAAAAATCCACTGCAATTTTTACATTCAAAATAAATATTAATATTGTACTTTAACAAAATTAAAATTTTGTTTTGTCCACTGAATAAAAAAATGAATTATATTTCATCTTATTCTATTTTGTAAAATTAATTGATTTAAAAAATGAGTGGCTCAAATCTAAGTGTAACATAAAGGAGATGAATGAGTTGTACAGGAAAAAAAAGAAAGAAATACACTAGTGCATTTTATTTTTCGTAATCTGAAATATGCTTCATGTTAATGTGGATAATTTTCTTCTTTTACTGCAATTTCTTTTATCATTTAAATTTTGCAAATGTGTGTCATTTTTCACTTTACAGTAATTATTTAAAAATATATTTGTTGAAAACCAAAGGATCATATTTATTATTTTGTTATTAGAGTGTCCCAATTCACAGTTTGTTTCTTCAAATAGTTCTTCATTTAATATGATATTGCTTGTAATTGAAATACAACATTACGCTGATTTGATGAATTTAAAAAAAGGCATTCATATTCACTACACAGTTTTTTAATAATAATATAATTAACTAAGACAATATTTAAAACACTGTCATTGGGACAAGAAAGTCTATCCCTATCTAAGTTATCTAGATTTTTGAAGTAATTAAAGTATGCATGTTCAATTGTTTTGTCTCTTAACAAATTTGTTTCGCAAAAATTACATTTTAAATGCTTTAACACAGCAAAAGCACTATATCCTGCAACATAAATTATTACTGGAACAGATTTCTTACCTGATTCAATATCAAAAAGGCTTACAGAGACATTGAAAGTTGATTCTGTAATAGAATTAAGATCTAAACTGTTAAAATCTGTCAAACTATTTAACGCAATGTCATCTGTTATTTTTGGAAATTTTAACAGAGACTGGATTCTTAATTTTGATTCAGCTTCGAACAGCTGTCTAATGCTTATATTATACTGACTGCCTGATAATTGCCTATACAAACCAAATCGAGACTCCAAATTATCAGTCTGAAATTTGCCAGGCAATATGTAATTAAAATTTAGTTCAGAAGTTCAATATGATGTTACTTCAAGCAATGAATAGGTACTTAATTTTAATGCAGAATGAGTTTCTTTGCTGAAGATGCCCGTATCACAATTTAATTTTTCCCAACGCTCTAACCAATCTAAAAAATTATGTAAAAATATTTTTTCTCATCATTTTCTGAATTTGTTAGCGGGTTTTGATATACATTGTTTAAACGCATGCCTTTGTTAGGCGATTTAACGTTAACTATATTCCACCATATTACAAATATTTTAATAAAATCAGATGTGTCTTGGAAGTGTGCAATATTATTTTATTTACCTATTTCTTAAAGGCCATTCTTTACATACTCACTGAAAACTTGTAACACAAGTTTAACATTTTGTTTCTCAAGATTGGAGGGATTCAATGCTTTATATGATAAATTAAAACCATATTTTAACAAGGAGTTAAATTCAAGTTCATGCATTTTTTTAAGTGCATTCCAGGATGCTGTTTTCAAAGAGGTTTAATTAATATCATTAAATGATGGGAAATACATACATTTTTCACCTTTTTGATTTACCCAGTTGTT
This sequence comes from Latrodectus hesperus, assembly GCA_037975125.1. Taxonomy (NCBI): domain Eukaryota; kingdom Metazoa; phylum Arthropoda; class Arachnida; order Araneae; family Theridiidae; genus Latrodectus; species Latrodectus hesperus. Next base: position 48,788,545 of record CM075852.1, on the reverse strand, counting down.
ACGAACACATTTCAATAAGTGAACAGTATCAACTAAATAAAAAAGAGGTCTAGAATTACCACAGGGGTGAGGATACACGATTTGTATTTGGAGAGGTGAAACAAATAATAACATACATTTTCTGTTAATAGAATTATTATCCGTTACAACACATATTACAAAAAAACCGATTTCTTCTAAACCAATAATAATTATTTTTAAAATTTCGTGCGTTATTTCAGCATTTATTTTATTGGTTGGCAATATATGAATGACATCTTTGTATTTTGATAGCAAACTGCTAATCACAAATACATGGGCGCTGTTTGCCAAATTTTTATTGTCATAAGACAAACCACAAATATTACCGCCCTTATAATTTAAATGCTGTTTTAGATGTATCTCGTCAATCATCAAAATTACTTTTTTATCATTATCTTCCAAAAGATTAAATTTGTGTCTTACATACATTAATCCTCCGTCGGGCGCAATATTGGAACGAACTATTCGGGCGCAATGTGCCTGAGAGGCGCAAGTAAAAATAATACTAATTTATACCTGTTTAAAGTTGCAAGAGCAGTAGTATTTTTAAGAAATCCATATTTAAAAAGAAAATGCACACAAAAATCACAATTTAAAATATACTTTCAAATAAAAAGCTCATTTGTTTGGTGATATATTTTTAAAAACATGTTCTTAAATAGCATACAAAAATTCATTACTTTACAAGATTTTAGGTATTTTCTTACGGATCTCCCTAAACTTCAAGTTGAGTATTCTAAAAGTAACCACTTACCTCCATACTGATGTTTGTATAAAAATAAAACGAATTCTTTGCAAAAGAGGAAAAAAACGCATTTATTGTATAGAAAATATTTTCAAAATTTTCTGATCTAGCTTGAATTAGCATTAAATTAACTTGAATTTAAAAGATATTTTTTTTAAATGTGACACTGTAGTGTAGAGTTCAGAAGGCAAGATTCACTCAGAGTCTGAGTCATTCTGCCGATGTTCAGCGGAAGAGGGACACTGGCACGCAGCACAGCACGTTCCGCAGATCATATTTGCGTGAGTTAGGCAGAGTGCATTGTGACAATTTTTACACTCATAATTTGTCAGCCTTCTTATACCAGTTTCCCAGGTGCAGGTTGAACACCTACGTCTTTTGCGAGATGGAGGGTCTGGCTTTTCTGACACATCTTTGACAGGACGATACTCTTTCAGCCGTATTTGGAGGTCGGTAGTTATTCCAGTAGTCTTCAGAATTCTGTGTAGCTCTCCAAGTACCAGTTGGTGTGCCAACATTTTCAAGAAAGATCTTCTGCGGCATGGCTCCAATTTATTTCCTAGGTAAATCACTTGAGAGTTGATTCCACTCACATTCAGCATTGTGAAAAATATTACCATTGGCCATCGCTTGACATTTTGGCTCACGCTGTAAGTAGCGCACATTTGGTCTGCGGTATCGACACCGCTTTTGGTGGAATTGTAGAACGTGATTATCTCTGGTATCTTCCGCTCACCAGAATCAGGATCTATGGCATTGTCATCATGAAGCAGAGACACAGGAATCACGTTCTTGTTCGCTTTCGGCACATAGGAAACCAAGGTCTTCCCACCACTAAAGCCAAAAGTGCTGGTGTATTGTTTCTTTCCTTTAACAGAAAGAAAATGCTGGGGCAACTCTCTTTTATTTTTCTGCACAGTTCCGACGTAGGACAGTTTCTTCTCTTTCAGGTCATCGATCAGATGAATATCAGTGAACCAATTATCAGCAGTGATATTACGACGAGATCCAAATAAAGGCTTGGCCAGTCTTTTCACCACTTCAGTTCCATGTTCAATGTATAAAACATTTTGGCATCAACAAGGGCAAAGCATTTTATGCCGTACTTGCTTGGTTTAGACGGCATATACTGCCGAAATTGACACCTTCCTCGGAAACCTGGAAGCATTTCATCGATTGTGACATTTTCCCCAATGCTATAACTCTTCTGACAGTTCACCAGAAAATTTTCAAATACTTCACGAATGGGAGCAAGACGGTCAAATTCTTTTCGTTCTACTCTGGTAGTGCCCCCTCAGGGGGTTTACCTTCTTTAGGTAAACACGGGTGTCACAATCCCGAGGTACCCAAGTGATCTGTCCTCTTTCTTTTTTCCCCTCTCCTCTACTCTTCTGCTTTTTCTTCCCCTTCTCCCTCAGTGTGGTTGCCTCGCAAGAGGTTGAGGGCTCCCCTTGAATAGCTTTCGCCGCTCTGTTACTATTAGCTACTCTTGAGGACTAAATCACCCACGTGTTTGCCGTGCGTGGAGACTCGTGTCCCTGGAAAGGAGGGTCCTGGTAATTGAGGCCCCGAGAGACCAACACATTACTTTGGCCTCTGCTTCAGGTAAACGGGAGCTGTTTTGTGGTCTTCAGCATATAAATCGGCTTTATGGATCAAGCGATCGGTACATCTACTGGGTGACTCGTTAAGGAAGGAGGCCAATTCAGGGATGTACTGTGAGCGTATAGGACCTGACTAGCACTGGTGCAGCTGGTCTGCATCCCCTTGTTGGACTCGGTGGTGCCGTCAGGTCCCGAAATTTCCATCTCTATTATAGAAACATTATTCTCTTCTCTCCCATGGGAGCATACATTGAAACAATTAAAAGCCAAATTTTACATTGTGAAGCGGAAGGAGGTTACATTTGATAATGTATCCCCTTTCCTAATCCAGAAAGGCATTTCTGGCAATATCGGCGAAGTGAAGAGCATCCGGAAACTTCGTTCTGGTGATTTGATGGTAGAAGTTGCTTCAGATGCACAAGCAACTCTGATTAGCAACACGAATACGCTAGCTAACCTTGAGGTGTCTGTCTCTCCTCACTTGAATCTTAACTTTTCACGTGGTTTGGTATCCGCCAAGGATTTGCTAAATACACCTACGGATGAGATCTTAGGAAATCTCATAGATCAAAAGGTCTGTGCTGTAAAACTCATCACTATCAGACGAGATGGGCAGATTATCAATACTAAACATCTCGTACTGACATTTGCGACGCCAGACTTACCGTAGCATATTAAAACTGCGTATATGCATCTATGCGTCAGGCCGTTTATACCAAATCCTTTGCGTTGTTTGCAGTGCCAGAGATTTGGTCACTCCAAAGCGACTTGCAGAGGCAAACTGACTTGCGCTCGCTGCGCAGCAGTTGGCCATGACAGTTCGTCTTGTACTGCAAAGGAGAGGTTTGTCAACTGTAAAGGTGACCACCCCTCCTACACTAGAAGTTGTCCTATCTGGTTACTGGAGAAGGAGATCACAACCACTAAAGTTAAGAATAACGTTTCATATCCTGAACCGAGACGAGCTGTTACAGCACGTACACCTCAAGCAGGAGTTAGCTATGTATCTGTCGCCGCCAAGGTCACCAGAACAACTAGTACGCAAACTGATGCTCTTTCACTTCCAATAGTCAAATTACCCCTTACATCTGAAAAAACCCCAAAATCAACCTCCACAACTATTCAACGTAGAAAAGCTCCGATGGCTAAGTCTAAAGCCATGAAGGCCTTAAAATTAAAATCTGCAAAAGAGGGCAAAATTAGGCCCTCTATATCCACCCGTAAGGCCTTAAACCTGGAGGCTGACGCTGTTTTCTTACATCCCTCGGCCCCTCAGGGTGTTTACCTTCTTTAGCTAAACACGGGTGTCACAATCCCGAGGTACCCCAGTGATTTGTCCTCTTCTTTCTCTCCTTCTCTCCTCTACTCTTCTGCTTTTTCTTCCTCTTCTCCCTCAGCGTGGTTGCCTCGCAAGAGGTTGAGGGCTCCCCTTGAGTAGCTTTCGCCACTCTGTTGCTATTAGCTACTCTTGAGGACTAAATCACCCACGTGTTTGCCGTGCGTGGAGACCTGTGTCCCTGGAAAGGAGGGTCCTGGTAATTGAGGCCCCCAGAGACCAACACATTACTTTGGCCTCTGCTTCAGGTAAACGGGAGGTGTGTTGTGGTCCTCAGCACATCAATCGGTTTTATGGATCAAGCAATCGGTACATCTACTGGGTGACTCGTTAAGGGTGGAGGCCACTTCAGGGATGTACTGTGAGCGTATAGGATCTGGCTAGCACTGGTGCAGCTGGTCTGCATCCCCTTGTTGGACTCGGTGGTGGGTGGTGCCGTCAGGTCCCGAATTTTCCATTTTCATTATGGAAACGAACATATTTTCTACTCTCCCACGGGAGCAAACCTTGTCAATAAGAAAAGCCAGATTCTACATTGTAAAACGGAAAGAGGGTACATTTGATAACGTATCCCCTTTCCTAATTCAAAAAGCTATATCTGGAAACATAGGAGAAGCAAAGAGCATTCGGAAACTTCGTTCTGGTGATCTTATGGTAGAAGTTGCTACTGATGCACAGTCAACTCTCATAAGCAGCATGAATATGCTTGCTAATCTTGAGGTGTCCGTCCAACCTCATATTAATCTTAACTTTTCACGTGGTGTGGTATCCGCCAAGGATTTATTAAATACGCCTGCGGACGAGATATTAGAAAATCTCAAAGATCAAAAGGTCTGTGCTGTAAAACGCATCACTGTCAGACGGGATGGGCAGTTTATCAATACCAAACATCTCGTACTGACATTTGCGACGCCAGACCTACCGCAGCATATTAAAGCTGCGTATATGCATCTATCCGTCAGGCCTTTTATACCAAATCCTTTGCGTTGTTTCCAGTGCCAGAGATTTGGTCACTCTAAAGCGTCTTGCAGGGGCAAACTGACTTGTGCTCGCTGCGCAGCAGTTGGCCATGACAGTTCGTCTTGTACTGCAAAGGAGAGGTGTGTCAACTGTAAGGGTGACCACCCCTCCTACGCTAGAAGTTGCCCTATCTGGATACTGGAAAAAGAGATCACAACCACCAAAGTTAAGAATAATTGTTCCTATCCTGAGGCGAGACGGGCTGTTGCAGCTCGCACACCTCAAGTAGGAGTCAGCTATGCGACTGTTGCTGCCAAAGTCACCAGGACGACTAGTACACAAACGGATGCTCTTTCGCTTCCAATAGTCAAATTACCCGCTACATCTGAGAAAAGGCAAAAAAACATCCACAACTACTCTCCGTAAAAAAGCTCCGATGGCTAAATCTAAAGCCCTCAAGGCCTTAAAACTAAAATCTGCTAAGGAGGGCAATTTTAGGTCTTCCATATCCACCCGTAAAGCCTTAACCCTGGAAGCTGACGCTGTTTATCTACATCCCTCCGACGAAGATCTGTCACTCGAGGAGATGTCAGATGACATGCCTTCCAGCTCCGGGAAAGGAGCTTTTCAAATTAAACAATAACTTCCTTTGTTTCTTGGAACTGCCATGGTTTGCGTTCTCATCATGATGACATCAAGTCTATAATTTCAGCATACAACCCCGCATGCATTGTACTTCAAGAAACATTCCTGAAGTCCAGCATTAACTTTTCCATGCGTGGGTTTAAAAGCTTTAGAAAAGACTGTGGTGATGATGGTGCAGTGTCTGGAGGTGTTTGCATATTAACATCTAACAACTATCCCAGCACTGCCCAGCATTTAAATACTACACTACAGGCTGTAGCTGTGCGAATTCACACATCATGCTTGTTGACAGTCTGTAGTTTGTATTTGCCACCACATGATGTCATCCGCCAAGAGGAACTTGATGCATTAATAGATCAGCTGCCAACACCATTTCTGCTGTTAGGTGACTTTAACGGCCATAGTTCTTTGTGGGGAAATGATGATACTAATTCTCGCGGTCGGCAGATAGAGCGGTTTATTTCAGATAATAGTCTCTGTCTGCTGAATATCGACGAGAAGACATATTTCCATGTACCCACAAGAACGTTTCATTCTCTCGATCTGGCCATTTGTTCCCCATATCTTCTGCCATTGTTAAATTTAATTGTAGGAAATGATCTGCACAACAGCGATCATTTTCCTCTCGTCATCACCCAGACTGGAGGTAGTAGTGTAGAACAGCGTCTACCTACTTACGTGTACAGTCGGGCAGATTGGACGTTATTTACACAATTGGCAGATATTGATAACGAAATGGTTATGATCGATGATATTGATAATTCTGTATTTTAAGTCACTGAAACAATTATTAATGCAGCTGATGCATCAATACCAAAAAGTTCCTCATTACCACTACCGGCGTTGCAAACCATGGTGGAATAATGAATGTCAACAAACTTATAAAAAACAAAGGAACTTATGGGGGTTATTTCGGAGGTACCCCACAACGGAGAATCTCATCGCCTTTAAGAGAGCAAAAGCATTAGCTCGCAGAGCACGTCGTCGAAGTCAGAAGGAATCCTGGTCTCGCTATGTATCCTCAATTACTTCTTCCACATCCAGTAAACAGTTGTGGAGAAGAGTGAAAGCAGCCAATGGAATATATAGAGAATTTTCCATTCCTATTTTGAAATCCGCAGCTGCTATATACTCTTCTCCTAAGGACATCGCTAACGTCCTTGGTGAAACCTTTGCTAGCGTCTCAAGCAACGACTCTTATAGTCCTTCGTTCTTAAGGACAAGTAGTCGTGCTGAGCGAACACCAATTCGTTTCAATCATCGACAAGCTTTGCCTTACAACTGTGAATTTCGGATGTTGGAATTGAAGAGAGCATTACAGCAGGCCCATGATACTAGCCCAGGACCAGATGGAATCAGCTACCCAATGCTTCGTCATTTAAGTCCAGACTCCCTGTTGAACTTACTTTACTTGTTCAATAGGATCTGGACTGAAAATAAATTTCCATCACTTTGGAGCGAAGCAATAGTGATTCCGATTCTTAAGGCTGGTAAGGATCCTTCTGTTCCTTCAAATTATCGACCAATTGCTCTGACGAGTTGCTTCTGTAAGACTCTCGAACGTATGGTCAACGCTCGTCTCGTATATGTCTTAGAAATAAATAAATGTATACATATCAATTAGAGTGGCTTCCGTAAAGGAAGATCCACTCTTGATAATATTATATACCTGGAAATGCAGATTCGCAATGCATTTATGCGAAGGAATCATCTCGTTTCCATTTTCTTTGACATAGAGAAGGCATATGACCGTACGTGGCGTTATGGAATTCTCAGTAGGATGTATGATTTTAGCTTTAGGGGTAATTTGCCGATATTTATACAAAACTTTTTAAGTTCCCGTGGTTTTAAAGTTCGTATTGGTACGTCTTTGTCCAATACTTTTAACCAACCTGAAGGTGTTCCTCAGGGAAGTATTTTAAGTGTCACACTTTTTAATATTCATATCAGTACCATACTTCATCAACTTTCACCTCCTGTACATGGTACTTTGTATGTTGATGACCTGCAAATATCTTGTGAAGGGTCCAACATGAATTTAATTGAGAGACAATTACAAACATCTGTAAATAAAATTGCTGCATGGTGTGCTGAGAATGGCCATACACTATCTTCTAGCAAGAGCAATTGTGTCCATTTCTGCAGGAAGACTAGCCTCCACAATGATCCCGTTATTCATATAAACAACACACCTATGCCAGTGGTCAGTGAGGTAAAATTCCTCGGAGTGATATTTGATCGTAAATTAACCTTTCTTCTGCATGTATTATATCTGCGGAAGAAGTGCGAGCGATCGCTTAATATCCTCAAGGTGCTTTCAAACACATCTTGGGGTGCTGATCGCACGTCACTCCTCCGAGTTTACCAATCACTAATTTTATCCCGCATAGACTACGGTTGTGTTGTTTACGGATGTGCTAGGTCTTCTGTTTTACGCAGACTGGACACTGTCCATCATTCTGCTCTGAGAATATGTTCAGGCGCATTCCGCATATCACCCGTCCAGAGTCTTTATGCAATATGCCAACATTTGCCTTTAGATCTGCGACGTATGCAGCAGTCTCTCAATTATTATACTAAGATCATGTCGACCCCTGATCATGCATTACGTTCTATGGTTCCTAATGCCTCTTTAAAAAGACTTTATAATGCTCGACAATTTAGCATTCAAACTTTTCTCACAAGAGCCAAATCACATCTCTGGCTCACAGACCTATGTGATGTTCGGATAGAGTCAATTCATCAATTTCTCTATCCACCTTGGTATGAACCAACAAATACCTTTATAAATACCTTTGCTCAGTTCAAAAAATCCGACACAACACCTATTGTTTTTCAGCAGCTGTACTATTCTCATCGCTGTCAGTATCAATCATATAAACCTGTATTCACAGATGGTTCTAAAACAGCAGGACATGTGGGCTGTGGAATTTTTACCAATTATACAGATTTTAATTACAGCCAACATCCATCCTGCTCCATCTTTACTGCTGAAGCAACCGCCATTTACTATGCGCTTCAGCATGTGAATACAGAAGACTATCATCAATTTTGTATCTATACTGACAGCATGAGTATTATTGAAGCCTTGCAAACAATAGTGTTATCTGTCATCCTGTTGTGTCGAGAATTTTTAAAGCATTGGATTCCCTTGCTGGCAAGGGAAAAAATTGTATTTTGTTGGATACCAAGCCACATGGGTCTTGAAGGCAATGAGAGAGCAGATGCAGCTGCAAAGGCTGCGTCAGATCCAATTTTACCATCGGTTCCACTCTCAGATGTGAGAAAGGTTATAAAAAGTTTTATATATGGTCTTTGGCAGGAATCATGGAACTTGCAGGTCGTCAACAAATTACATACCATTTTCCCATCCCTCACCTCATTATCAGTTTTACCGTTACGAAGGGCTGATGTTAGATTAACTCGCCTTCGTATCGGCACACACGTTTCACACATAGACATTTATTTTTAAATGAAGTAAATCCATGGTGTGAAACGTGTGATGAACCATTTACTATTTATCATATTTTAATCTCATGTTCCATTTTTAACGTCTACCGTTTTAAATTTTTTAAAACAAACCTTTTAACTATGTTTGATTTGCTGGGGGAACCACCCCACAGAAACCTATTTGCTTATTTAAGAGCAATAGGTTTTTTAAATTTTATATAATTACTAAATTTATATTTATACATTTTAAAATTTATGTATATTTGATTTATTTTATTTTATGTTCTATTATATATGGATTTTAAAATAATTTCTACATTAATTTTTGTTTTTTAAAATTTTAATGTTGCTTGGGTTTTCAAAAGAAATACATATTTATAAATAAAAAAAAAGAAATAATATAAAATATATTTTTCGAAAAATTTATTCTTGGCGCAGCATGTCCATCTTTGGACCTTGCGCCATAAAACTCAACCAACCATTACATCACGAAGATTTATCGCTCGAGGAGATGTCGGATGACATGCTTTCCAGCTCCGGGAAAGGAGCTTTTCAAATTGAACAATAACTTACTTTGTTTCTTGGAACTGCCATGGTTTGCGTTCTTATCATGATCTTATCCACCCGTAAACTTATCCGAACTTATCCACACGTAAGTCCATGGAGCCCGTTTATTCCTGGAGGCTGATGCAATGTCTTTTCACCCTTCGGACGAAGATTTTTCGTTCGAGGACCCGCCATCTAGCTCCGGGGAGGAGCGTTTGCGTTCTCATCATGATGACATCAAGTCTATAATTTCAGCCTATAACCCCGCATGCATTGCACTTCAGGAAACATTCCTGAAGTCCAGCAATAACTTTTCCATGCGTGGGTTTAAAAACTTTAGAAAACACTGTGGTGATGATGGTGCAGTGTCTGGAGGTGTTTGCATATTAACATCTAACAACTATCCCAGCACTGCCCAGCATTTAAATACTACACTACAGGCTGTAGCTGTGCGAATTCACACATCATGCTTGTTGACAGTCTGTAGTTTGTATTTGCCACCACATGATGTCATCCCCCAAGAGGAACTTGATGCATTAATAGATCAGCTGCCAACACCATTTCTGTTGTTAGGTGACTTTAACGGTCATAGTTCTTTGTGGGGAAATGATAATACTAATTCTCGCGGTCGGCAGATAGAGCGGTTTATTTCAGATAATAGTCTCTGTCTGCTTAATACCGACGAGAAGACATATTTCCATGTACCCACAAGAACATTTCATTCTCTCGATCTGGCCATTTGTTCACCATCTCTTCTGCCATTGTTAAATTTAATTGTAGGAAATGATCTGCATAACAGCGATCATTTTCCTCTCGTCATCTCCCAGACTGGAGGTAGTATTATAAGACAACGTCAACCTACTTACGTGTACAGTCGGGCAGATTGGACGTTATTTACACAATTGGCAGATATTGATAACGAAATGGTTATGATCGATGATATTGATAATTCTGTATTTAAAGTCACTGAAACTATTATTAATGCAGCTTATGCATCAATACCAAAAAGTTCCTCATTACCACACCGGCGTTGCAAACCATGGTGGAATAATGAATGTCAACAAACTTATAAAAAACAAAGGAAGTTATGGGGGTTATTTCGGAGGTACCCCACAACGGAGAATCTCATCGCCTTTAAGAGAGCAAAAGCATTAGCTCGCAGAGCACGTCGTCGAAGTCAGAAGGAATCCTGGTCTCGCTATGTATCCTCAATTACTTCTTCCACATCCAGTAAACAGTTGTGGAGAAGAGTGAAAGCAGCCAATGGAATATATAGAGAATTTTCCATTCCTATTTTGAAATCCGCAGCTGCTATATACTCTTCTCCTAAGGACATCGCTAACGTCCTTGGTGAAACCTTTGCTAGCGTCTCAAGCAACGACTCTTATAGTCCTTCGTTCTTAAGGACAAGTAGTCGTGCTGAGCGAACACCAATTCGTTTCAATCATCGACAAGCTTTGCCTTACAACTGTGAATTTCGGATGTTGGAATTGAAGAGAGCATTACAGCAGGCCCATGATACTAGCCCAGGACCAGATGGAATCAGCTACCCAATGCTTCGTCATTTAAGTCCAGACTCCCTGTTGAACTTACTTTACTTGTTCAATAGGATCTGGACTGAAAATAAATTTCCATCACTTTGGAGCGAAGCAATAGTGATTCCGATTCTTAAGGCTGGTAAGGATCCTTCTGTTCCTTCAAATTATCGACCAATTGCTCTGACGAGTTGCTTCTGTAAGACTCTCGAACGTATGGTCAACGCTCGTCTCGTATATGTCTTAGAAATAAATAAATGTATACATATCAATTAGAGTGGCTTCCGTAAAGGAAGATCCACTCTTGATAATATTATATACCTGGAAATGCAGATTCGCAATGCATTTATGCGAAGGAATCATCTCGTTTCCATTTTCTTTGACATAGAGAAGGCATATGACCGTACGTGGCGTTATGGAATTCTCAGTAGGATGTATGATTTTAGCTTTAGGGGTAATTTGCCGATATTTATACAAAACTTTTTAAGTTCCCGTGGTTTTAAAGTTCGTATTGGTACGTCTTTGTCCAATACTTTTAACCAACCTGAAGGTGTTCCTCAGGGAAGTATTTTAAGTGTCACACTTTTTAATATTCATATCAGTACCATACTTCATCAACTTTCACCTCCTGTACATGGTACTTTGTATGTTGATGACCTGCAAATATCTTGTGAAGGGTCCAACATGAATTTAATTGAGAGACAATTACAAACATCTGTAAATAAAATTGCTGCATGGTGTGCTGAGAATGGCCATACACTATCTTCTAGCAAGAGCAATTGTGTCCATTTCTGCAGGAAGACTAGCCTCCACAATGATCCCGTTATTCATATAAACAACACACCTATGCCAGTGGTCAGTGAGGTAAAATTCCTCGGAGTGATATTTGATCGTAAATTAACCTTTCTTCTGCATGTATTATATCTGCGGAAGAAGTGCGAGCGATCGCTTAATATCCTCAAGGTGCTTTCAAACACATCTTGGGGTGCTGATCGCACGTCACTCCTCCGAGTTTACCAATCACTAATTTTATCCCGCATAGACTACGGTTGTGTTGTTTACGGATGTGCTAGGTCTTCTGTTTTACGCAGACTGGACACTGTCCATCATTCTGCTCTGAGAATATGTTCAGGCGCATTCCGCATATCACCCGTCCAGAGTCTTTATGCAATATGCCAACATTTGCCTTTAGATCTGCGACGTATGCAGCAGTCTCTCAATTATTATACTAAGATCATGTCGACCCCTGATCATGCATTACGTTCTATGGTTCCTAATGCCTCTTTAAAAAGACTTTATAATGCTCGACAATTTAGCATTCAAACTTTTCTCACAAGAGCCAAATCACATCTCTGGCTCACAGACCTATGTGATGTTCGGATAGAGTCAATTCATCAATTTCTCTATCCACCTTGGTATGAACCAACAAATACCTTTATAAATACCTTTGCTCAGTTCAAAAAATCCGACACAACACCTATTGTTTTTCAGCAGCTGTACTATTCTCATCGCTGTCAGTATCAATCATATAAACCTGTATTCACAGATGGTTCTAAAACAGCAGGACATGTGGGCTGTGGAATTTTTACCAATTATACAGATTTTAATTACAGCCAACATCCATCCTGCTCCATCTTTACTGCTGAAGCAACCGCCATTTACTATGCGCTTCAGCATGTGAATACAGAAGACTATCATCAATTTTGTATCTATACTGACAGCATGAGTATTATTGAAGCCTTGCAAACAATAGTGTTATCTGTCATCCTGTTGTGTCGAGAATTTTTAAAGCATTGGATTCCCTTGCTGGCAAGGGAAAAAATTGTATTTTGTTGGATACCAAGCCACATGGGTCTTGAAGGCAATGAGAGAGCAGATGCAGCTGCAAAGGCTGCGTCAGATCCAATTTTACCATCGGTTCCACTCTCAGATGTGAGAAAGGTTATAAAAAGTTTTATATATGGTCTTTGGCAGGAATCATGGAACTTGCAGGTCGTCAACAAATTACATACCATTTTCCCATCCCTCACCTCATTATCAGTTTTACCGTTACGAAGGGCTGATGTTAGATTAACTCGCCTTCGTATCGGACACACACGTTTCACACATAGACATTTATTTTTAAATGAAGTAAATCCATGGTGTGAAACGTGTGATGAACCATTTACTATTTATCATATTTTAATCTCATGTTCCATTTTTAACGTCTACCGTTTTAAATTTTTTAAAACAAACCTTTTAACTATGTTTGATTTGCTGGGGGAACCACCCCACAGAAACCTATTTGCTTATTTAAGAGCAATAGGTTTTTTAAATTTTATATAATTACTAAATTTATATTTATACATTTTAAAATTTATGTATATTTGATTTATTTTATTTTATGTTCTATTATATATGGATTTTAAAATAATTTCTACATTAATTTTTGTTTTTTAAAATTTTAATGTTGCTTGGGTTTTCAAAAGAAATACATATTTATAAATAAAAAAAAAGAAATAATATAAAATATATTTTTCGAAAAATTTATTCTTGGCGCAGCATGTCCATCTTTGGACCTTGCGCCATAAAACTCAACCAACCATTACATCACGAAGATTTATCGCTCGAGGAGATGTCGGATGACATGCTTTCCAGCTCCGGGAAAGGAGCTTTTCAAATTGAACAATAACTTACTTTGTTTCTTGGAACTGCCATGGTTTGCGTTCTTATCATGATCTTATCCACCCGTAAACTTATCCGAACTTATCCACACGTAAGTCCATGGAGCCCGTTTATTCCTGGAGGCTGATGCAATGTCTTTTCACCCTTCGGACGAAGATTTTTCGTTCGAGGACCCGCCATCTAGCTCCGGGGGAGGAGCGTTTGCGTTCTCATCATGATGACATCAAGTCTATAATTTCAGCCTATAACCCCGCATGCATTGCACTTCAGGAAACATTCCTGAAGTCCAGCAATAACTTTTCCATGCGTGGGTTTAAAAACTTTAGAAAACACTGTGGTGATGATGGTGCAGTGTCTGGAGGTGTTTGCATATTAACATCTAACAACTATCCCAGCACTGCCCAGCATTTAAATACTACACTACAGGCTGTAGCTGTGCGAATTCACACATCATGCTTGTTGACAGTCTGTAGTTTGTATTTGCCACCACATGATGTCATCCCCCAAGAGGAACTTGATGCATTAATAGATCAGCTGCCAACACCATTTCTGTTGTTAGGTGACTTTAACGGTCATAGTTCTTTGTGGGGAAATGATAATACTAATTCTCGCGGTCGGCAGATAGAGCGGTTTATTTCAGATAATAGTCTCTGTCTGCTTAATACCGACGAGAAGACATATTTCCATGTACCCACAAGAACATTTCATTCTCTCGATCTGGCCATTTGTTCACCATCTCTTCTGCCATTGTTAAATTTAATTGTAGGAAATGATCTGCATAACAGCGATCATTTTCCTCTCGTCATCTCCCAGACTGGAGGTAGTATTATAAGACAACGTCAACCTACTTACGTGTACAGTCGGGCAGATTGGACGTTATTTACACAATTGGCAGATATTGATAACGAAATGGTTATGATCGATGATATTGATAATTCTGTATTTAAAGTCACTGAAACTATTATTAATGCAGCTTATGCATCAATACCAAAAAGTTCCTCATTACCACACCGGCGTTGCAAACCATGGTGGAATAATGAATGTCAACAAACTTATAAAAAACAAAGGAAGTTATGGGGGTTATTTCGGAGGTACCCCACAACGGAGAATCTCATCGCCTTTAAGAGAGCAAAAGCATTAGCTCGCAGAGCACGTCGTCGAAGTCAGAAGGAATCCTGGTCTCGCTATGTATCCTCAATTACTTCTTCCACATCCAGTAAACAGTTGTGGAGAAGAGTGAAAGCAGCCAATGGAATATATAGAGAATTTTCCATTCCTATTTTGAAATCCGCAGCTGCTATATACTCTTCTCCTAAGGACATCGCTAACGTCCTTGGTGAAACCTTTGCTAGCGTCTCAAGCAACGACTCTTATAGTCCTTCGTTCTTAAGGACAAGTAGTCGTGCTGAGCGAACACCAATTCGTTTCAATCATCGACAAGCTTTGCCTTACAACTGTGAATTTCGGATGTTGGAATTGAAGAGAGCATTACAGCAGGCCCATGATACTAGCCCAGGACCAGATGGAATCAGCTACCCAATGCTTCGTCATTTAAGTCCAGACTCCCTGTTGAACTTACTTTACTTGTTCAATAGGATCTGGACTGAAAATAAATTTCCATCACTTTGGAGCGAAGCAATAGTGATTCCGATTCTTAAGGCTGGTAAGGATCCTTCTGTTCCTTCAAATTATCGACCAATTGCTCTGACGAGTTGCTTCTGTAAGACTCTCGAACGTATGGTCAACGCCCGTCTCGTATATGTCTTAGAAATAAATAAATGTATACATATCAATTAGAGTGGCTTCCGTAAAGGAAGATCCACTCTTGATAATATTATATACCTGGAAATGCAGATTCGCAATGCATTTATGCGGAGGAACCATCTTGTCTCCATTTTCTTTGACATAGAGAAGGCATATGACCGTACGTGGCGTTATGGAATTCTCAGTTGGATGTATGATTTTAGCTTTAGGGGTAATTTGCCGATATTTATACAAAACTTTTTAAGTTCCCGTGGTTTTAAAGTTCGTATTGGTACGTCTTTGTCCAATACTTTTAACCAACCTGAAGGTGTTCCTCAGGGAAGTATTTTAAGTGTCACACTTTTTAATATTCATATCAGTACCATACTTCATCAACTTTCACCTCCTGTTCATGGTACTTTGTATGTTGATGACCTGCAAATATCTTGTGAAGGGTCCAACATGAATTTAATTGAGAGACAATTACAAACATCTGTAAATAAAATTGCTGCATGGTGTGCTGAGAATGGCCATACACTATCTCCTAGCAAGAGCAATTGTGTCCATTTCTGCAGGAAGACTAGCCTCCACAATGATCCCGTTATTCATATAAACAACACACCTATGCCAGTGGTCAGTGAGGTAAAATTCCTCGGAGTGATATTTGATCGTAAATTAACCTTTCTTCTGCATGTATTATATCTGCGGAAGAAGTGCGAGCGATCGCTTAATATCCTCAAGGTGCTTTCAAACACATCTTGGGGTGCTGATCGCACGTCACTCCTCCGAGTTTACCAATCATTAATTTTATCTCGCATAGACTACGGTTGTGTTGTTTACGGATGTGCTAGGTCTTCTGTTTTACGCAGACTGGACACTGTCCATCATTCTGCTCTGAGAATATGTTCAGGCGCATTCCGCATATCACCCGTCCAGAGTCTTTATGCAATATGCCAACATTTGCCTTTAGACCTGCGACGTATGACGCAGTCTCTCAATTATTATACTAAGATCATGTCGACCCCTGATCATCCATTACGTTCTATGGTTCCTAATGCCTCTTTAAAAAGACTTTATAATGCTCGACAATTTAGCATTCAAACTTTTCTCACAAGAGCCAAATCACATCTCTGGCTCACAGACCTATGTGATGTTCGGATAGAGTCAATTCATCAATTTCTCTATCCACCTTGGTATGAACCAACAAATACCTTTATAAATACCTTTGCTCAGTTCAAAAAATCCGACACAACACCTATTGTTTTTCAGCAGCTGTACTATTCTCATCGCTGTCAGTATCAATCATATAAACCTGTATTCACAGATGGTTCTAAAACAGCAGGACATGTGGGCTGTGGAATTTTTACCAATTATACAGATTTTAATTACAGCCAACATCCATCCTGCTCCATCTTTACTGCTGAAGCAACCGCCATTTACTATGCGCTTCAGCATGTGAATACAGAAGACTATCATCAATTTTGTATCTATACTGACAGCATGAGTATTATTGAAGCCTTGCAAACAATAGTGTTATCTGTCATCCTGTTGTGTCGAGAATTTTTAAAGCATTGGATTCCCTTGCTGGCAAGGGAAAAGATATTGTATTTTGTTGGATACTGTTATGAAACAAACAAACAAATAAATGACTCCAATTTTGAAACATACACATTTAATTAAAAAATGAACAAAATTTACAAGGAGCCATGTATGGGTTCGCGACAATCTCTCTCGCCTGCTTCGCGTACAATGAGAGTCTCTCTGAAAATCAAAACGAAACAAAAAAAAAAAAAACATAGGATCTTAAAATCGAAAGTGCCGATGGTGAGACATTACAGACTAAATTATTCCTTCCTTCCCCGGAGTTTTTTTTCTTTTTTTCTTTTTCTCATTCTAAGGAAATCAACCTGCAAATAAAAAAGAAAAAAACACACACAAACAACAAAGAGCAAAATTTAGTATTACAGATAGCCCTGATCAATCGGACTCTGGCTGAAACACAAAATTATATGGAATTATATAATATTAAATATAAAGTAAAAATATATCAAAATAGCACAAAATAATTATCTAACACAACAGAATTTTCAACCTTAACTAAACTTACAAATAGACACATTTTTACTATAAAAAACATTTTTTTTTATGTACACATGTAACAACAATTGAAATTTGTATTAAAAAAAACATTTTAATTGAATATCTGAGAAAAAAGAAAATAATTAAGTTTGGTTATTCAGCATTCTACTGAGACTATCGGCATTCTGATGTAATTTGCCCTTTCTGTGAACAATATCAAAGTTTAGGCTTTGAAGTACCAAAGCCCACCTTAAAAGTCTGGGATTAGATCCTGTATGATGTTTTAACCAAACTAAAGGGTTATGATCAGTTTCGATAATAAATTTATACTGACCATCTAAATAATATTTTAATTTAGTAACAGCAAAAATTATTGCTGCACATTCCTTTTCTATAGTGCTATAATTTTTCTCAGATTTTGAAAATTTTTTACTCAGAAATAGGATAGGGTGTTCATTTTCATTTTGATCTCTCTGAGATAAAACTACACCTATTCCTAAGTTTGAGGCATCACATTGAATGATAAATTGTTTTTGAAAGTCTGGACTGTAAAGTACAGGCTTCTTTATTAAAGTGTTCTTTAATTCTATGAATGCCTTTTCGCAGTTATTATTCCATATTACAGTTCCTTTCTTGGACTTCCCTTTTAACAGGTCGGATAAAGGCGCAGCAACTACCGAAAATTCTGGTATATACTTGCGATAGTACCCAACAAGACCTAGGAAAGCTCGTACTTCGGTTTTGCTTGAGGGACGTTCGAAATCGGTAATGGCTTTCACTTTAATAGCACCTGGTGTTCTTTGACCTTGTCCTACAAAGTGTCCCAAATATTTAACACGAAGTTGAGCGAATTTGCACTTAAGGGGTTTTACAGTCAATTTCGCAAATCGAATCTTCTCCAGAACACATTTAAGATGTTGGATGTGATCAGACCAGGTAAGTGAATATATAGCTATGTCATCTAAATAAGGCACAGCAAAATGTTCGCAATTTTTTAATAAATCAGCCATTAACTTACTGAAATAGTAAGGAGCATTCTTCAAACCGAATGCCATTCTCAAAGGTTTATAAACACCAAATGTCGTCGTAAATGCAGCATATCTTTGAGCCTTAGGACTCAAAGGTATCTGCCAATAACCTCGTGTTAAGTCTAATAAAGATATGAACTTCGCTTTCGAAACGGATTCAACACGCTCTTCAATATTTGGTAATGGATAATATTGCGTTCTGGTAACCTCATTTAACCTGCGATAATCAATGCACGGACGAGGTTCTTTTCCAGGAGCTTCAACTAATATTAAAGGTGATGTGTAATCGGATTCACCTGGTTCCACCACCTTCAATTTCAACATCTTGTCTACTTCCGATTTCAGAATTCCTGTCTGTCGTGGGGACATTCGATATGGTTTAGCTATAATAGGTTTATTAGATTCTAATTCGATGTCAAGTTCAGCCAGTTCTGTACAACCTGGTTCATTTGAAAAAATATCAATAAATTGAATCAAAAGTCTACTCAATTGTTTCTTCTGATCGTCCTCTAACTTTTCATTAAAACAGCTTTCAGGAAAAGTCTCTAAAAGGGTAGATGAATTAATTTCAAAACTTGGGATATCTTCTTTCTCAGAATCAATATCTTCATTATCAGAATTAGAGGTAAAAATTAAATTAACAACCTCTGGACGCTGAAAATAAGGTTTTAACATATTTACATGGTATACATGTAATTTTTCCTTATCGGGAAATTGTATTACGTAATTTGTGTCCGATAGTCGTTTTACTACTTTTCCTGGACCTATCCAATGAACAGAAAATTTGTTCGATATAGAAGGTGCAACAACTAACACAAGATCATTTTCTTTAAATTCTCTTTTCGTAGCCTTACGGTCATACCAAAGTTTCTGTTTTTCTTTAGCCTCTGTCATATTTTTCACAGCTAATTCTTGGCATCTTTTCATTCTATTTAAAAGATTAAAAACGTAAGCAATCACACTATCTTCTTCAATGGTTTTACCAGTTAGATTTTCATATAATAGTGTTACGGGTGTTCTTAAGTTCCGACCATGGACTAATTCTGCAGGAGAATATCCAGTGCTATCATGAATGCAAGTTCTAAGAGCAAAAAGTGCCTGAGGTAAAATCTTCTCCCAATCTGTACCCTTTTCTAAGCAAAGGACTTTCAGTATTCTCTTTAAAGTTCTATGCAATCTCTCAACAGGATTGCTTTGGGGATGCTGAACGGAACTATGCACAACTTTAATACCAAATTTTTCTAAAAATTCTGATGTCAGGACACTCATGAAAGATGTTCCTTGATCACTTTGCAACTCCCTAGGAAAACCCATGCGGCTAAATATCTGAAGAAAAGCATCAATCACAGTAGTAGAACGTATATCTGGTACTGGGATGGCATCTGGATACTTGGATGACATGCAAATGGCTGTTATAATATACCGGTTACCACAGGAAGTTATAGGTAAAGGACCACATGCATCAACGTTAATTCTTGTAAATATTTCCGGAATTACTGGAACCAGTTTCAAAGGAGCCCTTTTCTTATCTTGAAGCTTTCCTACTCGTTGACATTTGTCACAAGATTTAACAAAATTTTCAATTTCTTTAAAGCAGTTAGGCCAGTAGAAAGTTTTGCACAGCATATCTTTTGTTTTAGTTATACCTAAATGAGCTGCAGTTATCTCATGGCAGATCCCTTTTAGTTGGTTGCGAAACTTCTTGGGCACAACTAATAATCTTCTTACAGTTCCATCATTGTCCATTTTATTATAAAACAACAATTGATTTATTATAATATATTTATTGTCTTTTGAAGATTGTCGTTTAGCTTGCTCAAAAAGAGGTTTCAAATCTTCGCACACCTTTTGTTCCCGAGCAAATTCTTCTGGAGATGTTTTTATCAAATCCATCCCTTCAACTTCGGTTTCTAATGGTGGCAAAATTGTATTTTGCTCTAATTCTTCATTTTGTTTAGTTAGGAAGCAAGACCTAGAAGATTCTATTTCAGAATCAATAATCTCTTTATTCGTGCTATTTTCCTTCCGTCTTTTTTGAGCTCGAGTTTCTATAGCATTTATCATATGTATTTTCACCTCCTCATGCTTTTTAATTTCCTCAAATAAAGCGGCTGTTTTGTTTCCCAGTAAATATCTTCCTTGATCCAAAGAATCTCGAAGAACTGCTGCCTTTGTCAAAATGTGACCTAATTCACAATTTATTTCAACCTCGGCAATAGGTAAGCATACTAAAGTTTCATCAAGAGGTGTTCTTAGCCAAACCTTTTCCTTCGTGAACATATCAGGTTTCACGTATTTTCCACAAATCAAATCAAGAGTTGCTCCAGTGTCTCTTAAGATTGGCATTTGAATTCCATTAACAGTGCCGATACTAGTGTAAGGAGCCATCAAATCATTAAATGTACTTCTAGCAATTTCGTTGGATGCTACCGATTCTAAGTTCTTTTTTATTTTGTCACACTGAGGCCGCAAATGATTATAAGAACCACATTCATAAGATCGGAGTTGTTTTCTTTTTTCGAATTCCTTTTCATGTGAATAATTAGAATTTTTATTCTCGACTCTTTTAGGAACATGAGATTTATGATTCCGAACTACTTCATTAAACTTAAAGGCACGGTTTTCATTTTGTTGACGAAAACCAAAATTATTTCGAGGGAGTTTTGTAAAATCTTTCGTCTTAAAACTATCTCTTAAACTTTCATATTCATCTATTTTCTCTGCCAGATCATACGGCGAATTTATTTTAAGCCATTCCGCCAAAAAATGTTCCTTAATTTCAATTGGCACACGACGTTTCAATTGATCTGTTACCATTAGTTCCTTAAGCTGTTCAAATATCGTTATTTCTAATTCCGTAAGCCATTCCGTAAAGTAACTATTCAATTCTTGTGCATAATTTCTCCATGATTTGTCTGACGTTTTCTGGTGTCTAAGAAACAATTGTCTTAATTTTTCGCTATTTAACTTGAATCGTTTAAGAATAATTTCCTTCACGTAATCGTAATCATCAGCCCTTTCTGGAGGTTCTCTAGCTAACATGTTAGATATCTCTGAAGGTAAAGCACTTACAAGATAAACTACCCATTCATTTTTTGGAATATGAGCCATTTCTGCTCTACGCTCAAAATTTATTAAGTATAAACTCATCTCATCTTTCCTTTAATCGAATTTTGGCGTTATTTGCATTAATTGAATTTTTTGAGCATGTTCAGTCCTATTTGTAACGGATTCTGTGTTCGAAATTGCAGCATTTGAAGAGATTTCTAGACGTTTCATTTCTAAAATATGTTCTCTTTCTTCACGTCTAATTCTTTCTTCTTTTTCTTCTCGCCTAATTCTTTCTTCTTTTTCTTCCTGTTCCCTTTTAACTCTTTCCTCGATTACCCTATCTAATATACATTTTACTTCTTCCTCATTAAAGTTTTTACTAGTTAAAATTAATTTTTTAATATCTGGGATTTTAAAAGAATCTGGAACCATTTCCCCTAACTCTTCAGCTACTTCTACTAAATCTCCCTTTTTCCCCCGTGCTAAAAAAGCCATTTTATTTATTAACGCTTTATCTCAGAAGAGATGCAATAATGAGAGAAACAACAGACTACACCCACCTATATGCAAAATTTCGTAAATAGCTATAGAAATTATTTAACACACTCTACTAATATAAACATATCCATAACATTTAAAAAACTTAAATGAAAACAAACTATATTGTAATACAACAAATAGTGTATAGATAGAAAATCATATATTTTGAGAAGAAGAACAAGTTTATTAAATCTTCTACTCTCGATTTCAAGTTTTTTTATCACCAAGCCAATGCTTAATACGCAGATAAATTGAATTATTAATCAAAAATGTATAAATTTATAAAATCAGATTCTTATACAAATACTATTATATTAAAACAGAAAATGAAATATTATTTTTGAATCCTTATTTAATTCAAAATATAGAACACTCTACAATTCTTAACAACAATATAAATTAAAAGCTTTAACTAATCTAAACCAGAAATCAGCTTTCGATTTTAAATCAATAAACTTAATTCATTAATCATACACGACATGAAAATGATAATAACGTACGATATTTTAAACAGTAAGAAAATATCTTTTCAAATCTTTATCAATGAAAATAATACATGCGTTTCTAAATATCAAATGAATCAGTTTGATACTTTACAAACAAAAATTAAAAACATATCAATAAATCTCACATTACTTTAAATTCAAACCTATTTGTACTCATGTACTTTCGTTTTCACATAACGAAATCAAAACCTTTCTAAAGTATATATTACTTTCATAAAATCTACTTTCAGTGAAACATTCAAAAAATTATGAATTTAAGTGTACTTTCAATTTTACACATTAATCTATAACAACATAGTTATTTTAACATATTCCTACGTGAATTGAAATACATCAACCACATAAAAATTATGAAATGCAAATTTATAGTAAGATACACTTTTCTTATAAAAAATATTACACTGTAAATTCGAATACACGAAATACAGAAATTAGCTTTGTAACATGGAATACATCATTTACAAACTTATAAGCAAAATTAATTGATATAGCATGAACACTGTAAATTCGAATACACGAAATACAGAAATTAGCTTTGTAATATGGAATACACCATTTACAAACTTATAAACAAAGTTAATTGATATAACATGAAAACCACGTAAATAAGATTGGAACTAAATATTCTATAAATTTCTATAACATTCCAAACTATTTATTTTCAATAGTAGCCAGAGAAAGATTGATCAAAATGGCCTACCTGTATTCCAACATTGCGGCACGTAATCCATTATAGTGCACATAATTAATTTCCATAGTGGATGCTAATGCAAAGCATTAAAAAAGCATCAAACCGCTGCCACCAAAAACATAAGTTTGTTATGAAACAAACAAACAAATAAATGACTCCAATTTTGAAACATACACATTTAATTAAAAAATGAACAAAATTTACAAGGAGCCATGTATGGGTTCGCGACAATCTCTCTCGCCTGCTTCGCGTACAACGAGAGTCTCTCTGAAAATCAAAAAAAAAAACAAAAAAAAAAAACATAGGATCTTAAAATCGAAAGTGCCGATGGTGAGACATTACAATACGTAAAAAAATATATTCTACAATTTGCTTTGGTGTGCTGTATACTTTTTAATTATGACAAAAAATAAATAAGTTGTAAGTTAAAAAATAAATTATCCCACCTGTAAAAATATACAATTTTGTGGATTGAATTAAAATGGTCAAAATTATTCTCATTGGGAGTGCATTTAGCGGAATGAATGTTTTTGTATCTGGATTTTAAAATATTGCTCTGAAGTCTCATGTATTCAGTAACAAGTCCTCGTAATTTAGAATTATAACTTCTAAATAATTGGCAACTGAACAGTTAACACTTTGGCCTTCGATGTTTCTGGGTTCTGTGTCTATATAGATATTAGTTTGAAGTTCACTCCTAAGGAAACATACTTGAGTAGAATATATAAGCATACTTGTCGAATTAGCACTTATATAAAGACAAAACAATAGAGCCATAGCTAAATTAACCTAGAGAATGCGTACAATGAGAGTCTCTCTGAAAATCAAAACAAAAAAAAAAAAAAAAAAAAAAAAAAAAAACATAGGATCTTAAAATCGAAAGTGCCGATGGTGAGACATTACAATACCAAGCCACATGGGAGTTGAAGGAAATGAGAGAGCAGATGCAGCTGCAAAGGCTGCATCAGATCCAATATTACCATCAATTCCTCTCTCAGATGTGAGAAAGGGTATAAAAAGTTTTATATATGGTCTTTGGCAGGAATCATGGAACTTGCAGGTTGTCAACAAATTACATACCATTTTCCCATCCCTCACCTCATTATCAGTTTTACCGTTACGAAGTGCTGATGTTAGATTAACTCGCCTTCGTATCGGACACACACGTTTCACACACAAATATTTGTTTTTAAGTGATTTAAATCCATGGTGTGAGGCGTGTGATGAACCATTTACTATTTATCATATTTTAATCTCATGTTCTAATTTTAACGTTTACCGTTTTAAATTTATCAAAACAAACCTTTTAACTCTATTTGATTTGCTGGGGGAGCCACCCCACAAAAACCTATTTGATTATTTGAGAGCAATAGGTTTTTTAAATTTTATATGATTTATATTTATACATTTTAAGATTTTACATATATTTGTTTTGTTTTATTTTATTTAATATATATATTTTAAGATCACAAAAACCAGTGTATAAGTTTTTTAATATTTTAATGTTGCTTGGGTTTAATAATATATATATATATATATATATATATATATATATATATATATATATATATATATATATATATATATATAAAATAATAATAAATAAAATAAAAATATTCTTCCAAAACCGTATTCTTGGCGCAGCATGTCCGATTTTGGACCTTGCGCCATAAAACCCAACCAATCAACCGCAATGCTTTTGTGCAGAGGAACCATTTGGTCTCCATTTTCTTTGACATCGAGAAAGCATACGACCGTACATGGCGATATGGAATTCTCAGTACATTATATGATTTTGGCTTTCGGGGTAATCTGCCGATATTCCTACAAAATTTTTTATGCTCCCGTGGTTTTAAAGTACGTATTGGAAGCTTTACATCCAATACTTTTACATAATCTGAGGGTGTTCCTCAGGGCTCTGTTTCAAGCGTCACGCTTTTTAGTCTCTTCATCAGTAACATTCTTCATCAGTTTCCATTATCAGTACATGGTACTTTGTTTGTGGACGACCTGCAAATATCATGCGAGGGGCCTAATATGCGATTAATTGAGAGACAACTGCAAACAGCAGTTAACAAGCTTGCTGCATGGTGTGTTGAGAATGGCCATACCTTATCACCAAGCAAGAGTAAATGTGTCCACTTCTGTAGAAAGACTAGCCTGCATAATGATCCAACTATTTATATCAACAACACTTCAATACAAGTAGTCAATGAAATAAAATTCCTGGGTATTATCTTTGACCGAAAACTGACCTTTCTTCCGCATATTTTACATTTGCGGAAGAAGTGTGAGCGATCGCTTAATATCCTCAAGGTGTTGTCAAATACATCTTGGGGTGCAGATCGCACATCACTACTTCGCATTTATCAGTCATTGATTTTATTCCGCATTGATACGGAAGTGTTGTTTATGGATCGGCTAGATCTTCTATTTTACGAAGACTGGACACTGTTCACCACAATTCTCTGAGGATATGTTCGGGCGCATTCCGCACATCACCCGTCCAGAATCTATATGCAATTTGTCAACAACTACCCTAAGACTTGAGACGAATGCAGCAGTCTCTCAATTATTATGCTAAGATCATGTCTGACCCTCATCATCCATTACGTGGCATGATTCCTACATTTGCTTTTAAAAGACTCTATAATGCTCGTCCAAGGAGCATTCCACCTTTTTTCATTAGAATAAAATCTCATCTAATATTTTCTGAACTGCATGACGTTCGAATAACTGCCACAAATCGAACTTCACATCCACCCTGGTATGAGCCACAATGTAAAATAATCAATCCCTTTGCGCAATTCAAAAAATCGGACAAATCTCCTATTGTTTTCCATCAGCTGTATTCTTCTCATCGGTGTCAGTTTGATTCTTTTCAACCTATATTTACAGATGGTTCAAAATCTGCGGGACATGTTGACTGTGGAGTTTATTGATATTAAGGCTGTAACTAAGAGTAATATTATGTCCTGCTCCATCTTCACTGCTGAAACAACTGCTATATTATTTGCGCTTCAGTATGTGGGTAACAAAGAGTCAAACAAATTTTGTATATACATTGACAGCTTTAGTGTTTTAGAAGCTATGGAGAATATTAATATCAACTGTAACCCAGTTGTGTCGGAGATTTTTAGCACATTAAATTCTTTGAAGTGCAAGGGATTCGATATCATCATTTGTTGGATCCCAGGACATGTAGGTGTTGATGGTAACGAGAGGGCTGATTCAGCAGCAAAGTCAGCATCTACTCCACTTCAGCCTTCCGTTCCATTTTCTGATGCTAGAAAAGGCGTGAAAAGTGTTGTTCATAAACTTTGTTGTTGACTTGCATTCTCCATGAATCCTGCCAAACTAAATACTACCATAACTTCATCACTCATTTCATTTTTAGTTTTATCTTTACGAAGTGATGATGTAAGATTAACTCGCCTTCGTATCGGACGGATAGACTACGGTTGTGTTGTTTACGGATCCGCTAGGTGTTCAGTTATACGCAGACTGGACACACAGTTCATTACTCGGCTTTGAGGATATGCTCTGGGGCATTCCGTACAACCCCCGTCCAGAGTCTAAGTAGTATGCCTATGGCAGGAATCATGGAACTTGCAGGTCGTCAACAAATTATATACCATTTTCCATCCTTCACCTCATTATCAGTTTTACCGATACGAAGTGCTGATGTAAGATTAACTCGCCTTCGTATCGGACACACACGTTTCACACATAGACATTTCTTTTTAAATGAACTAAATCCATGGTGTGAAACGTGTGATGAACCATTTACTATTTATCATATATTAATCTCATGTTTCACTTTTAACGTCTACCGTTTTAAATTTTTCAAAACAAACCTTTTAACTATGTTTGATTTGCTGGAAGAACCTTCCCACTGAAACCTATTTGCTTATTTGAGAGCAATAGGTTTTTACTTGTTCTTTATACAATAGGTTTTTTTAAATTTTATATGATTTATAAATTTGAAAATTTTATATATATTTGATTTATCTTATTTTATATTCTATAATTATATATAGATTTTAAAATAATATATACACTAATTTTTGCTTTTTAAAATTTTTAATGTTGCTTGGGTTTTTTGAAAATAAATAAATTAAAATGAAATTTAATCTGCAAAATAAAAAAAATAAATCTGCAAAAAACTTTTTTTGACGCAGCTTGTCCTTATTTGGACCTTGCGTCATAAACCCCAACCAACCAACTTCCTCAGGCGATAAAATAGCCAAAAGCTTGCGTTCATTTTCTATGAAGTGTGGCAAACGCTTAGTAAATAAATACTCAATAATGGTATCATTCAAATCCTGCACACATTCAGTTAAAGCATTTTTAAAAAATAGTCTAACGTAATAAATGTATTACAAAAATAACGAGAATTAAAGGTTTGTACATGCATATAATCTTTCTTATTAAAAACCAAAATGGAATTATTTGCAATGTATGAGGAAGTAGTGTAATTAAAATTAAATTTAAAAAGCTTTAAATAAAAGTCATACCACGTAGTTATATCCATTGACACTCCGTTTTTGGTGGGGTACAGAATTTCAGTTAAATTCACATTATATTTTCGAAAATGCACTTTTACTTGTTCTTTATACACCACAGCGGAAAGGAAAACGTTTTTCCCGATGTCTTTCTTGCAAATTCTTTTACAGTTTGTTTCCACAGGGGCTTGGGAGCTTATTGTCTCCTGTCTATTCTCCAAAAGACTGGGACTCAGTGTACTAAAAAAAGAATCCAGGGCTTCTTCATATAACGAATCTTCAACACGCAGTCGTTTAGCGGGAGGGATATTTTCTTCACTTGAATGTTTTTGAACGCAAGCCGGCTTCACTTTTCTGAATGTGATGCTAATCCTTCCTTCTTTTACTGTTGGTTCAGCAGGTATTCCATGGGACAACGTAATATTAGCAAATTCAGAACTCATATATTATTAATGAGATGAATGTTCAGAACTCATAATTAATAATGAGATGTTTTCCAAAGGTAGATTGACTATTTTGAATTTTTTTCTCGAAAACTGCATTGTTCTTGTTCCTCCCAAACTCACAGTAGCAATAGGAAAATTTGGATCCAAAGAATGCTCGTTATCTTTATGCATCCGAATTTTATCACGAACACAGTTGTAGTAGTTAAGCAGTGCATAGTTAAAGGAACAATTACACAGATTTTCCACCAAGTTTTAATATTTAGTAAGAGAGGCGTCCAAGGTTTAGCTAGAATACTAAGTCCTGAGAAAGTATAATTCAATAAACTATTATCTCCGAAAGCACATAATTTTCGGGAAGGAGTAAGGCCGCACACTGAGGCGACAGACGACGAGCAGCACGACATCACGCCGTTAAAACTGGTTTTCCCTGCACACTGGAGCAGTATTTATCGAGAGCGCGTCAGCTGCACTTAAGTGACAGGTGTCTACCATTTGTGACTTGCGCTATTTTTATCGCTTGTCGCTTACATGTGTTTGATTTCATTTCTTCATAAGTGAATTTCCATTGTTCACAATTGAGAGAATATGCTGAATTTAACCGGTTTCATTAGTTTTGTGAAAAAATATTTTCTGCATTATATGTTTTAATCGAAGATTATTCTAATCAAAATAGTATTTAGTATTTAAGTCAAAAAAACCTTTGATGGAAATATCGATTGAAATGAAATTTCCTGGTTATTTTTATTGTAATTTTTAATGATTTGTAGTTTACTTATATGTAAATTTAAAATATGTAATTTAAAAATTTTACGAAATTTAAATAAAGTTAATAAATTTCCCGTGCAAAACATTTTTAATCGATAAGTATTTTCAGTTGAAATAAATCATCTTATGAAGTAAATTTTATACAAGATTTTTTAAATTTATTGTTTAAACGCATAGATGTTTCTGAACTAATAGTTTCTAAATTTTAAAAAATTATCAAATTAAAATAATGTTATTAAAAAACTAGTTTAAATCCTATAGTACTATTAAGAACCTCTATCCATATGAGTTACTATGGGTTTTAGTATTCACATATATTCTTGTACATTATTATAATACTGTTCAAATTAATTTTTCACTAACATAAACCATTATAAAAGTTACTATTTGGATTGCTCAGTTATTTTACATTTACTTTTCATATAATTTTTTAATAATTTCCATTGAGATATATTATTTTTAATTACTTTTAGTTTTGAATTCATTCATATTGAACTAATTTGTTATAATGCATAAATATGTATTAATTTTTACTTAGGTATCATAACAAATTTTAAATATCGTTAAAAAGTAACTAAAATGTATGTAAAAAAATCTAATATATTTAAAATAACTTTAACAAGATATTTCTAATGTCATTTTTGAGTCCTTGAATTGAAGAAATATTAAAATAACCCCTATTGTGAACTGGACAGAAATATCAGAAAGTTACCAGGTAAAAAGAACATTTTTTGCTCCTTTAAAAAACGTATTGTTCTCTAGTTAGTATTTAATACTTATGGTTTTTAGTTTTAAAAGCATTTAAAATTATTAGCATTTATAATTAACATATCCCAGCAAGAGATTATTACGATCTTATTCAAAAAACGGAAGTATTGGAAAGTATATCGTATTTAATTTTTTTATGTTAATGTTACATAAAGAAAAATGAAACTTGGTTTCAATTTATACTTTTAAATCAAACAATAAATTTACAATCTTTGCAAATTTACCTATTTTTTGTAAAAAAAAAAATTCCAATTTGTGTATTTTAATGCCACTTTAGCTGGACTTAAACCTGAAGTATGAGTCTGTGTTAATTAATAAATTGGAAGAATGCGCCTTTGTTCTGAAAGTACAGTAAATAATATTCAATAGAAATCAGTTGTGATTTGAAATAACAATCAAACATCTTAATTTTTGTACCTCGCCTTTTGCGATAATTTTATTTTTCAAATGCGAGACAAAATATTATATTTTGTGTTTACAATATAAGTCATATTAATATAATTTTTTTAATAAAGTATTTTCTTTTCTTTTTAAAACTTCTAATATTTAATAACAATGTTAACGATTTAGAGGGCACATAAATTCTCAGGCAAACGCAGAGACAACGAAACAGACAAGTAAACGCCGGAACAGAAGAGTAGAAATGTAAACAATATCAGCTCCGATGTACTGCGCATGCGTGAGATCTTGCTTCCATCGCTTCAGTGTGTGGCCCCAGTGATCTGTCCTCTTCTTTCTTTTCTTCTCTCCTTTACTCTTCTGCTTTTTCTTCCTCTTCTCCCTCGTTGTGGTTGCCTCGTAAGAGGTTGAGGGCTCCCCTTGAGTAGCTTTTGCCGCTCTGTTGCTATTAGCTACTCTTTAGGACTAAATCACCCACGTGTTTGCCGTGCGTGGAGACCCGTGTCCCTGGAAAGGAGGATCCTGGTAATTGAGGCCTCCAGAGACCAACACATTGCTTTGGCTTCTGCTTCAGGTAAACGGGAGGTGTGTTGTGGTCCTCAGCACATCAATCGGCTTTATGGATCAAGCGATCGGTACATCTACTGGGTGACTCGTTAAGGGTGGAGGCCACTTCAGGGATGTACTGTGAGCGTATAGGACCTGACTAGCACTGGTGCAGCTGGTCTGCATCCCCTTGTTGGACTCGGTGGTGGGTGGTGCCGTCAGGTCCCGAATTTTCCATTTTAAATATGGAAATGAATATTTCTATTCTCCCACGGGAGCATACTTTATCTTTACTAAATGCAAAGTTTTATGTAATCAAAAGGAAAGAGGGTACTTTTGATACAGTATCCCCTTTCCTCATTCAAAAAGCTATTGCAGGCACGATCGGTGATGTGAAGAGCATCAGAAAATTACGTTCTGGCGACCTAATGGTAGAAGTCACATCACAAACACAAGCAACCTCGATTGCTAATATGAATATGCTAGCTACCCTTGAGGTGTCTGTCTCGCCTCATACAAACCTTAACTTTTCTCGTGGTGTGATATCCGCGAAGGATTTGCTTAACACGCCTACGGATGAGATACTAGAAAATCTTAAAGAGCAAAAGGTCTGCGCTGTAAAACGCATTACTGTCAGGAGAGATGATAAAGTTATTAACACTAAACATCTGATCCTGACATTTGCGACGCCAGACCTACCGCAGCATATTAATGCTGCGTATATGCATCTCTCCGTTAGGCCATTCATTCCAAATCCTTTGCGTTGTTTCCAGTGCCAGGTTGGTTGGTTGGGTTTTATGGCGCAAGGTCCAAAATTGGACATGCTGCGCCAAGAATAAAGTTTTGAAGAATATTTTTTCTTTCTTATTTTTTTTTTCATATATATATTAAAACCCAAGCAACATTAAAATATTAAAACACAAAAATCAGTGTATAAGTTATCTTAAAATGTATAACTTAAATAAAATAAATCAAATATATATAAAATCTTAAAATGTATAAATGTAAATCATATGAAGTTTAAAAAACCTATTGCTCTTAAACAAGCAAATAGGTTTCTGTGGGGTGGTTCCCCCAACAAATCAAATAGAGTTAAAAGGTTTGTTTTGAAAAATTTAAAACGGTAGACGTTAAAAGTTGAACATGTGATTAAAATATGATAAACAGTAAATGGTTCATCACACGTCTCACACCATGGATTTAAATCACTTAAAAACAAATGTTTGTGTGTGAAACGTGTGTGTCCGATACGAAGGCGAGTTAATCTAACATCAGCACTTCGTAACGGTAAAACTGATAATGAGGTGAGGGATGGAAAAATGGTATGTAATTTGTTGACGACCTGTAAGTTCCATGATTCTTGCCATAGACCATATATAAAACCTTTTATAGCCTTTCTCACATCTGAGAGAGGAACCGATGGTAATATTGGATCTGATGCAGCCTTTGCTGCTGCATCCGCTCTCTCATTTCCATCAAGACCTACGTGACTTGGTATCCAACAAAATATAATATCATATCCCTTGCCAGCAAGGGAATCTAATGCTCTAAAAATCTTTGACACAACAGGATGGTAAGTAAAACTATTGTTTCTCAATGCTTCCAATACACTCATGCTGTCAGTATATATACAAAATTGACGATAATCAACTGTATTTACATGCTGAAGCGCATAAAAGATAGCTGCGGCTTCAGCAGTAAAGATGGAGCAGGACGAATGTAGACTGTGACTAAAAACTGTATTATTTATAACGACTCCACAGCCCACGTGTCCTGCTGATTTTGAACCATCCGTGAATATAGGTGTGTATGATTGATACTGACAGCGATGAGAGGAAAATAGCATTTGAAAAACAATAGGTGTTGTGTCTGATTTTAAAAACTGAGCAAAAGAGTTATTAAATATAATGGTTGGATCATACCAAGGCGGATGAGCAAAAGTATTAATTGTCTCTATCCGAATATCACATAGGTCTGTGAGCCACAGATATGATTTGGCTCTTGTGAGAAAAGGTGGGATGCTCATTGGTCGAGCATCAAACAGTCTTTTAAGAGAGGCATTAGGAACCATGGAACGTAATGGGTGGTGTGGGGTCGACATAATTTTTGCGTAATAATTGAGAGATTGCTGCATTCGTCTCAGGTCTAGAGGCAATTGTTGGCATATTGCATAAAGACTCTGGACGGGTGATGTGCGGAATGCGCCAGAACATATCCTCAAAGCAGAGTGATGAACTGTGTCCAACCTTCGTAAGACAGAAGATCTAGCTGATCCGTAAACAACATTTCCGTAGTCAATGCGGGACAAGATCAATGACTGATATACTCGAAGAAGTGATGTGCGATCTGCACCCCAAGATGTATTTGACAACACCTTGAGGATATTAAGCGATCGCTCACACTTCTTCCGCAAATGCAAAACATGCGGAAGAAAGGTTAATTTTCGGTCAAAGATAATTCCCAGAAATTTTATTTCATTGACTACTTGAATTGGGATGTTGTTGATATTGATTACTGGATCATTATGTAGTCTAGTCTTTTTACAGAAGTGGACACATCTACTCTTGCTAGGAGATAAAGTATGGCCATTCTCAGCACACCATGCAGCAAGCTTGTTAACTGCTGTTTGCAGTTGTCTCTCAATTAAACGCATATTCGAACCCTGACATGATATTTGCAGGTCGTCAACATAGAGTGTACCATTTATTGATGGTGGTAGTTGATGTAGAATGTTACTGATGAATAAATTAAAAATTGTGACACTTAAAATGGAGCCTTGGGGGACACCCTCGGCTTGAATAAAAGTATTGGAAAATACAGTTCCAATACGAACTTTAAAAACACGGGAGCTTAAAAAATTTTCAAGGAATATCGGAAGATTACCCCGAAAGCCAAAATTATATAATGAACGGAGAATTCCATATCGCCATGTACGGTCGTATGCCTTCTCGATGTCAAAGAAAATGGAGACCAGATGGTTTCTCCGCACAAAAGCATTGCGGATTTGGGTCTCCAAATATGTGATATTATCAAGAGTGGATCTCCCTTTACGGAAGCCACTCTGATTTATATGTATATATTTATTTTTTTCTAAGACATATACGAGACGGGCGTTGACCATACGTTCGAGAGTCTTACAGAAGCAACTCGTCAGAGCAATTGGTCGATAATTTGAAGGATCTGAAGGATCTTTACCAGCCTTAAGAACCGGAATCACTATCGCTTCACTCCAAACCGATGGAAATTTCTTTTCATTCCAGATCCTATTGAACAAAAGTAATATGTTCAATAGGGAGACTGAACTTAAATTTCGAAGCATTTGATAGCTGATTCCATCAGGTCCTGGGCTGGTATCATGGGCCTGCTTTAATGCTCTCTTCAATTCCAACATCCTAAATTCGCAGTTGTAAGGCAAGGCTTCACCATGGTTGAAACGAATTGGTGTTCGCTCAGCACGACTCTTAGTCCTTAAAAACGAAGGACTGTAAGAGTCGTTGCTTGAGACGCTAGCAAAAGTTTCACCAAGGGTATTAGCAATGTCTTTTGGAGAAGAGTATACAGCAGCTCCGGATTTTAAAACAGGAATAGAGAAATCCTTATAAATCCCATTGGCTGCTTTCACTTTTCTCCACAACTGTTTACTGGATGTGGAAGATGTAATTGAAGAGACATAGCGAGACCAAGATTCCTTCTGACTTCGACGACGAGCTCTGCGAGCTAGAGCTCTTGCTCTCTTGAAGGCGACAAGATTCTCCGTTGTGGGGTACCTCCTAAATAACCCCCATAACTTCCTTTGTTTTTTATAACTCTCTTGGCATTCTTTGTTCCACCAAGGTTTGCAACGCCTGTGTGTTATAAAGGAACTCTTAGGAATTGATGTGTCAGCTGCATTCAATATTGCTTCGGTGACCTTATATATGGCATCATCAATATCGTCGATCATAACCATTTCATTATCAACAACTGCCAATTGCGTGAAAAGCGTCCAATCTGCCCGACTGTACACGTAAGTAGGTAGACGTTGTCCTACACTACTACCTCCAGTCTGGGAGATGACGAGAGGAAAATGATCGCTATTATGCAGATCATTTCCTACTATTAGATCTAACAATGGCAGAAGAGATGGAGAACAAATGGCTAGATCGAGAGAATGAAATGTTCTTGTGGGTATATGGAAATATGTCTTCTCGTCGGTATTAAGCAGACAGAGACTGTTTTCTGAAATAAACCGCTCTATCTGCCGACCGCGAGAATTAGTATCGTCATTTCCCCACAAAGAACTATGGCCGTTAAAGTCACCTAACAACAGAAATGGTGTAGGCAGCTGATCTATTAATGCATCGAGTTCCTCTTGGCGGATGACATCGTGTGGTGGTAAATATAAACTACAGACTGTAATTAAGCATGAAGTGTGGATTTTCACAGCTACAGCCTGTAGAGTAGTATTCAATGGATGGACAGCGCTGGGGAAATTATTTGATGTTAAAATACAAACACCACCAGACACTGCACCATCATCACCACAGTCTCTTCTAAAGCATTTAAACCCTCGCATAGTAATGTTATTAATTGACTTCAGGAAAGTTTCCTGGAGTGCAACACATGCGGGGTTATAAGTTGTTATGAGAGACTTGATGTCATCAAAATGTGATCGCAAACCATGGCAGTTCCAAGATACAAAGGAAGTTATTGTTTAGTTTTAAAAGCTCCTTTACTGGAGCTGGAAGGCGGGTCTTCTGTCATATCCTCGAACGATCCATCATCGTCCGAGGGAAATAGAGAAACCGCGTCAGTCTCCAGGCATGAGAAAGCATTATGGGTGGAAATAGATGCTTTTGCTTTTCTCAATTTTAAAGCTTTTTCTGCCTTTGATTTTGCAAAAGGAGCTTTTTTTGAAAATGTAGGAGATTTTTTGAATTTAGGCTTTTCTGATACTTGGGGTAATTTTACTGGGGAAACCAAAATTGGCTCAGTTTGTGTGCTGCTCGTTTTGGTGACTTTTCTGGCAGCTGTGGCATAACTGACTCCAGTCTGGGGAGTGCGGGAAGTGACCAATCGTCTCGCCTCCGGATAGGAACACTTTTGGTTGACCTTAATTGCAGTAATTTCTTTTTCAATCAGGTATTGAGGACAACTTCGAGAATAGGAGGGATGGTCACCGTGACAGTTGACACACCTCTCCTTCGCATTGCAGTTCGAACTATCGTGGCCAATCACCGCGCAGCGAGCACAGGTGATTTTGCCTCTGCAAGCGTTTCTCGAGTGTCCGAAACGCTGACATTGAAAACATCGCAAGGGATTTGGGATATAAGGCCTGACGGGTAAATTCATGTACGCAGCTTTTACATACTGCGGAAGGTCTGGCGTCGCAAAAGTCAAGACGAGGTGTTTGGTATCAATAATGTTACCTTCCCGTCTGACTGTAATGCGTCGAACGCCGCAGACCTTCTGATCCTGTAAGTTATCCAGAATCTCCTCCGTCGGCGAGTATAACAAATCCCTTGCGGAAATCACGCCATAAGAGAAATTAAGGTTTCCGTGAGGTGAGACAGTCACTTCCATGTTAGCCAAAGATTTCATACTGGCCAGGATGGCTGCTTGTGAGTCTGATGCAGCCTCTACAAGCAAGTCACCAGAGCGCATCTTCTGAACTTTTTTAACTTCCCCAACTATTCCCGATATTCCTTTTGCTATGAGGAAAGGAGACACAGTTGTGAAATTTCCCTCCTTCCTCTTGATAACAAAATATTTTGGTTTAAGTTGTTCAAGTTGCTGCTCCCGCGGGAGAAAAGTTTGATTTTTATTCTCCATTTAAGAAGATTAAAATTTCGGGACCTGACCGCACCACCCACCACCGAGTCCAACAAGGGGATGCAGACCAGCTGCACCAGTGCTAGCCAAGTCCTATACGCTCACAGTACATCCCTGAAGTGGCCTCCACCCTTAACGAGTCACCCAGTAGATGTACCGATCGCTTGATCCATAAAGCCGATTGATGTGCTGAGGACCACAACACACCTCCCGTTTACCTGAAGCAGAGGCCAAAGTAATGTGTTGGTCTCTGGGGGCCTCAATTACCAGGACCCTCCTTTCCAGGGACACGGGTCTCCACGCACGGCAAACACGTGGGTGATTTAGTCCCCAAGAGAAGCTAATAGCAACAGAGCGGCGAAAGCTACTCAAGGGGAGCCCTCAACCTCTTGCGAGGCAACCACACTGAGGGAGAAGAGGAAGAAAAAGCAGAAGAGTAGAGGAGAGAAGAAAAGAAAGAAGAGGACAGATCACTGGGGTACCTCGGGATTGTGACACCCGTGTTTACCTAAAGAAGGTAAACCCCCTGAGGGGGTTTCCAGTGCCAGAGATTTGGTCACTCTAAAGCGGCATGCAGAGGCAAACTGACTTGCGCTCGCTGCGCAGCAGTTGGCCACGACAGTTCGTCCTGTACTGCAAAGGAGAGGTGTGTCAACTGTAAAGGTGACCACCCCTCCTACGCTAGGAGTTGTCCTATCTGGATACTGGAGAAGGAGATCACAACCACGAAAGTTAAAAATAACTGTTCATATCCTGAGGCGAGACGGGCTGTTACAGCTCGAACACCTCAAGTAGGAATCAGCTATGCGACTGTTGCTGCCAAGGTCACCAGATCGACTAGTACACAAACGGATGCTCTCTCACTCCCGATTGTTAAATTACCCCCTACATCTGTACAAAAGCCAAAATCAACATCCACATCGACTATTCGTAGAAAAGCTCCGATTGCTAAATCTAAAGCCGTAAAGGCTTTAAAACTAAAATCTGCTAAAGAGGGCAATATTAGGCCCTCAATATCCACCCGTAAAGCCTTAACCCTGGAGGCTGACGCTGTTTCATTACATCCCTCGGACGATGATCTATCGCTCGAGGAGATGTCAGATGACATGCCTTCCAGCTCCGGGAAAGGAGCTTTTCAAATTCAATAATAACTTCCTTTGTTTCTTGGAACTGCCATGGTTTGCGTTCTCATAATGATGACATCAAGTCTATAATTTCAGCCTACAACCCCGCATGTGTTGCACTTCAGGAAACATTCCTGAAGTCCAGCAATAACTTTTCCATGCGTGGGTTTAAAAGCTTTAGAAAAGACTGTGGTGACGATGGTGCAGTGTCTGGAGGAGTTTGCATTTTAACATCCAACAACTATCCCAGCACTGCCCAGCATTTAAATACTACACTACAGGCTGTAGCTGTGCGAATTCACACATCATGCTTGTTGACAGTCTGTAGTTTGTATTTGCCACCACACGATGTCATCCGCCAAGAGGAACTCGATGCATTAATAGATCAGCTGCCAACACCATTTCTACTGTTAGGTGACTTTAACGGGCATAATTCTTTGTGGGGAAATGATGATACAAATTCTCGCGGTCGGCAGATAGAGCGATTTATTTCAGATAACAGTCTCTGTCTGCTTAATACCGACGAGAAAACATATTTCCATATACCCACAAGAACATTCCATTCTCTCGATCTGGCCATTTGTTCACCATCTCTCCTGCCATTGTTAAATTTAACTGTAGGAAATGATCTTTTCAACAGCGATCATTTTCCTCTCGTCATCTCCCAGACTGGAGGTAGTAGTGTAGGACAACGCCTACCTACTTACGTGTACAGTCGGGCAGATTGGACATTGTTTTCGCAATTGGCAGTTGTTGATGATGCAATGGTTATGATCGAAAATATTACTATTGCCGTCAGTAAAGTCACTGAAACAATTAAGAATGCAGCTGATGCATCAATTCCTAAGAGTTCCTCTACACCACACAGGCGTTGCAAACCTTGGTGGAATGATGAATGTCAAAACACTTATAAGAAACAGAGGAAGTTATGGGGGCTATTCAGAAGATACCCCACAACGGAGAATCTTATCGCCTTTAAGAGAGCAAAAGCATTAGCTCGCAGTGCTCGTCGTCGAAGTCAGAAGGAATCCTGGTCTCGCTATGTATCCTCAATTACTTCTTCCACATCCAGTAAACAGTTGTGGAGAAGAGTGAAAGCAGCCAATGGAATCTATAGAGAATTTTCTATTCCTATTTTGAAATCCGGAGCTGCTATATACTCTTCTCCTAAGGACATCGCTAACGTCCTTGGTGAAACGTTTGCTAGCGTCTCAAGCAACGACTCTTATAGTCCTTCGTTCTTAAGGACAAAGAGTCGTGCTGAGCGAACACCAATTCGTTTCAACCATGGACAAGCTTTGCCTTACAACTGTGAATTTCGGATGTTGGAATTGAAGAGAGCATTACAGCAGGCCCATGATACTAGCCCAGGACCAGATGGAATCAGCTATCAAATGCTTCGTCATTTAAGTCCAGATTCCTTGCTGAACATACTTTACTTGTTCAATAGGATCTGGACTGAAAATAAATTTCCATCACTTTGGAGCGAAGCAATAGTGATTCCAATCCTTAAGGCTGGTAAGGATCCTTCTGTTCCTTCAAGTTATCGACCAATAGCTCTGACGAGTTGCTTGTGTAAGACTCTCGAACGTATGGTCAATGGCCGCCTCATCTATGTCTTAGAAATAAATAAATATATCCATATCAATCAGAGTGGCTTCCGTAAAGGAAGGTCCACTCTTGATAATATTACATACTTGGAAACGCAGATCCGCAATGCATTTGTGCGGAGGAATCATCTCGTTTCCATTTTCTTCGACATAGAGAAGGCTTATGACCGTACGTGGCGTTATGGAATTCTCCGTAGGATGTATGATTTTG
Source organism: Latrodectus hesperus (assembly GCA_037975125.1). Taxonomy (NCBI): domain Eukaryota; kingdom Metazoa; phylum Arthropoda; class Arachnida; order Araneae; family Theridiidae; genus Latrodectus; species Latrodectus hesperus. The sequence goes on along the minus strand of CM075852.1, from coordinate 48,749,216 downwards.
GCTTTAGGGGTAATTTGCCAATATTTATAGAAAATTTTTTATGCTCCCGTGGTTTTAAAGTTCGTATTGGTTCTGTTATGTCCAATACTTTTATTCAAGCCGAGGGTGTACCCCAAGGCTCTATTTTAAGTGTCACACTTTTTAACCTTTACATCAGTTGCATTCTTCATCAAATTTCACCTCCTGTTTATGGCACGCTTTATGTTGATGACCTGCAAATATCATGTGAGGGTTCTAACATGCGTTTAATTGAGAGACAACTACAAACATCAGTTAATAAACTTGCTGCGTGGTGTGCTGAGAATGGCCACACGCTGTCTCCTGGCAAGAGTAATTGTGTCCATTTCTGCAGGAAGACTAGCCTACATAATGATCCCACTATCTATATTAATAATACACCTATCCCTGTTGTCAACGAGATAAAGTTTCTGGGAATAATTTTTGACCGAAAGTTGAATTTTCTTCCGCATGTTCTTCATTTGCGGAAGAAGTGCGAGCGATCGCTTAATATCCTCAAGGTGCTTTCTAATACAGCTTGGGGTGCTGATCGCACGGCACTACTTCGTGTCTACCAGTCATTAATTTTATCTCGTATTGACTATGGGTGTTCTGTGTATGGATCTGCTAGGTCTTCCGTTTTACGCAGATTGGATACAATACATCACTCTGCTTTGAGAATATGTTCAGGCGCATTCCGCACATCACCCGTCCAGAGTCTATATGCAATATGTCATCAACTGCCTTTAGACCTGAGACGAATGCAGCTGTCTCTCAGTTATTATGCAAAAATCATGTCTGACCCTCATCATCCATTACGTTCCACGACTACTACACCTGCACTTACAAGGCTGTATGACGCACGTTCATACAGCATTCCACCTTTTCTCACTCGGACAAAAACTAGTCTATTACTATCTGACCTATATGATGTCCGTTTTGACAAAACGGACTATTTGTCTCATCCACCTTGGTATGATCCACAGATTAAAATCATCAATCCTTTTGCTTGTTTTAGAAAATCAGACACAGCAACTACTGTTTTCCAGCAGCTATATGCCTCACATCGCTGTAAGTATACCACGTATACACCAGTTTTCACCGATGGCTCAAAATCTACAGGACATGTTGGTTGTGCTGTAGTTATTGAGAACAAAACACTTAGCTACAGCCTCCATCCATCCTGTTCCATCTTCTCTGCTGAAGCAACTGCTATATATCAAGCTCTTCAGCAGATGAATACATGTGAAACTCATAAATACTGTGTGTACACTGACAGTTTGAGTGTGTTGGAAGCTTTGCGGAACAGTAGTTTTGACTGTCATCCTGCTGTGTCTAGAATTTTCCGAGCATTAGATTCCCTTGCTGGCAAGGGATATGAAATAATTTTCTGCTGGATCCCAAGTCATGTAGGTCTCGATGGCAATGAGAGGGCTGATGCAGCTGCTAAATCTGCATCTGGCCCATCTCTTCCATCCATTCCTTTGTTTGATGTGAGAAGGTGTGTTAAAAAATTTACTCAAAATCTTTGGCAGGAGTCTTGGAACATGCAGGTCAATAATAAATTGCGTGCCATATTTCCATTCATCACCTCATTAAAAGTTTACCGATACGAAGTGCTGATGTAAGATTAACCCGCCTTTGTATCGGACACACACGTTTCACACATAGACATTTGTTTCTAAACGAATTAAATCCATGGTGTGAAACGTGTGATGAACCATTCACTGTTTACCATATTTTAATTTCATGCAAATATTTTAACCAATATCGTTTACAATTTTTTAATTGTGATATTTTAAACATATATGATTTGCTTGGGGAACCACCCCACAGGAACCTATTTGCCTTTTTGAGGGCAATAGGTTTTATACATTATATTTAATTTACTTTTTTTAAATTTTAAAAGTATATATATTTTGATTTTCCTTTTATATGTAATTTTATTTTAATATATGTATACACTGATTTTTGTTTTTTAAAATTTTAATGTGGTTGGTTGGTTGGTTGGGTTTTATGGCGCAAGGTCCAAACACGGACATGCTGCGCCAAGAATAAGGTTTGAAAGCAAATATTTAATTAAATTTTTTATTTTATTTTATTTATATTATTTTTTTTAAAAACCCAAGCAACATTAAAACTTTAAAAAACAAAAATTAGTGTATATATATTACATTAAAATCCAATTATAATGTATAAAATGAAAATCAAAATGTATATACTTTTAAAATTTAGAAAAACATAAATTAAATATTATGTAAAAAACCTATTGCCCTTAAAAAGGCAAATAGGTTCCTATGGGGTGATTCCCCAAGCAAATCATATAATGTTAAAATATCACAGTTAAAAAAGTGTAAACGATATTGGTTAAAATATGAACATGAAATTAAAATATGGTAAACAGTGAATGGTTCATCACACGTTTCACACCATGGATTTAATTCATTTAGAAACAAATGTCTGTGTGTGAAACGTGTGTGTCCGATACGAAGGCGGGTTAATCTTACATCAGCACTTCGTATCGGTAAAACTGCTAATGAGGTGATGTATGGAAATATGGCACGCAATTTATTGTTGACCTGCATGTTCCATGACTCCTGCCACAGACAATAAATTAGTTTTTTAACATTTCTTCTCACGTCAGACAAAGAAACTGATGGAAAACATGGGCCAGATGCAGATTTAGCAGCTGCATCCGCCCTTTCATTGCCATCAAGACCTACGTGACTTGGGATCCAGCAGAAAATGATGTCATATCCCTTGCCAGCAAGGGAATCTAATGCTCGGAAAATTCTAGACACAACAGGATGACAGTTAAAACTACTGCTCCGCAAAGCTTCCAACACACTCAAACTGTCAGTATAAACACAGTATTTGGAACTGTCACATGTATTCATCTGCTGAAGAGCTTGATAAATGGCTAATGCTTCAGCAGAGAAGATGGAACAGGATGGATGGAGGCTGTAGCTAAGAGTTTTATTCTCAATAACTACAGCACATCCAACATGTCCTGCAGATTTTGATCCATCTGTGAAAACTGGTGTGTACGTAGTATACTGACAGCGATGTGAGGCATATAGCTGCTGGAAGACAGTAGTTGTTGTGTCTGATTTTCTGTAACGAGCAAAAGCATTTATGATTTGAATCTGTGGATCATACCAAGGTGGATGTTGAAGAAAGTCCGTTTTTTCGAAACGGACATCACATAGGTCTGAAAATAATATGTTGGACTTTGTCCGAGTGAGAAAAGGTGGAATGTTGTATGAACGTGCGCCATACAGTCTTATAAGTGCAGGTGTAGTAGTCATGGAACGTAATGGATGATGAGGGTCAGACATGATTTTTGCATAGTAACTGAGAGACAGCTGCATTCGTCTCAGGTCTAAAGGCAGTTGTTGACATATTGCATATAGACTCTGGACGGGTGATGTGCGGAATGCGCCTGAGCATATTCTCAAAGCAGAGTGATGTATTGTATCCAATCTGCGCAGAACAGAAGACCTAGCAGATCCATATACAGCACACCCATAGTCAATACGAGATAAAATTAAGGACTGGTAGACGCGAAGTAGTGCCGTGCGATCAGCACCCCAAGATGTATTAGAAAGCACCTTGAGGATATTAAGCGATCGCTCGCACTTCTTCCGCAAATAAAGAACATGCGGAAGAAAACTCAATTTTCGGTCAAAAAGTATTCCCAGAAATTTTATCTCGTTGACCACAGGGATAGGTGTATTATTAATACTGATTGTAGGATCATTATGCATGCCAGTCTTCCTGCAGAAATGGACACAATTACTCTTGCAAGGAGACAATGTATGGCCATTCTCAGCACACCATGCAGCAAGTTTGTTAACAGTTGTTTGTAGTTGTCTCTCAATTAAACGCATGTTAGAACCCTCACATGATATTTGCAGGTCATCAACATAAAGTGTGCCATATACAGGAGGTGAAATTTGATGGAGAATGCGACTTATGTACAAGTTAAAAAGGGTGACACTTAAAATAGAGCCTTGGGGTACACCCTCGGCTTGAATAAAAGTATTGGAAAAAACTGTTCCAATACGTATTTTAAAAACACGGGAGCGTAAGAAATTCTTCAGGAATATCGGAAGATTACCCCGAAAGCCAAAATCATATAGTGAACGGAGAATTCCATATCGCCATGTACGGTCATATGCCTTCTCTATGTCGAAGAAAATGGAAACGAGATGATTCTTCCGCACAAAGGCGTTGCGGATCTGCGTTTCCAAATATATGATGTTATCAAGAGTGGATCTTCCTTTACGGAAGCCACTCTGATTGATATGAATACATTTATTTTTTTCTAAGACATATACGAGACGGGCATTGACCATACGTTCGAGAGTCTTACATAAGCAACTCGTCAGAGCTATTGGTCGGTAGTGTGAAGGAACAGAAGGATCCTTACCAGCCTTAAGGATTGGAATCACTATTGCTTCGCTCCAAAGTGATGGAAATTTGTTTTCAGTCCAGATCCTATTGAACAGGAACAACAAGTTCAACAGAGAATCTGGACTTAAATAACGAAGCATTTCATAGCTGATTCCATCAGGTCCTGGACTGGTATTATTGGCCTGCTGTAATGCTCTCTTCAATTCCAACATCCGAAATTCACAGTTGTAAGGCAAAGCTTGTCCATGGTTGAAATGAATTTGTGTTCGCTCAGCACGACTCTTTGTCCTCAAGAACGAAGGACTATAAGAGTCGTTGCTTGAGACACTGGCAAAGGTTTCACCAAGGACGTTAGCGATGTCCTTAGGAGAAGAATATAAAGCAGCTCCGGACTTCAAAATAGGAATTGAAAATTCTCTATATATTCCATTGGCTGCTTTCACTCTTCTCCACAACTGCTTACTGGATGTGGAAGAAGTAATTGAGGATACATAGCGAGACCAAGATTCCTTCTGACTTCGTCGACGAGTTCTGCGAGCTAATGCTTTGGCTCTCTTAAAGGCGATAAGATTCTCCGTTGTGGGGTATCTTCTAAATAACCCCCATAACTTCCTCTGTTTCTTATAAGTTTTTTGACATTCATCATTCCACCAAGGTTTGCAACGCCTGTGTGGTATAGAGGAACTCTTAGGTATAGATGCGTCAGCTGCATTAGTAATTGTTTTGGTGACTTTACTTACGGCATCATCAACATCTTCGATCATAACCATTTCGTTATCAATAACTGCCAATTGTCTAAATAACGTCCAATCTGCCCGACTGTACACGTAAGTAGGTAGACGTTGTTCTACTCTACTACCTCCAGTCTGGGAGATGACGAGAGGAAAATGATCGCTGTTGTGCAGATCATTTCCTACAATTAAATTTAACAATGGCAGAAGAGATGGTGAACAAATGGCCAGATCGAGAGAATGAAATGTTCTTGTGGGTACATGGAAATAAGTCTTCTCGTCGGTATTAAGCAGACAGAGACTGTTGTCTGAGATAAACCGCTCTATCTGCTGACCGCGAGAATTAGTATCATCACTTCCCCACAAAGAACTATGGCCGTTAAAGTCACCTAACAGCAGAAATGGTGTTGGCAGCTGATCTATTAATGCATCGAGTTCCTCTTGGCGGATGACATCGTGTGGTGGCAAATACAAACTACAGACTGTCAACAAGCATGATGTATGAATTCTCACTGCTACAGCCTGTAGTGTAGTATTTAAATGTTGGGCAGTGCTGGGATAGTTGTTAGATGTTAGTATACAAACACCTCCAGACACTGCACCATCGTCACCACAGTCCTTTCTAAAGCTTTTAAACCCACGCATGGAAAAGTTATTGCTGGACTTCAGGAATGTTTCCTGAAGTGCAACACATGCGGGGTTGTAAGCTGAAATTATAGACTTGATGTCATCATGATGTGAACGCAAACCATGGCAGTTCCAAGAAACAAAGGAAGTTATTTTTTAATTTGAAAAGCTCCTTTCCCGGAGCTGGAAAGCGTGTCATCTGACATCCCCTCGAGCGATAAGTCTTCGTCCGAGGGATGTAAGGAAACAGCGTCAGCCTCCAGGGACAATGCTTTACGGGTGGAAATGGAGGGTCTTTGTGAGCCCTCCTTAGAAGATTTTAATTTTAAAGCCTTCATGGCTTTTGATTTAGCATTAGGAGCTCTTCTGTTCATTGATGGACGTGATTTTGGCTTTATTTCTGATTTTGTGGGTAATTTTTGTAATGGAAGTGAGTAGTAGTCAGTTTGTGTGCTACAGGAGACGGTTATTTTCTTAGCAGCTGCTGCATAACTAACACCTTGTTGAGGAGTTCGAGATTGAACTTGGCGTCTCGCCTCAGGATACGAACATTTGTTTTTAACTTTAGTGGTTGTGATCTCTTTTTCCAAAAGCCAAGTTGGACAAATTCGAGAATAGGAGGGATGGTCACCTTTGCAGTTGACACACCTCTCCTTTGCAGTGCAGTTAGTGCTTTCATGGCCGACTTCTGCGCAGCGTGCGCAGGTCAGTTTGCCTCTGCATGCAGTCTTCGAATGTCCAAAACGTTGGCAATGGAAACAACGGAGGGGATTAGGAATATATGGCCGTACGGGTAAGTTCATATAAGCCGCTTTTATTGATTGCGGAAGGTCTGGTGTTGCGAACGTCAGAATGAGGTGCTTTGTAGGTAAAAGCTTTCCATCACGTCTGACGGTTATACGCTTAACAGCACAGACCTTTTGATCCTTTAGATTTTCAAGGATCTCCTCCGTCGGCGTATTCAACAGATCCCCAGCGGAGATCACTCCAGAAGAAAAATTCAAATATCCGTGAGGTGTGACTGCCACCTCAAGGTGTGCAAGCATGCGCATCTTAATAATAGCAGCTGCTTGGGTGCTTGACGCAACCTCCACCATTAAATCTCCTGAGCGCAATTTCCTTATACTTTTCACTTCCCCTATGACTCCCGATATTCCTTTATGTATAAGGAAAGGAGATACTTTTTCAAAGTTATCCTCCTTCCTTTTAATAACAAAAAATTTTGCACTAATTTCAGACATTAGTTGCTCCCGTGGGAGAAAAGAAAAGTTTATATTCTCCATTATTATGATAATAAAATTTCGGGACCTGACCGCACCACCCACCACCGAGTCCAACAAGGGGATGCAGACCAGCTGCACCAGTGCTAGTCAGGTCCTATACGCTCACAGTACATCCCTGAAGTGGCCTCCACCCTTAACGAGTCACCCAGTAGATGTACCGATCGCTTGATCCATAAAGCCGATTGATGTGCTGAGGACCACAACACACCTCCCGTTTACCTGAAGCAGAGGCCAAAGTAATGTGTTGGTCTCTGGGGGCCTCAATTACCAGGACCCTCCTTTCCAGGGACACGGGTCTCCACGCACGGCAAACACGTGGGTGATTTAGTCCCCAAGAGTAGCTAATAGCAACAGAGCGGCGAAAGCTACTCAAGGGGAGCCCTCAACCTCTTGCGAGGCAACCACACTGAGGGAGAAGAGGAAGAAAAAGCAGAAGAGTAGAAGAGAGAAGAAAATAAAGAAGAGGACAGATCACTGGGGTACCTCGGGATTGTGACACCCGTGTTTACCTAAAGAAGGTAAACCCCCTGAGGGGAATTTTAATGTGGCTTGGGTTTTCAAAATAAATTAATAAATAAAATAATAAAATAAATAAATAAAAATAAATAAAAAAAAAAAAAAAAAACATCTACTTCTAAACTTTATTCTTGGCGCAGCATCTCCGTTTTTGGACCTTGTGCCATAAAACCCAACCAACCAACCAACCTTCAGTGTGTGGTACTTTTCGGCATGCAGCTCGCTTGTAGCAGCACTATCGGGAAGCAATAGGTGCGCGTTGAAGACATGCTCCCTCAGTGTGCGGCCTGCTTAAAGGTTTTTCCTTTAACTTTCAGAGGATAACTTTGAAAGTTATAATCGACAATTTCACTCATGTATTTCAATGAGTCTTCATCACTTAAGAAATTTGGCATGTAATTTACGTCTAAATTCGAATCCATTTTACTTATTAAAAAACGCACCTTTACGCTTGGAATTTCAGGTTAAAATGATGTGATATCTTACTGTCTCATGTATGAACTGATTAGAAGGTTCACCCCTCTAGAGTTGTAGAAATACTTTTCTTTATCAGTTTGTTTAAAATGTTATTCATATAATAATAATTGCCATCATAGTAACGAACCATCATCATGATAACGAATTTCATTTGTTATCATTAGAAGAATTGCTATCGTGAAATACCTACTGTAGTGCGAAAAATATGTTATCTCTCTTGAGTCACCATAAGACAACGGTCACAGAACACTTGAAATCATTCTCAAGAGGGCTGAGTTGTTCATCGACTATTTTATCAATTAAGAAAAACTCTCTGATTGATAAAATATTTATTATCGTGGAATGACATCACGGTACTCTTCATTTTATTACGTTACTACTTCATTTTATTTTCCAAATATAGCTCTAAGCTCTTATATAAAATATTAAAAAAGATCCCAAAAGAATTATTCTTATTATTAGATTAATCCTTGTACATTTTTAAATCCCAACTTTTTTAAGATTTTGAACATACAAAGCTGATGCTTTTTTTAAGTATATATTAAAGAGATGTAATTTTTTACGAATAAAATAAAATCCCTTAAATGTTGAAAGGCTTATTTGATCTTTTTAGACCCATAAATTAATAAAAGCTTGAATTAAGTGGAAATGCACCGCGTGGTTGGTTGGTTGGTTGGGTTTTCTGGCGCAAGGTCCAAAGAGGACAAGCTGCGCCAAGTCTAAAATTATTGTTGATTTACTGTATTTTATTTATTTATTTATTATTTTTTTTTCAAAAAAACCCAAACAACATTAAAATTTTAAAAAACAAAAATCAGTGTAAATATAATTTTAAAATCTTTTTATGAAATATAAAAAGCAAATAATAATTAAATATATATATATTTTAAAATTCATAATATATATTTAAATAAAATTTAAGAAACCTATAGTTCTCAAAAATGCAAATAGGTTTCTATGGGGTGGATCTCCCAATATATCCAATAAAGTTAAAATATCAGTTTTAAAAAAGTGTAAACGTAAATGGTTAAAATCTTGACATGAGATTAAAATATGATATACTGTGTAGGGTTCATCACACGTTTCACACCATGGACCCAACTCACTTAGAAATAAGTGCCTGTGTGTGTCCGATACGAAGGCGAGTCAAACGGACATCAGCACTTCGTAACGTTAAAACTGATAATGAGGTGAGGGATGGGAAAATGCTATGGAGTTTGTTTCCGACCTGCAAGTTCCACGATTCCTGCCAAAGACCAAATATAAATCTTTTTATACCCTTTCTCACATCTGAGAGCGGAACCGATGGTAAAATTGGATCTGACGCAGCCTTTGCAGCTGCATCTGCTCTCTCATTGCCTTCAAGACCCATGTGGCTTGGTATCCAACAATATACAATTTTTTTTCCCTTGCCAGCAAGGGAATCCAATGCTTTAAAAATTCTGGACACATATGGATGACATGTAACGCTATTGTTTTTCAAAGCCTCTAAAATACTCATGCTGTCAGTATAGATACAGTATTGAAGATAATCATCTGTATTCACATGCTGAAGCGCAAAATAAATAGCTGTGGCTTCAGCAGTAAAGATGGAGCAGGACGAATGTAGGCTGTAGCTAAAAGTCATGTTATTGATAAAAATTCCACAGCCGACATGTCCTGAGGTCTTAGATCCATCCGTGAATACAGGTTTGTAAGATTCGTTCTGACAGCGATGAGAACAATATAGCTGTTGAAAAACAATAGGTGTTGTGTCCGATTTTCTAAATTGAACAAAAGTATTTATAAATGTATTTGTTGGTTCATACCAAGGTGGATAGAGATATTGGTCTATAGTCTCTATCTGAACATCACATAGGTCTGTGAGCCATAGATGTGATTTGGCTCGTGTGAGAAAAGGTGGGATGCTCATTGGTCGAGCATCATAAAGTCTTTTAAGAGAGGCATTAGGAATAATGGAACGTAGTGGGTGATGCGGGGTCGAAATAATTTTTGCATAATAATTGAGAGTTTGCTGCATTCGTCTCAGGTCCAACGGTAGTTGATGGCATACAACGTATAGACTCTGGACGGGTGATGTGCGGAATGCCCCAGAACATATCCTCAAAGCAGAGTGATAAACTGTGTCCAGTCTTCGTAAAACAGAAGATCTAGCTGATCCGTAAACAACACATCCGTAGTCAATGCGGGATAGAATCAATGACTGATAAATTCGAAGTAGTGATGTGCGATCTGCACCCCAAGATATATTTGACAACACCTTGAGGATATTAAGCGATCGCTCACACTTCTTCCGCAAATGTAAAATATGTTGAAGAAAGGTCAATTTTCTGTCAAAGATAATACCCAAGAATTTTATTTCATTGACTACTTGTATTGGAGTGTTGTTGATGTAAATTATTGGATCATTATGCAAGCTAGTCTTTCTACAGAAGTGGACACATTTACTCTTGCTTGGTGATAGAGTATGGCCATTCTCAGCACACCATGCAGCAAGTTTGTTAACTGCTGTTTGCAGTTGTCTCTCAATTAATCGCATATTAGACCCCTCGCATGATATTTGCAGGTCGTCTACAAACAAAGTACCATGTACGGATGATGGAAGCTGATGAAGAATGTTAGTGATGAAGAGACTAAAAAGTGTGACGCTTAAAATAGAACCCTGAGGAACACCCTCAGATTGTGTAAAAGTATTGGAAGTATAATTTCCAATACGTACTTTAAAACCACGGGAGCATAAAAAATTTTGTAGGAATATCGGCAGATTACCCCGAAAGCCAAAATCATATAATGTACGGAGAATTCCATATCGCCATGTACGGTCGTATGCCTTCTCGATGTCAAAGAAAATGGAGACAAGATGGTTCCTCCGCACAAAAGCATTGCGGATTTGGGTCTCCAAATATGTAACATTATCAAGAGTGGATCTCCCTTTACGGAAGCCACTCTGATTGATATGTATACATTTATTTTTTTCTAAGACATATACGAGACGGGCGTTGACCATACGTTCGAGAGTTTTACATAAGCAGCTCGTCAGAGCAATTGGTCGATAATTTGAAGGATCTGAAGGATCCTTACCAGCCTTTAGGACAGGAATCACTATTGCTTCTTGCCATAGAGATGGAAATTCATTTTCCGTCCAGATCCTATTGAACAGGTAAAGTAAGTTCAACAGGGAGTCTGGACTCAAATGTTGAAGCATGAGATAACTGATTCCATCAGGTCCTGGACTGGTATTTTTGGCCTGCTGTAAAGCTTTCTTCAATTCAAACATTCCAAATTCACAGTTGTACGGTAAAGTATGTCGATGGTTGAAGCGAATTGGTACTCGCTCAGCACGACTCTTAGTCCTCAAGAACGAAGGACTATAAGAGTTCGAGCTTGAGACGTTAGCAAATGCTTCACCAAGGACGTTAGCAATACCCGTAGGAGAAGAGTAAATAGCAGCTCCGGATTTTGAAATAGGAATAGAAAATTCTCTATAAATTCCATTGGCTGCTTTCACCCTTCTCCACAACTGCTTACTGGAAATTGAAGATGTAATTGAAGATACATAGCAGGACCAGGATTCCTTCTGACTTCGACGACGGGCTCTTCGAGCTAATGCTTTTGCTCTTTTAAAGGCGATAAGATTCTCCGTTGTGGGGTACCTCCTAAATATTCCCCATAACTTCCTCTGTTTTTTATATGTTTCTTGGCATTGTTTGTTCCACCAAGGTTTGCAACGCCTGTGTGGTATAGAGGAACTCTTAGGTATTGATGCATCAGCTGCATTCTTAATTGTTTCAGTGACTTTACTGACAGCAATATCAATATCTTCGATCGAAACCATTTTATCATCAACAACTGCCAATTGTGTAAATAATGTCCAATCCGCCCGACTGTACACGTAAGTAGGTAAGCGTTCTCTTACACTACTACCTCCAGTCTGGGAGATGACGAGAGGAAAATGATCGCTATTATGCAGATCATTTCCTACATTTAAATTTAACAATGGCAGAAGAGATGGAGAACAGATGGCCAGATCGAGAGAATGAAACGTTCTTGTGGGTACATGGAAATATGTCTTCTCGTCGGTATTAAGCAGACAGAGACTTATCTGAAATAAACCGCTCTATCTGCCGACCGCGAGAATTAGTATCATCATTTCCCCACAAAGAACTATGGCCGTTAAAGTCACCTAACAGCAGAAATGGTGTTGGCAGCTGATCTATTAATGCATCGAGTTCCTCTTGGCGGATGACATCGTGTGGCGGCAAATACAAACTACAGACTGTCAACAAGCATGATGTATGAATTCGCACAGCTACAGCCTGTAGTGTAGTATTTAAATGCTGGGCAGTGCTGGGATAGTTGTTGGATGTTAAAATGCAAACACCTCCAGACACTGTACCATCGTCACCACAGTCTTTTCTAAAGCTTTTAAGCCCACGCATGGAGAAGTTATTGCTGGACTTCAGGAATGTTTCCTGAAGTGCAATGCATGCAGGGTTGTAGGCTGAAATTATAGACTTGATGTCATCATGATGAGAACGCAAACCATGGCAGTTCCAAGAAACAAAGGAAGTTATTATGTAGTTTGAAAAGCTCCTCTCCCGGAGCTGGAAGGCATGTCATCTGACATCTCCTCGAGCGATAGATCATCGTCCGAGGGATGTAATGAAACAGCGTCAGTCTCCAGGGTTAAGGCTTTACGGGTGGATATTGAGGGCCTAATATTGCCCTCTTTAGCAGATTTTAATTTTAAAGCCTTTAGGGCTTTAGATTTTGCAATCGGAGCTTTTCTACGGGGAATGGTTGTGGAGGTTGATTTTGGCCTCTGTACAGATGTAAGGGGTAATTTTGTTATTGGAAGTGAAAGAGCATCAGTTTGTGTACATGTCGTTCTGGTGACCTTGGCGGCGACAGAAGCATAGCTAACTCCTGTTTGAGGTGTACGTGATGTTACAGTACGTCTCGCCTCAGGATATGAACAATTGTTCTTAACTTTCGTGGTTGTGATCTCCTTTTCCAGTATCCAGATAGGACAACTTCTAGTGTAGGAGGGGTGGTCACCCTTACAGTTGACGCACCTCTCCTTTGCAGTACAAGACGAACTGTCGTGGACAACTGCTGCGCAGCGAGCGCAAGTCAGTTTGCCCCTGCAAGCCGCTTTTGAGTGACCAAATCTCTGGCACTGGAAACAACGCAAAGGATCTGGAATATACGGCCTAATGGATAGATGCATATACGCAGCTTTAATATGCTGCGGTAGGTCTGGCGTCGCAAATGTCAGTACGAGATGTTTAGTATTGATAATCTGCCTATCTCGTCTGACAGTGATGCGTTTTACAGCACAGACCTTTTGATCTTTCAGATTTTCTAAGATCTCGTCCGTAGGCGTATTTAATAGATCCCTGGCGGATACCACACCACGAGAAAAGTTAAGGTTCAAATGAGGAGAGACAGACACCTCAATGTTAGCAAGCATATTCAAGTTGCTCATAGCGTTGGATTGTGCTTCTGATGCAACTTCAACCATTAAATCACCAGAACGCATTTTCCTTATGCTCTTCACTTCGCCGATATTTCCACTTATAGCTTTTTGGATTAGGAAAGGAGATACACTATCGAAGGTACCCTCCTTCCTTTTCACAACATAAAACTTAGCTTGTGATAATAACAATGAGTGCTCCCGTGGGAGAGAAGAAAAAGTATTTCTTTCCATATTAAAAAAGGAAAATTCGGGACCTGACGGCACCACCCACCACCGAGACCAACAAGGGGATGCAGACCAGCTGCACCAGTGCTAGCCAGGTCCTATACGCTCACAGTACATCCCTGAAGTGGCCTCCACCCTTAACGAGTCACCCAGTAGATGTACCGATCGCTTGATCCATAAAGCCGATTGATGTGCTGAGGACCACAACACACCTCCCGTTTACCTGAAGCAGAGGCCAAAGTAATGTGTTGGTCTCTGGGGCCTCAATTACCAGGACCCTCCTTTCCAGGGACACGGGTCTCCACGCACGGCAAACACGTGGGTGATTTAGTCCTCAAGAGTAGCTAATAGCAACAGAGCGGCGAAAGCTACTCAAGGGGAGCCCTCAACCTCTTACGAGGCAACCACACTGAGGGAGAAGAGGAAGAAAAAGCAGAAGAGTAGAGAAGAGAAGAAGTGAAAGAAGAGGACAGATCACTGGGGTACCTCGGGATTGTGACACCCGTGTTTACCTAAAGAAGGTAAACCCCCTGAGGGGTGCACCGCGTGGATATACATTAATAAAGTTCCAAATTTTGCTTATAGTTATTGTTGTTACTTATGACACTTGGACAAGCCAAGCTTGCTATGCTTTGGCAAAGCGAATTTAAGTCAAAAGGGAGTGTCTTTCGCTTTTTTGAGTGGGGTAAAGGAAAGGGAGTGTCTTTCGCTTGAATTTATGAATTTTATCTAAATTACCAGCGCCATACAACTTTTTGAATAAAAATGGCAGAAAATTTTTTCGGCGAATCGTAGATAAAATGGGCCATCCTAATGACTCAGCAGTGGCTAGTGAATTGTATTGCTTAATTGTGGCTATGAATCCTTTGACCCTTTTTACAGCAAATTACTCGGTGAAACAAGGAAGCTGTAATTGGTCCTTTTCTGTGCTGCATCCATTTACAATTTTTTGCTCCACCTTGTGTCTTTTCTTCTATATCCTATGTCAAACATTGTACCGTCCAGCTTTTTTAAAATAATATTTAGTCTTTTCGTTGGACACATATGGGTTGTGCATTTCTTATTCTGACAGCATTATTTCTCAAAATTTCTTATCCATAAAATATATTTGTCGTTAGCATTTTTTTTCTAACCTTTAATATTGAGTACCCACAAGAAATAGAAATTTTCAATTCTTTGCTGATTCAAGTTCCTGTTAAGGTGCGAACATCATCACTATGTTGACATTTTTCTTTGTTCAATGCCTCTGCAATGAATTTAAAGAGCGGAAACATTTGCTTTTCTTGACAGCATTAGGGTTAAAAAGCATGTAATAATTCCAAAATAATTATTAATACTTTCAAAAATCTCCGATGATTTTTGGATGCTCTAGTGGATATTTGCAATATTGGTTTACCCAAGGATAAAGACTGGTAAAATCTATGTATTTTGCTTCACCCTCATAATACAACTGCACTGCATTAGTTCGACCACCAAAAAAAGCTTCCCTCTCTACAATATAATGATTTAAAAAATATTCTAATTAACATTCATCTGTTTTTTTTCATGGCTAAAAAATCATGTTCCCAAATCTCAGTTAACTGTTATTAAGTCTTTCGCTCGTCCTCTTTCTGTTTTACGATTCAGAGCTGGCATCGATAAACCATTTAATGGGTTAGTGGAATCGGCATCGTTACACTTCAGACACCCTTAGAAAAGCATCCATTGTGTTGGTAGATAGTCTTTTGTTCCTCACAATATCCATCGACAGATACACCTGAAATCTTTTTTTTCTCCTAATCTATTCATTCCGTAACAAATCACTATTCCTGTTTTAACAGCAATGATGGCTAACTAACAAATACTATCCTGCCTGAAGGATGTATGATTAACATATCCGTGGGTAGGAATCATACGTATAGTGTTTGGAATAATGTGACCCTTTCTATAAATAGCCATACAATATGACGTAATGGTGACATAGGTAAAAGGATCAATGTTTGATATTTGTAGAAAATGCGCTTGAAACTCAAACAACATCCACGCACAATATCGACATCTGATCTAAGTAAATAAATAAGTAATTATATGAAAAACATGAAATACGGAGGTGTGTCTAGGTATTGTGAAGTAGCCATGCACTGCTGAATGAAACAGACTACTGTGCCACCTGGTGGAAAACTGCGGAGTTAGCATTCCTATCTCGAAATCGGAACGAGATAGAGAGAAAAAGTGATTAACAAAGTTGTAGAGCATCCTCGCTTTAGTACGAAAAGATACCTTGTAGGCATTTATGTGAAGAATACAACGGTTAAAACGCGCATTTGTTTTGTACTGTGACGTGACAAAACAATCTAAGAAAGAAAAAAAATAGTTATAACAATATACTTTAAGATTTTCAAATTTCTCACCGTCAGCTGCAATACACATTTGGATCCTCGCTTAAAGATCACGTTGCACACGTTGTTGGAACACGTGACCGTTATGGTCGTTTAAGGTCCTGCAATTTTTGTGGAGGAATCGCATACAGCTGCTGTTTCAATTATCCCCATAGGAAAAAGTCCAGTGGAGTCAGATCAGGAGAACGTGGAGGCCACTCTTCGAAACCGCCAAACCCTAGTATTTGGTTGCCAAATTCCTTGACGAGGTACTGCTTCACTGGAGATGTCTTGTGAGCGCCGTCATATTGAAACCATAGATTCTTAAGATTAAAGAACGGCAGGTTCTCCACAAAATCGAGTATTTCCTTCTTAGCAATTGTAAATATAGTGCATTCGTTAACGTGCCATTGTAAAATATTGGGTCTATCAGCTTGTTAATGTAAATTGCCCACCAAACGTTAATAGCATAGCGCATTTGATGTCGAACGTCGAAGAAACATTTAGGATTTCGAGCGCCCAGTAATGGGTAATTTGCCTATTGTACATGCCATTCCGTGAAAAGCATGCCTCATCCGTCCACATTATATCTGCCATGAGTGTTGGCTGGACCTGCATGTGATTCATTACTAAGTTACACCATCCAGAGCTTCACTGGGCATCCCCGTCCACCAAAACCTGTTCTGGCGTTGGTCGGTATGGATGAGCACTTGATTCGCTTAGGATTTTCCAAACCTGACTTTTGGAGAGACCACAGTGTTAACTGATCTCTCTTACGCTACATTTCGGATATGGGAGGGCATATGCTAATATCTCATCCAGTTGAGCTTGCCGTCCTACCTTAGCTGGTCTGCCAGATCGAGGTCGACTAGTAATGCAACCTGTCTGCTTTAAACGTTTTACAACAGTTAGGATGGTTTGATGAGAAGGATGCGGGCCTGCAGGGAAACGTTGGCGGTACAACCATGCTGCTGATCGTGCCCTGCGTCAACAATCACCATACAGTAAAACCATCTCACAATATTTAGCTTTGGAATATTGAGTCATGACCATGAGCATCAACATACTACAGCCCCAAGAAAATGTTTCTTTTATAGCTGTCTCAGGTGAACAGGTGTGATGTTTCTTACGTATTTGCATACTGCATACAAATTGTTTGAATTATCTTTAATACTTCCGTTCTTCCCATTTCGAAATAAAAGTGAAAAATGTAAATAGTTTTCTTTCACGGCTAGCGGTGAAAGAAAACGATTTTTTGATTTTTCAAATATGCACACGTACGATGTGCCACGTCACAGCACGAAACAACAAATGCGCGTTTTAACCGTTGTATTCTTTACATTAATGCCTACAAGTTTTATCAAATTTAATATCGTCTATTTTTAACGCGCATTTATCCTTATTTACAGTGTATATTGTATCTTCAGTTGCATTACAAATATTATTAAATGGAAGAATAAATTCAGAATTTAAATTCCAATCCTTCGATATATCGGTCACCCTACTCAGACATAGATTTTCTTTTATTTAATATCAAATGAGCCATTATTCCTAATAGGAATTACCGTTTTCCCATTTTTAATTTCAAAAGATATATATAATAAAAATAAACCAAAGGAAAAGATACATATTATTAATAAATAATGTAAAAGAAATATTTACGATGTTTAGACGCTGGCTACAACGAAACACAACTAAGGGGAATCTCCTAATTGCTGCAACAACAAGAAACAGAAGTCAAATGGCTTCCAATTGAAACGTAGAACAAAGAACAACGAAAGTTAGAACAAAGAAACTCGATGTGAAACTAAAAATGCGAAATGAAAATAAAAAAGCTGTTGCCACTGAAGAAAAGCACATGTATAATGTAAAAATTATGTAAAACACGAGAAAAACCAAATCTGGCAACCAAAAAATAAGAATAGTAACAAAATCTGATTTTGGCAACACAACAAAAGCAGAAATCGGCAGCACTACGACCAAAACAAAGGGCGCCAGATTTGGCGAGAAATCATATAGATGGGGATACTAAACTTTTACCCCATAAAGTATTATTTAAAAAAGAGACGCGACATTTCAATAACTTTAATACATTATATTGGAAAACCTAGCATCGCAAAAGTCTTATGAATTTCTCGTAAACTTTAATTTGTTTCTTCCTGAAATTAATTACACTTAATTTTATATGTATATATTTCCAAAGGAATAAAAAAATTGGCAAATTACGTAGAAACCATTTCGGCAGATGCGGGTGAAGTGAAATTCAACATCCTTTGCCCCCTTGTTTTGATATGATGAAGAGGTAAAAGTACCAGATGGGTACGAGATTGGCGCGATTTCAAATTTTGGCACCAAGGGCTCTACAGCTCTGTCGCCAACCTAAATTACATCACTACGCGCGATAAATGTCAACCAATAACGATCGCGTTCGAACTTCAGCTTTGAAATCACGCGTTTTTTCAAATTCCAAATATTAAAAAGCTGAATATTTCATTACAATTAAATACTGTAGAAGTTTTAAAATTCGAATAAATAGAAAGGAAGTTTTTATCACTTGATTTTAAATATACCGAGCAATGGCGCCCACTTTAAAAAAAACATCAGTGTAGCGCTACCTACTGCAGTGCCAACCGGGCAGTAAAACTAAATTTCGAACGTTAACAAATTTCTCTTTTTGTTTAAACTCGAATTTTAAATATACCGAGCAATGGCGCCCACCTTAAAAAAAAAACATCAGTGTAGCGCAACCTACTGCAGTGCCAACCGGGCAATAAAACTAAATTTCGAACGTTAACAAATTTCACTTTTAGTTTAAACTCGAATTTTAATATACCGAGCAATGGCGCCCACATTAAAGAAATTTCAGTACGCGGCACATTCTAACACTAACATGCAATACACACAACTTAAAAATTCATATACTTACTTTCTTACTACCATCACGCTCTAAATAAAATAAAAAAAACGTAGGTTCAAAACATTCTCATCCATAGTTAATTATCGTTAGCAACACACAAACTCCAAAATTCGAATATTGAAACTCAATTATTAAATATCATTCTAAAATAGTTTCAAGGGTTACATACAAAACGCGCATGTCACGCGATCACGTTACCCAATAAACAAAAAGTAGGTCATACATACATACGTAATCCGAACCGTTAAGCCATTTTGACGAACTTATCGCACCACTTTATCGCCTGCTTGGCGCATTTTACCCTTCGTACCCATTGCTTCACTTTAGCGGATGAAGATTTTAAACAGTTCTTTAGAAGAGCAGGAAAAGGTTTATCGTTATTATGAACTTTTACACAAAAAGTTAAAGCTGAAAGAATTTAACTCACCTTATAATTTTTTGGGAGCAAAATCATCGATGAACTCATTAGAAGAATCAACATCTTCATCGAATAAGCAAGAAGAGTCTCAGAATAGTGAACCAATTCTTCAAGAAAAATCGTCTCCACCGATGATTAAAAGAGAACAGTCCCAAAATAATTATGATGCAATTATTTTAAGCAGCATCGCTCCAAATTTCAAAAGAAAGGCAGAGACAGCTCTTTCTGTTCTTAAAAGTCAGCCTAATATTTTATATTGGAATGACAAAGGTGAAATCAGTTATCATGGAGAGAAAATACCACATTCCAATATTGCAGACATGTTTTACTGACAAGAAGAATGTCAATATTCCTGCTAAAAACGTTTTTTTTATCAACTTTGAGAGAAAAGAATGTACCAAAACAATTTTTAAGAAATAAATACTTGAATTTACCTGTTATTGTAAAATCACCCAATATCAAAATTAAAAAAAATTCCAACTTAAGACACCTGTAAAGACTTGGGGAAAATTCTAATAAATTGAATTACTAAAAATAATGTCTCATTTTTTTTGTTCTTGTATCTACCATTTTTCATTATTTAAAGTTGAAATAAATATAATTTTAAATAAGTAAAGTATATATGTATATATATTGTATATTTCAAAATTTAAAAGTTAATAAAAATGTTTCATAATTTAGAAAAATAATAAATTCATTTCATAAACGTGTTTTATTTCTCAAGAAAGACACTTTTAAATTTATTCTACACACAAGTATAAATTTTTATCATATTTAATGCAGAATTTTTAAAAGTACATCTTGAACAAGCTCAACAGAAATATTATTAATGAAAGTTTCACTAATAAAATCAACGGATTTTACAAAATTCGATGCTACTGCTTCCATATTAACTAATAATAGCACATGAGTTCCTAGAGACTGATATTTTTTTAAATTGGATTCTGTTAAGCATGCATGTTGTGTTTGACTAGGATGATTTATGACACACCCATTACATTTAAAAATTTTTTAAAAATATCGCATAATTCATTGTCAATAGATAAAGTTAGTTTGGCTATTAAAATATCCTCTTGTTCAAAAGATAATGTTCACAAAAGTCTACGATAACATTTAATAAAATAAGGTAAGCGTTTTGTAAATAAGTAATTAATGACACATTCATTTAATTCAAATAGCAAATCTGTTAAAGTTTTTGTTTGTAAACAATCTAATTTAATAAAAGGGCGAATAGAATTATTATTAAAAGGTTGAATATGCATAGATTCTTTCATATTGAATACTAAAAAAGTATTATTTGCAATATAAGAAAGCAGTAGTATAACAAATATTAAAATCAAAAAGTTTTAAATAAAAATCATACCAGGTTAAAAGGTCCATGGTAACACCAATTTTAGTAGCATATTTATTTCCTTTGCTACTCACAGCATATTCACGAATGTGTATTTTAAGTTCACCTTTGAAAAATTCACATGAAAAAATGTGTTACTGCCGATGTCTTTTGTAAAGATAGTCTCATCTGGAATTTCTTCTTTTTCTTCTAAAAGGCTGGGGCATAAACTTCTTAATAAATCGTCAAATCTGTCATCTGCTAATGTTGTTTCTGAAGTCGGTATTGAAGCTTCAGGTTGCTGATCACAAACATTACGTCTGTTCTGGGTGGTTGATTCCAAACATGGGCGTTTCGCTGATGGGGTGCTTTCTTCGTACATTCCCTTTTCACTTTTTACCTTTCGAAATGTTAGGATTATTCTTTCTTCTTTAACTTCGGGCTCCGGAGATATTCTTTGAAACCACAATTTGTTCGCAGAAGAACACATAATAAGCAAAGAACCTTTTTCTAACGGAATTTTCACAGTATCGAAATTTTTTCTTTTAGAGTGTATAGTCCTGGTAGCACCTAAACTTATCAATTCAATGGAACTGCTACAGTCTAGAGATATTTCGTCGTCTTTATGCATACCAATTTTATCTTTCCCACTGGAGTAAAATTTTAATAAACAATAATTAAACGTTTATTCACATGCGGTTTCTACTAGATTTTTAATATTCGGCAAAAGAGGCGTCCATGGCTGGGCAGAAACACTCAATCCTGAGAATGTATGTTTCAAAGAACTATCATCTCCAAAGGCACACAATTTTCTTCAAGGAGTAAAAGCTTTTCCTTTTACTTTCAAGGGATACTGACAAAAATTATACCTATTCGTTTCATTAAATAACTGCAGCGAGTCTTCTTCATTTAAGAAATTTTTAATGTATTTAATTTCTAAATCTGAAGCCATTTTAATTTAAAATCTACAAACGTACTTTTACACTCCAAATCTCAAGTTGAACTGAGATATCACGCATTAATCTTATCTTCCTATTAAATATAATGTTCCCCAGTGTTGAGTTATAGGTATGCTTCATCAATCCTTTCTTAAATTCTGATTGGGTGGAAGATATTTGTTATCAAAAAATGGCAACAAGACTGATGTGAGTGTGTTACCCTTTACTTCTCACGATAAGAATCTTTTCTATACTTCCCCCTCAGGGGGTTTACCTTTTTTAGGTAAACACGGGTGTCACAATCCCGAGGTACCCTAATGATCTGTCCTCTTCCTTCTTTTCTTCTCTCCTACTCTTCTGCCGCCTTAGAGGGTTTACCTTCTTTAGGTAAACACGGGTGTCACAATCCCGAGGTACCCTAGTGATCTGTCCTCTTCTTTCTTTTCTTCTCTCCTTTATTCTTCTGCTTTTTCTTCCTCTTCTCCCTCAGTGTGGTTGCCTCGTAAGAGGTTGAGGGCTCCCCTTGAGTAGCTTTCGCCGCTCTGTTGCTATTAGCTCCTCTTGGGGACTAAATCACCCACGTGTTTGCCGTGCGTGGAGACCCGTGTCCCTGGAAAGGAGGGTCCTGGTAATTGAGGCCCCCAGAGACCAACACATTACTTTGGCCTCTGCTTCAGGTAAACGGGAGGTGTGTTGTGGTCATCAGCACATCAATTGGCTTTATGGATCAAACGATCGGTACATCTACTGGGTGACTCGTTAAGGGTGGAGACTACTTCAGGGATGTACCGTGAGCGTATAGGGACTGACTAGCACTGGTACAGTTAATTTGTATCCCCTCGTAGGGCTCCATGGTGGGTGGTGCCGTCTAGTCCCTGAATTTTAATTTTACCTCTTATGAATAAAGCCACTTTCTCATCACTCCCTCGGGTGCAACAAATGCCAATGTGTGAAGCCAAATTCTTCATAATGAAAAGAACTGAGGGATCTTTTGAATATGTCTCTCCATTTCTTATTGAAAAAGGTTTAACATCTCATCTTGGTGTAGTGAAGTCAGTCAAAAAATTAAGAACGGTCAATTTCCTGATTGAAACAATTTCTGAAAAGCAGGCTACGATGATGCAGAGTATGAAATTACTTGCTGACATACCTGTCACAGTAGAGACTCATGACAAACTAAACTTTGTGCAGGGAGTAATTCCTGCTGAGGATTTGTATCATACGTCCACTGATGAAATTCTTGACAATCGAAAAAGCCAAAAAGTCTGCGCTTTTAAAAGAATAACTATCAAAAGGGATGGTATTATATTAAATACCAAACACCTTATTTTGACTTTTGCAACGCCAGACTTGCCACAATACATCAAAGTGGCTTATATGCGATGTTCAGTGCGACCGTATATACTAAATCCTCTCAGATGTTGTCAATGCCAACGTTATGGACATTCTAAAATGGCTTGCAGAGGGAAACCTACTTGCACTCGCTGTTCTCAAG
Organism: Latrodectus hesperus; assembly: GCA_037975125.1. Classification (NCBI taxonomy): domain Eukaryota; kingdom Metazoa; phylum Arthropoda; class Arachnida; order Araneae; family Theridiidae; genus Latrodectus; species Latrodectus hesperus. The sequence continues at coordinate 48,726,010 of CM075852.1, read as the reverse complement.
TTGACCATGAGAGTACTACCTGCAAAGCCAAAGAAATGTGTGTAAACTGTAAAGGTGACCACATCTCTTATTCTAGATCTTGTCCCGTTTGGCAACAGGAAAAGGAAATTTGCACTATCAAGATTAAAAACAATGTTTCCTATGCAGAAGCTCGTCGCATAGTTAGCTTTCGCTCTCCTACTCCTAGTGTTAGTTATGCAACTATGGCGAAAAAAGTGACCCGATCCTGCAGCACCCAAACAGATACAAATTCTGCTTCTAATGTTAGTTTTCTCCCACAATAAAAATCAAGAGAAATAGCTACACCAATAAGCGCCAAATCAGCTTTGGAAAAATCAAAAGCCTTAAAGGCTAGGAAATTAAAATTGGCAAAGGAAGGCCTTCGAAAGTTTTTCCTAACAGAATTAAATAGACGAGACCCTGAACTAAACCAAAGGTTATCAGGTTGAAATCCCCACTACGTCAATATGAGCAAAGACACCCCCGGGAGGACCCAGGGGCACCCCGCGAGAACCGTAACCCGGTTTAATGTATTAGAATATGGTAAAAATTACAAAAGGTAGGGCACAAAAGGCCTGCATTGATGTACGCAGTAGATCAATGCATCACTGTTCTGTTACATTGAATAAACGACATGATATACATAGTACAAAATTGAAAATGTTATATGAAATACAAAAAGAGATAGAATATTTACAGATAATTGAATGAATTTATACAATTAAAGAACAAAAGAAAAAACAATAAAAAAAGACAAACAATAATAAAATTATAGTAAAAAACAAAGTACTAGATTAAGATACGTTGTTTTAATATGTTTAATCAGAATCTTAGCTGTTATCTGCAGTATAGTTAACAATTCTATTGAATGAGTCTTTACACATACTTAGGTCTTTTCCCATAAGATACTTACTAAGTTCAATTATTTTCTTTTTTCTATAATTGTTAGAAATGCAAAATTTTATAAATTGTGAGTTAGTTTGATTTGAGGATTGTTTAAGGTGAAAGTTTGCAGTTAGTTGGCAGTCCTTGATGTAATGTAGACTTGAGCCTTCTGAATCACAGATACATTTGTCAGATGAAGCTTTCTTTATTTTTCTATAATATATCGGAAAAGGACCGTGATTAGTGAGGAAATAATTAATTTGTGGAATATCAAAGCAAGCGGTTGTAGAGACGGTAGGAAAAATATCGTAGAGGTATCTTCCAGTTGTACTGCTGTTCCAAGTTTCTTGCCAATTTGTTAGGGTTGATTTTTTTATAATTTCAATTTTATAGGTGCTTTTGACCATGGATAATCTTGAATTTCAGCTTCAGGGAGGTCTGCGGCTTCTTTGGCTTTTGTGTCAGCTAATTCGTTTCCTGCCACTCCTTGATGTGCCCTCACCCAGCAGAGTTGGATTTGATGATGCTTGAGTAATTTTTGAATATCTCATACTATTGATGATTCCGGAAAAGGGTTTTGTAGGGACTGAAGAGTCGATTTACTATCAGTACAGATTGTTGCTGGTGTATGATTATTTACTGTGATGATTTGGATTGCTTGTTTTATAGCTATCTCTTCTGCTTGAAAAATTTAATTATTTTTATGTAATTTGATAAGGTGAAAATTCTGTAAAATTTGATTATTATAATTGACGATAGCTTCTCCTACTTTTGAGTCTGATTTTGATCAATCTGTGAAGAGGTTCCAATGGGTATGTACTGGTTGATAATTTGAGGAGGTGCTTGGGTTAATGAAGATATGAAGGCCTTTTAACCAATCTGCTGGGTGAACTGCATCTTTTTTGGGTTTACAGTCTATTGATGGTGGTATTTCATCGACTCCGATATGTATAGTTGAATTATGTTAAAACAGTAAAGATTTTAATTTTTCCTGTTCGGCCAGAAGAGGTAGTGGTGGAGTGCCTGCTAGTAGCTCTAGACTCGTAGTAGAGGTCGTTTTGAAGCATTTTGTGATTAGTAGTGTAAAATACCTTTCTATTGTTAATAGAAGTTTTTGTTTTCTTTGATTTAAAGGTTCTACCCAGAAAGCTGCACCATATAAAATTATTCTGGTTATTACGGTATTATATATAATTTTAATAATTTTACCTTTTAGACCCCAATTTAAATTGGACTTTGATTTCAATCTCTGTGCAATTTTAATTATTCTTGGTTTTAATGATCTTAAGTGGGGTAAAAAGGAAAGTTTGCTGTCTATTTGAATTCCAAGATAGGTTAGTAATTTGGTATGTTTGAGACTGATATTATTGAATACTATTTTTGGATTATATTTTAGGGTGTGGTTTTTTTTTTACTTAAGATTAGAATTTTGGATTTTGAAGGGGAAACATTTAATTTTAATTTTGTGCAAAGTTTAGAAAAAAGAGCTAATGTTTGGTTACTATTAAGTTTTAATTTTTCTTTAGTTTCTCCGGATTTGTATCCGGAGAAACTAAAGAAAAATGAAAAGGGTGTCATCTGCAAAGGTGATTACTTTTGTATGGATTGGCCAATTGAATTTATTTATCTCATCATAATATACATTCCAAAGAATAGGTCCACTGACTGAACCCTGTGGGCAGCCTCTTGATTGTTTTTTATTAATTTATATATTGTCGTGAATTAGTAATAATTCTCTGTCAGTTAAAAAGTTATGAAAATTTTTTAGTAAATTTGGCGGTAAATTTAAATTATTTAATGCTTGCTTTAATCCCGGCTACCATAAGGAGTCAAACGCCCTTTCGATGTCCATGCTCACTAACGCTGTGTAATTATCTTGTAATTTGTTTTTATTGATTTGTTCTTTAATTTTAAGCAGAGCATGTTCAGTTGACAATTTTGTTCGGAATCCAAATTGAGTGTCACTATAAAAATTTTGGTTTTCTAAATGGAATTTTAGCCTATTTGTTATTAGGCGCTTAAGGACTTTACCTATTGCTGGAAGTAAGCAAATAGGTCTATATGAATTTAAGTTTTTCGGTGGTTTGTCTTTTTTCATAAAGTAAATTATTTGTCCTATTTTAAAAGATTTAGGAAAGTAATGAAGTTTTAAACATAGATTTAGAAAAGTTAAGAAAATTTTAGGAATAGCTTGATAGATTAGTTTTACAATACCGTTATCTAAACCATCGATACCTGGGGCTTTTTTGTTATTCAGGTTTTTAATTGTGATTTTAAGTTCTGTTTTTGTGAATGGTGGGTCTAAATTTTGGTTTGTTGTAACGAGAATGATTGGGTGATTTGTTGGATCATCTGGGAAGGAGAATTCTAAAAGGTTTGAGAAAGTGGATTTAGAAATATTTGAATCTTGTTGAATTGAATTAAAGAGTACAAAATTCGTTGGTTTAAAAATTTTGTTTGTTGCTATTTTTTCTGATGTATTATATGCGGAATTAGTTTTTATGCAGTAGTTTTGCCAACTTTTCAGTTTTGTTTGTACAATTTCTTTTTTATAATTTGCTAGAGATTTCTTATATTGTTGAATATAGTAACTTTTTACTATTGGATCCTGAGATCATTTAAACCTTCTGCGGAGTGCTTTAGTCTTACTTTTTAATACCTTCAATTTTGGATTCCACCAGTTTAATTTGAATTTTTTAACAGGATTACGGAATGTCAATGTATCTTCTGCAGATTGTTTACAAATGTCAATTAAAAGGTTTGTGAGGTTGTCCTCCTCTTGGGGACTAAATCACCCACGTGTTTGCCGTGTGTGGAGACCCGTGTCCCTGGAAAGGAGGATCCTGGTAATTGAGGCCTCCAGAGACCAACACATTGCTTTGGCCTCTGTTTCAGGTAAACAGGAGGTGTGTTGTGGTCCTCAGCACATCAATCGGCTTTATGGATCAAGCGATCGGTACATCAACTGGGTGACTCGTTAAGTGTGGAGACCACTTCAGGGATGTACCGTGAGGGTATAGGGACTGACTGGCATTGTTGCATTTGATTTGTTGCATCCCCTTGTAGGGCTCCGTGGTGGTTGATGCCGTCTAGTCCCCGAATTTTGTGATATACTATATGGATAAAAATATAAATTCTTCTCTCCTGTGGGAGCAACAGTTGACTATGCTTGATGCAACATATTTTACTGTAAAAAGAACTGAAGGTGGATCTTTTCAGTTTGTCTCACCTTTTCTCATTGAAAAGAGTATTTCATCGCATCTAGGGGAAGTTAAAAATATTCGGAGATTACGATCTGATGACATATTGGTTGAGATTGCTTCTGAAAGACAAGTAATACTCATACAAACGCTTAAATCAATTGGGAATGATCATGTTATCGTACAGCCTCATACGACATTAAACTTTTCTAAGGGAGTAATTTCTGCAGCAGATCTGATATATACATCTACAGATGAAATTCTCGAGAACTTAAAATCTTTAAAAGTTTGTGCTGTTAAACGTATAACCTTAATCGAGATGATATTTCCATCAATACTAAACATCAGATTTTGACATTTTCAACTCCTGACTTTCCGAAACATATTAAAGTTGCATATATGAGATGCTCTGTGAGACCCAATATACCAAGCCCGCTGCGCTGCTTTCAATGCCAACGATTTGGCCATCAAAAATAGCTTGCGGAGGTAAACTTACGTGCACCTGTTGTTCTGACGTTGGCCGCGATAGTGTTACCTTCAATGCTAAAGAGATTTGTGTCAACTGCAAAGGTGACCATCCAGCCTATTCACGATCTTGCCCAACATGGCAGTTGGAAAAAGAAATTACTTCCATCAAAATCAAAAATAACGTGTCTTATCCCGAAGCTCGACGAATTGTCTCCTCACGTACACCACAGTCAGGTATCAGCTATGCGATTGCTATTAAGAAAGTAACTAGATCTTGCTGCACCCAAACCGACACTATTTCAGAACCTTCAACAAAGCCTTCTCCAAAGCCAAAAGAAACAAAATTTTCAACCGTTATGCCCAAACTGACTTTTGCAAAATCAAGAGCATCACAAGCAAAAAAATTAAAACTTGCTAAGGAAAGTGCTCGTAAGTCTTTCTTGACAGAAAGGAAAGCCAGGCTTGCATTAGATGAAGATACCGTCCAACTGTATCCCCCTTATGCTGATAGTTTGGAGGATTCATCTTAGACAGCAATGAGCACCGCTGGTGAATAACATTTCCACCATTAATGACTTCCTTTGTTTCATGGAATTGTCGAGGTTTTCGTTCTCGTATTGACGACGTCAAATCTGTTATCTCTCGCTACAACCCCGCATGTGTGGCTCTCCAGGAAACATTCCTGAAGCCCGCTGTAAACACCAAACTGCGTGGGTTTCAGTGCTTCAGAAAGGATAAAGGTGGTGAAGCAGCTGCATCTGCATCTGCAGGAATTTGTATATTTACATCAAACTCATACGCGAGTACAGCACTTCAACTGAAAACTAGACTACAAGCTGTAACTGTAAAAATACACATAACCTGTCTAATCACTGTATGTAGCCTATATTTACCACCACAAGACGTTGTAAATTCAGAGGAACTAGATGATTTAGTTGATCAACTCCCAGCTCCATTTGTACTCCTCGGTGATATTAATGGCCATAATACTCTGTGGGGTAGTGAAAATATGAATTCTCGCGGCCGTCAGATAGAGCAGTTCATATCTGACAGTTGCCTCTGTCTGCTGAATACCGACGAGAAAACTTATTTCCACGAACCAACACGGACGTTTCACTCTCTTGACTTAACTATTTGTTCTCCATCACTCCTGAAATTGCTGAATTTTGCTGTCGGAAATGACCTTTACAATAGTGATCATTTCCCTCTAATCGTGTTTCAGGCTGGAAGTAATAGTGTGCGTCACAACCCACCTAATTATGTGTACAGTCGAGCCGATTGGACGCCTTTCACGCAATTGGCTGTTATCAGTGAAACAAGAGTTAAGACTGAGGTGATCGATTATATATATATATATATATATATATATATATATATATATATATATATATATATATATATATATTATGTCACCGACACAATAATCCGAGCTGCGGATGTTGCTATCCCTAAAAATTCCATCATTCCACCCCCTCAGGGGGTTTACCTTCTTTAGGTGTAATCCCGAGGTACCCCAGTGATCTGTCCTCTTCTTACTTTTCTTCTCTCCTCAACTCTTCTGCTTTTTCTTCCTCTTCTCTCTCAGTGTGGTTGCCTCGTAAGAGGTTGAGGGTTCCCCTTGAGTAGCTTTCGCCGGTGCGAGCGATCGCTTAATATCCTCAAGGTGCTTTCTAATACATCTTGGGGTGCTGATCGCACGGCACTATTTCGTGTCTACCAGTCATTAATTTTATCTCGTATTGACTATGGGTGTTCTGTGTATGGATCTGCTAGGTCTTCCGTTTTACGCAGATTGGATACAATACATCACTCTCCTTTGAGAATATGTTCAGGCGCATTCCGCACATCACCCGTCCAGAGTCCATATGCAATATGTCATCAATTGCCTTTAGACCTGAAACGAATGCAGCTGTCTCTCAGTTATTATACAAAAATCGTGTCTGACCCTCATCACCCATTACGTTCCATGGCTACTACACCTGCACTAATGAGGCTGTATGACGCTCGTGCATACAGTATTCCACCTTTTCTCACACGAACAAAATTTAATCTAATACTATCTGACCTATGGGATGTCCGTTTTGACAAAACGGAGTATTTTTCTCATCCACCTTGGTATGATCCACAGATTAAAATCATAAATCCTTTTGCTCGTTTTAGAAAATCAGATACAGCAACTACTGTTTTCCAGCAGCTGTATGCCTCACATCGCTGTCAGTACATCACGTACACACCAGTTTTCACTGATGGATCAAAATCCGCAGGACATGTTAGTTGTGCTGTATTTATTGAGAACAAAACTCAGAGCTACAGCCTCCATCCATCCTGTTCCATCTTCTCTGCTGAAGCAACTGCTTTATATCAAGCTCTTCAGGAGATGAATACAAGTGATACCTTTAAATACTGTGTTTACACTGACCGTTTGAGTGTGTTGGAAACTTTGCGGAACAGTAGTTTTGACTGTGATCCTGCTATGTCTAGAATTTTCTGAGCTTTAGATTCCCTTGCTGGCAAGGGATATGAAATAATTTTCTGCTGGATCCCAAGTCATGTAGGTCTCGATGGCAATGAGAGGGCTGGTGCAGCTGCTAAATCTGCATCTGGCCCATCTCTTCCATCCATTCCTTTGTTTGATGTGAGAAGGTGTGTAAAAAAATTTACTCAAGATCTTTGGCAGGAGTCTTGGAACATGCAGGTCAATAATAAATTGCGTGCCATATTTCCATTCATCACCTCATTAAAAAGTTTACCGATACGAAGTGCTGATGTAAGATTAACCCGCCTTTGTATCGGACACACACGTTTCACACATAGACATTTGTTTCTAAACGAATTAAATCCATGGTGTGAAACGTGTGATGAACCATTCACTGTTTATCATATTTTAATTTCATGCTCATATTTTAACCAATATCGTTTACACTTTTTTAATTGTGATATTTTAACCTTATTTGATTTGCTTGGGGAACCACCCCACAGGAACCCATTTGCCTTTTTGAGGGCAATAGGTTTTATACATTATATTTAATTTACATTTTTTAAATTTTAAAAGTATATATATTTTGAATTTGCTTTTATGTGTAATTGGATTTTAATATATGTATACACTGATCTTTGTTTTTTAAAATTTTAATGTTGCTTGGGTTTTTAAAATAAATTAATAAATAAAATAATAAAAAATAAATAAAATATCTACTTCTATACTTATATTCTTGACGCAGCATGTCCGTTTTTTGACCTTGCGCCATTAAACCCAACCAACCAATCATGTCATGCTTTCAACCAAGAAAGGTTTTTTTTTTTTTTTTTTTTTTTTTTGTTAAACTCTTTTTGATTTAATAGGGGTTCTACCCCATTGTAACATATTTGTTTTTTTGAGGACAAATAGACTTCTTACATTTTCTTTGAATTGTGTTATAATTTTTAAAATTATATATATTTTGATTTTTCAATTTTGTATGTTATAATTATATTTTAAAAGTATATATACACTATTTTTTGTTTTTTAAACTTTTTATTTATCTTATATTAAAAAAAATTATCGATAAAAATAAATAAATTTTATTCAAAAATCTTACTCTTGGCGCAGTATGTACAATTTTGGACCTTGGGCCATAAAACCCAACCAACCACGTGATTTTCCAATGGTTGACTTTCCAGTGGCTTCAATTCTTTCACATCTCACTCCCTTTGTACCCTAGGGAAACGCGTGCTCCACTTTGGGAAACACTGTTCTAAGCTCAATTGATAAAGTTTTTGTATATTATATTATAAATAAGAAATTGCATAAAAATTCTGTACCCGTTAAAGATTATTTTTTATCGTGTTATGTCAATTTCATTCATATGTAAAGAAAATTAATATTTGCTTGTATAAATTAGGAATTATGAAACATGTGTTTGTTATATGTTTTTAATGTTTTAAAAATGACATATAGTTTAAGTTTTTAAACAAATAAAGCAGCTTTTATTTACAAAAACATTCCAATATTTCGTCATTGCTTTATCACACATTTAAAGTAGCGTATTTAGCATTTACAAAATCATTCAGTTAAATCTAAAGCCCACAATTGTTTGTTAAGCAAGAACATCACATTCAAAATACAGTAAGTCAATTATTATAATATAATTCAAATAAGTTAAATATACATAATTTTTTAATATATTGTTATTGTGGTAGTTATTATCTGAATAATATTAACATAAGAGCTCTTAAAGTCAAACATATTATATATATTGGCAATTATATACATTTTACAAACATACAGTGGCGACAAAAAGTATTGGCACAATGTTTTTTAACGTTAACTCTAAAGAAAATCATACAATTTTGATAATTTTTTCACAAAAAAAAAAAAAAATTACATTGATATAAATGTGTTTAAAAAATTTTTCTTTAACTATCAATTTTACTTTAAAAAATAAATTGTTTAAGTAAGTCAAGTGGTAATAAGTATTGGCACAATTAGTGTTCTCTAAATTTTGTAGTTAGTTTTGTTTCTCTGTTTAGCTATAATACATAGTATAAATTATGAACAAAGTTTCTAAGTTTATAAATTTATATAAATATTTAAATTAACTAGTTATGCCTAAAACAAAAGGAACTTAGTGTAGGCACACGTAAAAAGATAATTTTGCTGCGAAATCAAGAAAAAACATATCGTGAAATTGCTCTGCTAATTTAAATGTAAGTTTTTCTTCAGTGAGAAATGCGTGTAAAAGGTATGAAGAACGTGGTACGGTTGAAAACCAAAAGCCCACAGGACAACCAAAGAAGCTAAATGCTAGAATGGAGAGAAAAGTTATGAAAGAAGTCGAAAAAAATAATTATGCCAGCGCGAGAATTTTGGCTAATATGGTCGAGTCAGTTTTTGGAGTACAGGTCTCTGAAAGAACAATAAGAAATGTACTGCACTTTGTTGGTCTACATGGCAGAACACACCAAGAAAAAAACTTTTTATCAGTGAAATAAATCGTCAGAAACCCTTCGCTTTTGCCAAAGAACACATAAATAAACCTCTTGATTTTTGGAAAACTGTTGCTTTCATGGACGAAAGCAAGTTTAATGTGTTTGGTTCTGACGGTAAAAGGACAATTTGGCGAAGAAAAAACGAAGAGTTATAGAAAAATGTGATTGTTAATGTAAACCACGGAGGTGGGCATGCTATGGTGTGGGGATGTGTTTCATATAATGGTGTTGGAAACCTTTTTATTAAAGGCAATTTGAATGCAGAAGGGTACGTGAACATTCTGCGTGATGATAATCCGAAAGCAAGTGTTACAAAAATGTGACTATATGTTTCAGCAGGACAACGACCCAAAACATACTACACTCAGAGCCAAAGAATGGTACAATGTACCAAAACAGCTTCACACTCCTCCCCAATCACCAAATATAAATATAATTGAAAATTTATGGCATTCTCTAGATGTGATGGTGAGAAAACACCACATTACCGGAAGGAATCATTTGAAACAACTTTTGGCTGAATAATGGGACAAAATAAGCTTAGACTTGATCCTAAACTTAGTTCACTCAATGCCCAGGCGTTTCCAAGCCATTATTGATGCAAATGGACTTTTTACTAAGTAATAAATTTAAATTAAACGTTGTTTAACGTCAAATGATGAAAATGTGGCAATACTTTTTTCCAAGTAGATTTATGTATTTTTTTATATTTATATATAGTATTTAAAATTAAAAACATTTTGTGAAGTACACATTGTTTCAGTTAATCATAAGCATTTTGTTTATTCTAAATTGAATGAATTGTTTTATTTAATAAATTCAAAATTTGCAAAAAACTAGATGTGCCAATACTTTTTGCCGTCACAGTAAATCTTAGAAGTTTACGCTGTAACATAAAACATAATTTGATTGCGAAGCAGCTTATGTAAAACATTGTAATATCAACAGAAAAATTTTAAGACTTTATGTTGTACAACTTTTAAAACATCTTATCAGGCTGCGATTCAGAATCAGATCTTATTTGATTTTTTTGATATATATACATACAAATTTGTAGTATTAAATGAATTTTTGGTAACAATATACATTAAATTTAACATTTTTTCAGATCAGAAGTTTGAAAATTCGTATAGATTTATTTATAGTAAACACAACTCCTTAGAATTTATTCATTAATTTGCTAGTACAAACAGTGTAGACAATATTTGGACATGACTTACGTTCTAATTTTAATTCAGTTGCAGTGTTTAACAAATACATATATCTATTTCTCAACAACAAATAAAAGAATCATAAAAACATGATACATATACTGTATTTCAATTCCTGAATACATGTAGTCATAAATTTCTCAAGTATGTAATTCCTGATAAATACATTTTGTATCACATCTTGTCAGTTAATGTAATATTTTATATCAGTTTAGTATGTTTTCGCTTAAAATGGAGAAAAATTAAGTGCATGCTGACCAAAAACTTTTTCGAAGTTTGCATGTACTTGCTCTCGCTTGTAACATCGAGGTACTTCTATCCCGATCTTTAACTGTAACTTATTAACTAAAGAAAGGGCTTCAGAATTGCAGTTTATCACAGCAATTATGATGTTTCCATTGCATTCCCCAGGGAACTCAGCTAGTAAGCATTTTAACAACTCTTCTGCAATGTTTGCTGCATCTGCGTATAAAGGCCCTACTAACAAAGAGCCTTGTACATTTTTCTTCAAGCAACCATAACCGCAAACACGTCCAGTTCCATCCCTAATGGCTGTTAGGGTTAGACTATCTTCTTCAGCTGTTGAAAGAGTCACAATCTTAGATCGATCGTATCCATGAACTGAAGCGTCGTAATTAATCACTGCTGGTAAAACTGAGGATCTAATTTGCACTATCTGAAAAATTTGAAAATGGTTAATTGAGACTAAAGTTCTTTTTTGATAAATAAGCACAAATATTTAAAATGTGGCATTTCCTTCTGACTTAGATGTGATCAATTAGATGTGTAATAGATGTGACCAATCATAAAAATATTACACTAGACTAAACTCTGGGGCACGACAGCCCGTGTAACCCAAGACCATCTCTGTTTTCTTGACCGAGATGCCCTGGAGTAAGAATCATATGTCCCTATTAGGTGGTCAGCCTAACGCGAAACCCCCTGAGTTTAGTTCCCAAGCAGGCTTTATACTCAATTTATCGAACCCACTAAAGGGATGAAGGGTAGAGTTGACCTTGCCCAGCCCGAGGATCGAACCTTGGACCTGTGCCTTAGGAGCGTGAAACCCTACCACTAAGCCACCGGGCTTCATCATAAAAATAGTCTCGAATATTTGAAAGAACATTGCTTAGCTATTAGCCCGTTAATTATTCCTCAATGTAAAAAAATTCTATCAACAGTATAAAAATCCATTTGGATGTATTTTATTAAAGAGTGATCATTTATGAAATAAAAATAAAACGGATACTCGGATTTACTAATGTTAATTTTCCGTATATTTTAGGAAATAATGCATCTTATTTGTAAATTAAGTTTTGTATTCTCTCTTCAAATTTTGACCATTTTAAATTAACTCCATTATAGTTTTATCGATGCTCGTGTAGATACACATGTATAAAATATTGAAGCCCTATTTGAATCTTCAAAATCAGGAAAGATATACTCTACTTTCTACATCGTGCGTTTTGTATGGATCTGCGAGGTCTTCTGTTCTACGCAGACTAGATACAATACATTAGTTTGCTTTGAGAGTATTTTCCGGCGCATTCCGCACATCACCCGTCCAGAGTTTATATGACATCTGTCAACAACTGCCTTTAGTCCTGAGACGAATGCAGCTGTCTCAATTATTATGCAAAAATCATGTCTGACCCTCATCATCCATTACGTTCCATGACTGTTACACCTGCACTTATTAGGCTGTATAATGCTCGTTCATACAGCATTCCACCTTTTCTCACACGAACAAAATCTAGTGTTTTTTTTATCTGACCTATGTGGTATCCGTTATGACAAAATGGACTATTTATCTCATCCACCTTGCTATGATCCCCCTCAGGGGGTTTACCTTCTTTAGGTAAACACGGGTGTCACAATCCCGAGGTACCCTAGTGATCTGTCCTCATCTTTCTTTTCTTCTCTCCTCTAATCTTCTGCTTTTTCTTCCTCTTCTCCCTCAGTGTGGTTGCCTCGCAAGAGGTTGAGGGCTCCCCTTGAGTAGCTTTCGCCGCTCTGTTGCTATTAGCTACTCTTGGGGACTAAATCACCCACGTGTTTGCCGTGCGTGGAGACCCGTGTCCCTGGAAAGGAGGATCCTGGTAATTGAGGCCTCCAGAGACCAACACATTGCTTTGGCCTCTGCTTCAGGTAAACGGGAGGTGTGTTGTGGTCCTCAGCACATCAATCGGCTTTATGGATCAAGCGATCGGTACATCTACTGGGTGACTCGTTAAGGGTGGAGGCCACTTCAGGGATGTACTGTGAGCGTATAGGACCTGGCTAGCACTGGTGCAGCTGGTCTGCATCCCCTTGTTGGACTCGGTGGTGGGTGGTGCCGTCAGGTCCCGAATTTTCCATCCCTAATATGGAAACATTTCTATTCTCTTCTCTCCCACGGGAGCACACATTGACACTATTGAAAGCAAAATTTTATATTGTGAAACGAAAGGAGGGTACATTTGATACTGTATCCCCTTTCTTAATTCAAAAAGCTATATCTGGCAATATAGGCGAAGTGAAGAGCATTCGGAAGCTGCGTTCTGGAGATCTAATGGTCGAAGTTGCTTCAGATGCTCAAGCAGCTCTGATTAGCAATATGAATATGCTAGCTAACCTTGAGGTGTCTGTCTCTCCTCATTTGAATCTTAACTTTTCACGTGGTGTGGTATCCGCCAAGGATTTGCTAAATACGCCTGCGGAAGAGATCTTAGAAAATCTCAAAGATCAAAAGGTCTGTGCTGTAAAACGCATCACTGTCAGACGGGATGGGCAGTTTATCAATACTAAACATCTCGTACTGACATTTGCGACGCCAGACCTACCGCAGCATATTAAAGCTGCGTATATGCATCTATCCGTCAGGCCGTTTATACCAAATCCTTTGCGTTGTTTCCAGTGTCAGAGATTTGGTCACTCTAAAGCGGCATGCAGAGGCAAACTGACTTGCGCTCGCTGCGCAGCAGTTGGCCACGACAGTTCGTCCTGTACTGCAAAGGAGAGGTGTGTAAACTGTAAAGGTGACCACCCCTCCTACGCTAGAAGTTGTCCTATCTGGATACTGGAGAAGGAGATCACAACCACTAAAGTTAAGAATAACTGCTCATATCCTGAGGCGAGACGTGCTGTTACAGCACGAACACCTCAAGCAGGAGTTAGTTATGCATCTGTCGCCGCCAAGGTCACCAGAACGGCTAGTACCCAAACGGATGCTCTTTCACTTCCAATAGTCAAATTACCCCATACATCTGAGAAAAAGTCAAAAACAACATCCGCAAATACTCTCCGAAGAAAAGCTCCGATGGCTAAATCTAAATCCCTAAAGGCATTAAAACTTAAATCTGCAAAGGAGGGCAATTTCAGACCCTCCATATCCACCCGTAAAGCCTTATCCCTTGAAGCTGACGCTGTGTTTCTACATCCCTCTGACGAAGATCTGTCACTCGAGGAGATGTCAGATGACATGCCTTCCAGCTCCGGGAAAGGAGATTTTCAAATTAAACAATAACTTCCTTTGTTTCTTGGAACTGCCATGGTTTGCGTTCTCATCATGATGACATCAAGTCTATAATTTCAGCCTACAACCCCGCATGTGTTGCACTTCAGGAAACATTCCTGAAGTCAAGCAATAACTTCTCCATGCGTGGGTTTAAAAGCTTTAGAAAAGACTGTGGTGACGATGGTGCAGTGTCTGGAGGTGTTTGCATATTAACATCCAACAACTATCCCAGCACTGCCCAACATTTAAATACTACACTACAGGCTGTAGCTGTGCAAATTCACACATCATGCTTGTTGACAGTCTGTAGTTTGTATTTGCCACCACATGATGTCATCCGCCAAGAGGAACTCGATGCATTAATAGATCAGCTGCCAACGCCTTTTCTGCTGTTAGGTGACTTTAACGGCCATAATTCTTTGTGGGGAAGTGATGATACCAACTCTCGCGGTCGGCAGATAAAGCAGTTTATTTCAGATAACAGTCTCTGTCTGCTTAATACCGACGAAAAGACCTACTTTCACATACCCACAAGAACATTTCATTCTCTCGATCTGGCCATTAGTTCTCCCTCACTACTGCCATTGTTAAATTTAAATGTAGGAAATGATCTGCATAATAGCGATCATTTTCCTCTCGTCATCTCCCAGACTGGATTTAGTAGTGTAAGACAACGCTTACCTACTTACGTGTACAGTCGGGCAGACAGACAGACAACGAGAAGAAGAGGCCCTGTTCTATTCCTATTGGCTATCAGGTTGTGCCTCTACTTCAGTCTAGAATGTCGGACACCCTGCACGGAGTGCCAGGTGCCCGCTGGGAACCGTAATCTGGGAGCTTGAGCCTTAAGAGGTTCTCCAGAACGCTCGACACATTGTTTGAGAGACGAATGCTTTACAACGGTGGGACTTTCAAGCCTACAGTGATCTACACAGTAGAGCACTGTATCACAGTTCGGAATACAAATTTGAAATAACAGAATTAATAAGATAGGATCAAGTGAAACAGAAAAATAAATGTTAACAGGATCTAAATAAATTTAAGTAAGGATGGCTGAAATATTTACATAATTTACGAACAGAAATTGATTATAGTTAATGAAATTTAGAAGTTTATAGGAATAAAATGTAATTAGTTCTTTACATGTCTTGAAATTTAGATAAGTACAAAGTACTAGTAATTTTGGAAATTGAAAAACTGGTGATTAGTTTGTTTGTTACTTGAATTGAAAAATTTAATTAATTTTCGAGATCTGTTGACTCTGCTTCTGAGTTATAAGGTTCCTGTTGGTGAGCAGCCAGGTCTTTACACATTTGGAGTCCTTTTTCATGAAGGAAAGTAATTATTTGTATTAATTTTTTTGTTCTGAACTTGTTCGTTGTGCAGAATTTTAGGAACTGGTAGTTGGTTTGGATAGAGGATTTTTTGATATGTAGATCTTTGGTTTGAGGACATTCTGTGATATAATGCAGTAGTGTACCAATTTGGCCACAGATGCAAGATGGAGATCTGGATTTGTTAATTCTGTGGAAGTAGCTGGGGCAAGGCGCATGATTTGTTAAGATACAATTTAAATAAGGATTGGAATATAGCACATCTGATGAAACTTTTGGTATTAGTCTTCTTGTATGTTGACCATTCGGCGAGTTGTTCCATAGAGATTGCCAGCTTTGCTGTATATAATTTTTAATTTTTGATTTCAGACTGGCTCTGGACCACTTTAAAGGTGTCAACGGAAGAGTTGGATGGGTTGCTGCTTGTTTTGCCGCTTGATCAGCTGCCTCATTCCCCGTGATTCCAGTATGTGCTCTTAACCAACTTAGTTGGATGTTCATATTCTGGTTGTGAAAAAGTAAATTTTGAACGGATCTTATTATTGGGGATTTGTGTAACGGGTTATTTAAAGCCATTAGGGAAGATAAACTGTCTGTCCAAATTGTGACACTTTGTAGTTTATGCTGGATCGAATAAAGCAGTGATTCTTTTATTGCTAGGGCTTCTGCCTGGAAGACTGAATTATACTTGTGTAGTTTTATGAGATGTTGATGCAGTAGATTGGAGTTTTCAAAAACTACAAATGCTGCTCCTGTTTGATTATCTAAATGAGACCCGTCAGTATAAATATTAAATCGTGTTGTTATCATAACTGGATTAGATGATGCTTTTGGCAGATTGAAAATTTTAGTTTGATGGCTTCTGATAATCGGATGTAATTCATCTTTATTGTACGGATATTCATAGTTAGAGAAGAGCAGGGCAGTGTTGTCTTCAAGAATTGCATCTTGGCACAATTGTAGGACTTTTGTCTTAACTGTAGTTGCTTTTAATGTTAGGTGCAAAGGTGGAAGACCGGCCAAGACATTTGCGGCAGCTGTTGATGTTGTTTTGAATGTCTTAGTTATTAGTATGGTAAAGTGCCTTTGCAGTGATGACAGTTGGGCTTTTTTCCTTGAGGTTAAGGGCAAAGCCCAAGCTGAAGAACCATATGAAATTATTTTTTCTACTACGGTGCTATATATTATTTTTAGAAATTTACTCTTTAGTCCCCAATTATAACCAATCATTGAGCGTAAGTTTTGTGCGATGGGGAGAACTTTTGGCTTAAGTGATCTGATATGAGCGAGGAAATTTAGATTCTTATCTACTTGGACTCCTAGATAAGGCAATACTTTTGTATGCTTTAGGCTTTTACCTAGTAGGGTTAATTTTGGGTTGGATCTTAAGGATTTATCATGTTTTCCAATTATCATAGCTTTGCTTTTTGGGATGGAAATCTCTAATTTTAAACTTTCACACAGTTTGGCAAAGATATCTAGAGACTGATTGCAGTTTTGTTTGAGATTTTCTTTTGTTGAGCCATTAACAATAAGTAGCGTGTCGTCTGCGAAGGCTATAACTGTAGTGTGATTCGGCCAATTATAATTGAGAATAGCGTTAAAGTATAAATTCCACAGCAGAGGTCCACTTACAGAGCCTTGGGGACATCCTCTTGACTGTTTACAGAACACTTGGCCTCCGTCATAAGACGTGTAAAATTCACGGTCGCTTAAGAAGCTGATAAGTATTTTGACAATATTGGCTGGGGCTTGAAGGGTTGTAAGTATTTTCTTTAGTCCCGGCCACCACAGGGAATCGAAGGCCTGAGAGATGTCTAAGCTTAATAATGCTGAGTAGAGGTTTTGGTCCTTGTTACTATTGATTGTAATTAGTGTTGATTGTAGGGCATGTTCTGTAGACTTATTCGTTATAAAACCAAACTGGTTTGGAGGAATGACATTATTTTTGAATACATAATGCTTTAGTCTGTTTAATATTAATCGCTCTAAGATTTTTCCCAAGGCAGGAAGTAAGCAGATTGGTCTATAAGATGTTGCATCTCCTGGGTTTTTATTCTTTTTCAGAAAGAATATTACGTTACTTTTTTTGAAGTGTTTGGGAAAGTATGTAAGTTTTAGACATATATTTAGATATTGCAGGAGGACATTTGGCGCCGTAAGGTAAAGTAGTTTCATTATTTGATTGTCCAAGCCGTCCAATCCCGGCGCTTTAGAAATATTTAAGTGCTTGATTGTATGTTCCAGTTCGAAACGGGTGAAAGGAGGGTCTTCTGGTCCAGAAAATGAGAAATTGGAGTTCCTGATATTTGAATGCGTTGGGGTGTCTGTGGCTGGATCATCGGATGGAAATGCAGATTGCAGGAGGTTTTGTAAAACAGATGGAGTGTCTTGGTTTTGGGGTTGCAATGAGTTCAGTGCTTGGAATTTTGTCGGATGAAAACGTTTATTAGTGGCGAGTTTCTGTAGAATCCCGTATGGTTCTGTGTGTTCTGTGCAGAATATTTTCCAGCTATTGAGTTTTGCTTTTAAAATTTCCTTTTTGTAAATGGCCAAGCTTTGTTTATATAAAGTACTTAATTTCTTTCTTTCTTCTTCAATTTTACTTGATTTTAGGAGTCTCCTAAGTGCTTTGGTCTTACTTTTGAGACTTCTTAGATTTTTATTCCACCAATTCAGTTTATTTATTTGTTTTGGTTGTCGAATTTTGAAGCTTTGTTCAGCTGAATTCTGAAGCACCGATATTAGTTCGTTTGTTACTTTATCTAGATGTATTACAGTTTTGCAAGAATTTAGAAGTGACTCTATTGGTTGAATATTGGAGTGTAGGCATTTTTTAAATTTTTGGGTATTATTAATTGATTTATATCTTTTGTTGAAGAATATGGTTTGCACTTTGTTAATTTCAAATGTGATGTAAGCGTGATCGGAGCAGGACTCTTCATCGCTTACTACCCAATTTTGGATAGAGTGAAACGCTCGGTGATTGGTAAGAGTTAAGTCTGGCCAACCTTGGCCATTAGGTCCAGTGAAGGTTGGGTTTGAAGGTTGAACATTGTTAAGAAAAAGTTGCTGCTCCGCTAGAAAGTCTTCTATTATTAGACCTCTATTATTGTTATTGGGATAGCCCCAAAGCACATTTTGTCCATTAAAATCTCCAGAAATTAATATTGGAAGATTCTTGTAAGGGTGTAAATGATGTTTTAGTAAGTCCAGAGTTCTATTTATATCCTCTGCTGGGGAAGAATATACACTACAAAATATAGTTGGTTCTGGTTCAGTGTCTAAGCGTATTATTACGACATCTCTGTGTTTTAGAATGATCAAAGGATTAAGTGGTGATTTGAAGATAATTGCTGCTCTTGGAGCTTGATCAGGATTTGTTTCGTAGTAAAGTTTCCAACTCAATGGACTTCCTCGTAGTTCTCCCGATTTTGCATAGGGCTCTTGAATAAAAGCTATATCAATATTATTTTCGGAGATGAAGTGAATTAATTGGGCTGTTGCTGATCGGCTTCTTTGGAGATTTATTTGAACTAGTTTAAAATGTTTAATTGATTTTGAATCCATTAATTATTAGTGGTGAATATCTTGGAGGTGTAAAAGCTAGTGTTATTTATAAGAGACGGAGTAGGACCTTACTAAAAATAGTTATTTCAGTGGTATACTGGGTAGAGTAGTGATCTGTAGATAGGGCAATGTGGAGAATAAGCTTCGTGATTTGAATCAAAGTTTGCTCCATGTTTGTTGGCTATGTAACAGTTAATACAATCTGCATAGTCTGCAGAGCATTCGCTTTCGGAATGGCCATATCCGCATCGACCGCAAACTCTTTTTGAGTTGCAAGACTTACTAAGGTGGCCGAAGTCCTGGCAGTTATAACAACGTATAATTGGCCGATACTGGCGGACGTAGGTTGTCTGAAAGCCAAAATGAATATGTTTCTGTGTAGTTAGAATCCGTGCTAGAATTTTGTCGGTTTCTATAACTAAGTGCTGTAGTTTCTCATTAGAACGATGTGATTTTATTTCTATTATTTTGATTGTTGTATTTTTGTCCAGATTCGGATAATTTGCAAGGATTATAGAAGAAATATTATCTTCGTTAATTGAGTTTGGGGTGTTTAGAAGTATTAATTTTTTGTTTGGTGGTGATGGATCTAGTATAGTGAATTTACTTTCCTTAAGTTGACTTTTAAGTTTTTCTTTGGACTCTGCTGAGTTACATTGTACTTTAGCCACATTTTTACCCCAGATGACCTTCCTAGGACAGATGTTGCTCTTGACATTTTGAAGATTTGTTTTGAGGGAGGTTAGTGATTCCTTTCCTGCAGGTTTTATGATGATGGATGTCTTTAAATCTTTTTCGCTTCTTCGCTTAAGAATCTCACTGTAGGATGGTTTTGTGAGTTGCAAACTGTTATTGTTGCTAACGAGGGATTTCGTTGTCTGTTGTAGTTGTCTTATTTCTTCAATTTTAACATTTATTTGGGCGAGCTGATGGTTGATTTGTACAATCTCTGCATGCTTGTCTGAGCTTGGAG
This sequence comes from Latrodectus hesperus, assembly GCA_037975125.1. Taxonomy (NCBI): domain Eukaryota; kingdom Metazoa; phylum Arthropoda; class Arachnida; order Araneae; family Theridiidae; genus Latrodectus; species Latrodectus hesperus. The sequence continues at coordinate 48,705,905 of CM075852.1, read as the reverse complement.
AGGGGCGCAAATGCCCCTTGAGTTGTCCCAATAGGTTTAAAGCCTGATTTCTTTTGTAGCCCGGGAGATTAAATTTGTCCCTTGTTTTTGAAGTGATTATGCGTTCAAGGTTTTCCAAAATGTTGGTGGGAAAAACATCTTTATTTGTGTCGTCATTAGCTGTATGTTCGAAGGGGGAAATTAATTTTTGTTCTTCAACAATGCATCTACGATTTAACTCGTTCATTAATGGATTAAGACCCACAATATCCGTGGTCGAGGGGTTCGAAGATGATTTAGACAATTTTAGAGTGGAAGTGATATTTGTAGATAATGCCATGATAGAGAGTTGAAGAAGTGTTAAATTGAGCTGTTGCGAAATAATAAAAAGCTAAGTATTGAAGGAAGGATTGCAATGATACATCGGAAGCGGCCCAGATATCAAGTCATTCCGGCCGCACACCACTCACGCACCCAATGTACAAACCATAAGAGCAAACTCCTGTGAAAAAAAAAAAAAACATATATCGATAGCAAGGAATATTCTGGGAAGCCATCATTGATTGAGATCCCTATGTGAAGATGTTTCTACTTTTGCGAAGAGTTAACACCAAGCAAAATGACAAAAGCAAAAATAATAATAGTAAAATAAATAAAATGAAATTGTGTGCTAATTTAGCAAGAAATTATGAAAAGCTGGAGGAAGTAAACCAAGAAATGGACTAAAAGTGATATAAAAAAAAAAAAAAATAAAAAAAAAAAAATTGTAAAAATAATAATAACGATAATAATAATAAAAAAAAAAATAATAGTAATAATGAAAAATATTAAAAAAAAAAATTAAAATTAAATAAATATAAATAAATAAATGAAAAAATAAATAAATAAATAAATGAAAAAAAAATACAAATAAAGGGGAAAAAAATAAATAAATAAATATAAAAAAAATAAATAAATAAATTGAAAATATAAAAAAATTAAAATAAATAAAAAAAATAGAAATAAAAAATAGTATATAAAAAAATAAATAAATAAAAAATAATAATAATAAAAATAAAAAATAAATAAATAAATAAAATGAAAAGAAACCAACTAAGATTTACAAATGAGTAAATTCGTTACGAGCGCATAAAACTAAAAATAATAATAAAAATAAATAAATAAAGTGAAGAAAAGCGCTGTGGTTAGTATTTAGTCTAATTAATTAAGAGCGGGTGTTTTGGTGCCTAAAGGGTTAAGGTGCAGTTGAACAAAGGGACATGGAGGGTACGTAAAATCGGACATCACGTTCATCGAGGAAGAAATGAAAACCATAGGGAGAAAAATACAGATTTTAACAACACTAAACAGACAACATCTAATCTACTAATGATTATTTTTTGAAAAGTAAAAAAAAAAAAAAAACATGTTTAATCACAGGAATTTGCTCCGAATAAATATGAAAAGAATGGAGTGGATTGATAAATATTTAAAATGTTATTGGGATTTTAAAATGAAAATTACTACTAAAACTCATACAAAAACACAAAATAATGTCTTGCAAATAAAAGTTTGAAAAATTATAAAAAATTTAACATTTAACATAGAATTATAATATATACATATTTAAAATCGTTAGAATATCCACTCTAAATAGAATTTATTCTGAGTTGATAGGACAATTAGGGACGAAGTTATCAATGCCTAATTAATAGAGGAAGAATATTTTTTGAAAAACTGCCAAAAAACATGGATTTTTTATTTTATTAAAATAATTACAACTTCACACCCAGTCATCCTACCAACCTAATTTGCACATTAAAATGCTCAGAATAAGTGTGCGGCATGAAACAAAATAACACCTGGGCACTTACCTTTTAATTTAGCCTCTCATGTTGATTAATATTGTATCCATTGCACAAAAACGAAAAAAAAAAAAAGTTTTTTTTCCTTTTTTTTCCTTTTTTTTTTTTTTTTTTTTTTAAGTGTTCAATTAATATGGTTGATATGCACACTTTTTCTTGACGCACTATTACAAAATTTGGGCAGATTAAAAACTGAATAAATTAGCACAAATCCGTTACAATTCCCAATGAGGGGTGACCTTCAAATTAACCGTTGTATCTTTCACACGTAGCTCCGTTGCTGGGGTTGTTCGGCCGGTTGCTGGGCGGTCTTTGTTAGAAGGAACGTCCCGCTGTATTGAGAAAAGCTGTTATATTTGCACTAAAATGCTTATAAAACTCACAAAAATGATTCGAATTACATCAAATTTTTACAGGACGTGCACAGTTTGTTGACACTCACAAAGGTATAGAAATTCTACTGTTTCTAGTAATTTTTTATGTTTTTAGAGGGAAAGTTCAGGAGCGCGGGAAAAAGACGTCCTTCTTCCTCGCGAGTTGGGGCTCGACTCGTACAGTCGGGCAGATTGGACGTTATTTACACAATTGGCAGTTGTTGATGATAAAATGGTCTCGATCGAAGATATTGGTATTGCCGTTAGTAAAGTCACTGACACAATTAAGAAAGCAGCTGATGCATCAATACCTAAGAGTTCCTCTATATCACACAGGCGTTGCAAACCTTGGTGGAACAAACAATGCCAAGAAACATATAAAAAACAGAGGAAGTTTTGGGGGATATTTAGGAGGTACCCCACAACGGAGAATCTTATCACCTTTAAGAGAGCAAAAGCATTAGCTCGCAGAGCCCGTCGTCAAAGTCAGAAGGAATCCTGGTCCTGCTATGTATCTTCTATAACACCTTCAACTTCCAGTAAGCAGTTGTGGAGAAGGGTGAAAGCAGCCAATGGAATTTATAGAGAATTTTCTATTCCTATTTTAAAATCCGGAGCTGCTATATACTCTTCTCCTACGGATATAGCTAACGTCCTTGGTGAAGCATTTGCTAACGTCTCAAGCTCGAACTCTTACAGTCCTTCGTTTTTGAGGACTAAGAGTCGAGCTGAGCGAGTACCAATTCGCTTCAACCATCGACAAACTTTACCGTACAACTGTGAATTCGGAATGTTTGAACTGAAGAAAGCATTACAGCAGGCCAATAACACCAGTCCAGGACCTGATGGAATCAGCTATCTCATGCTTCAACATTTGAGTCCAGACTCCCTGTTGAACTTACTTTACCTGTTCAATAGGATCTGGACGGAAAATGAATTTCCATCGATATGGCAAGAAGCAATAGTGATTCCTGTCCTCAAGGCTGGTAAGGATCCTTCAGATCCTTCAAATTATCGACCAATTGCTCTGACGAGTTGCTTATGTAAGACTCTCGAACGTATGGTCAACGCCCGTCTCGTATATGTCTTAGAAAAAAATAATTGTATACATATTAATCAGAGTGGCTTCCGTAAAGGGAGATCCACTCTTGATAATATTACATATTTGGAGACCCAAATCCGCAATGCTTTTGTGCGGAGGAACCATCTGGTCTCCATTTTCTTTGACATCGAGAAGGCATACGACCGTACATGGCGATATGGAATTCTCCGTACATTATATGATTTTGGCTTTCGGGGTAATCTGCCGATATTCCTACAAAATTTTTTATGCTCCCGTGGTTTTAAAGTACGTATTGGAAGCTATACATCCAATACTTTTACACAATCTGAAGGTGTTCCTCAGGGCTCAATTTTAAGCGTCACACTTTTTAGTCTCTTCATCAGTAACATACTTCATCAACTTCCATCATCAGTACATGGCACTTTGTTTGTCGACGACCTGCAAATATCATGTGAGGGGTCTAACATAAGATTAATTGAGAGACAACTGCAAACAGCAGTTAACAAACTTGCTGCATGGTGTGCTGAGAATGGCCATACCTTATCACCAAGCAAGAGTAAATGTGTCCACTTCTGCAGAAAGACTAGCCTGCATAATGATCCAATAATTTACATCAACAACACTCCAATACAAGTAGTCAATGAAATAAAATTCTTGGGCATTATCTTTGACCGAAAATTAACTTTTCTTCCGCATGTTCTATATTTGCGGAAGAAGTGTGAGCGATCGCTTAATATCCTCAAGGTGTTGTCAAATACATCTTGGGGTGCAGATCGCTCATCACTTCTTCGAGTATATCAGTCGTTGATCTTGTCCCGCATTGACTACGGAAGTGTTGTTTATGGATCAGCTAGATCTTCCGTGTTACGAAGGTTGGACACAGTTCATCACTCTGCTTTGAGGATATGCTCTGGGGCATTCCGCACATCACCCGTCCAGAGTCTATACGTGATATGTCATCAATTACCGTTAGACCTGAGACGAATGCAGCAGTCTCTCAATTATTATGCTAAGGTCATGTCGACCCCTAATCATCCGATACGTTCCATGGTTCCAAATACTTCTCTCATGAGACTATATGATGCTCGTCCAATGAGCATCCCTCCGTTTCTCACACGAGCCAAATCACATCTGTGGCTCACAGACCTATGTGATATTCGGATTGAGTCTGTCGATCAATATGCTCATCCGCCTTGGTATAATCCAACATATACTTTTATCAATGCCTTTGCTTACTATAGAAAATCTGACACAACACCTATTGTTTTTCAGCAGCTATATTCTTCTCATCGCTGTCAGTATCAATCATACAAACCTGTATTCACAGACGGTTCTAAGACAGCAGGACATGTGGGCTGTGGAGTTTTTATCAATAATACAGCTTTTAGTCACAGCCTACATTCATCCTGCTCCGTCTTTACTGCTGAAGCAAATGCCATCTGCTACGCGCTTCAGCATGTGAATACAGATGATTGTCATGACTTTTGTATTTACACTGACAGCATGAGTATGATTGAAGCCTTGAAAAACAATAGCGTTAACTGTCATCCTGTTGTGTCGAGAATTTTCAAAGCATTGGATTCTCTTGCTGGCAAGGGAAAAGAAATTGTATTTTGTTGGATACCAAGTCACGTAGGTCTTGATGGAAACGAGAGAGCGGATGCAGCTGCAAAGGCTGCTGAAGATCCAGTTTTACCATCGGTTCCGCTCTCAGATGTGAGAAAGAGTATAAAAAGCTTTATTTGTTCCCTTTGGGAAGAATCATGGAACTTGCAGGTCGGAAACAAACTACATACCATCTTCTCATCCCTCACCTCATTATCAGTTTTACCGTTACGAAGTGCAGATGTTAGATTAACTCGCCTTCGTATCGGACACACACGTTTCACACACAGACATTTGTTCCTAAATGAACTAAATCCATGGTGTGAAGCGTGTGATGAACCATTTACTATATATCATATTTTAATTTCATGTCATGTTTTTAACCAACAACGTTTACACTATTTTAATACTGATTTTATAACATTATTTGATTTAATAGGGGATCCACCCCATAGAAACCTATTCGCTTTTTTAAGAGCAATAGGTTTCATACATTTTATTTGATTTAACTATTAAATTTTAAAATTGTACATACATTTCATTTTATAAAATTTATTTTAAAATATTATATACACAAATTTTTGTATTTTAAAAATTTTAAATGTTGATTGGGTTTTAAAAAAAAATAAATAATAAAATAATTAAATAAATATTTAAAGCAACAAAAACGTCTTGGCGCAGCATGTCCAATTTTGGACTTTGCGCCATAAAACCCAACCAACCAACCAACTTGCTATGATCCACAGATTAAAATCATCAATCCCTTTGCTCGTTATAGAAAATCAGACACAACAACTACTGTTTTCCAGCAGCTATACACCTCACATCGCTGTCAGTACGCCATGTACACGCCAGTTTTAACAGATGGATCAAAATCTGCAGGACATGTTGGTTGTGCTGTAGTTATTGAGAACAAAACTCTTAGCTGCAGCCTCCATCCATCCTGTTCCATCTTCTCTGCTGAAGCAACAGCCATTTATCAAGCTCTTCAGCAGATGAATACATGGAATAATTAAAAATACTGTGTTTACACTGACAGTTTGTGTGTGTTGGAAGCTTTGCGGAACAGTAGTTTTGACTGTCATCCCGTTGTGTCTAGAATTTTCCGAGCATTAGATTCCCTTGCTGGCAAGGGATATGACATAATTTTCTCCTGGATCCCAAGTCATGTAGGTCTCGATGGCAATGAGAGGCTGATGCAGCTGCTAAATCTGCATCCGGCCCATCTCTTCCATTAATTCCTTGTTGGATGTGAGAAAGCGTGTTAAAAAATTTACTCAAGATCTTTGGAAAGAGTCTTGGAACATGCAGGTCATTAATAAATTACGTGCCATATTTCCATACATCTCCACATTAACAGTTTTACCGTTACGAAGTACTGATGTTCGTCTGACTCGCCTTCGTATCGGACACACACGTTTCACACACAGACATTTGTTCTTAAACGAATTGAATCCATGGTGCGAAACGTGTGATGAACCTTATACAATATATCATATTTTAATTTCATGTCATGATTAACCATTTACGATTACATATTTTTAAAACAGATATTTTAACATTATTTGATTTACTGGGAGAGCCTCCAAATAGAAATCTAATTGCCTTTTTGAGAGCAATACGTTAGCTCCATTTTATTTAAATTATAGATATATTTAAAATTAATATTTTTTTTAAATTATAGATATATTTAAATTAATATTTAAAATTAATACTAAGCAATTTTATATTTTTAATATCTAAATTTTATATACATCATATACACTTTGTATTTTAATAAAATTTTAATGTTGCGTGGTTTTTCCTTATTTTAATTAATAAAAAAATATCAAAGACTGGCGCAGTTTGTCCTTTTTTGGACCTTGGGCCAGAAAACCCAACCAACCAAATGCTTTCTACATCAAAAGAATGACAAGAAAAATAGTGAATCCTTATGTAAATATTTGTTGAGCGTGTGCTCATAAAAAGGATAATTTATTTATAGCGATTTTAAATGACATTAGTCAATTAGAAACCAAAATAACATCATATTTTCTTTAATTGTTGCTTTTTAACTGTATTTTTAGTCATTATTTATAAGATAAACTGCGTTTCTCAGCTATACAATGAATATCTATAGGTTACCAAGCGACGAATTCTTTTTCCAGAAAGAATTTATGAATTAACTTACTATGTTTACCTAATGATAGAGTTTTCAAATACAACTTGATATTAATTCAGGATTATCGTTCTATCATCCAAGATATGCCCCTCAGGGGGTTTACCTTCTTTAGGTAAATGCTGATATTTTAACTTTGATTTAATAGGGGATCCACCCATAGAAACCTATTTGCTTTTTTAAGGGCAATAGGTTTTTTATATTTAATTTGTATTTTAGATTTTAAAATTTTATATATATATATATGATTTTTCCCTTTTTATGTTTTATAATCAGATTTTAAAATAGTATATACAATGATTTTTCTGTTTTAAAATTTTAATGTTGTTTGGGTAAAAACAAATATATATATATATATATATATATATATATATATATATATATATATATATATATATATATATATATATCTTAGCTTTGGCGCAGCATGTCCTTTTTTGGACTTGGCGCTATAAAACCCAACCAACGAACCTGTACTAAAATTTTGTTGTAGGAGCTAAGAAGCATTTAAATAACATAATGTATTATAAATTATAATTAAATAAACGATGAGAGATCCCTGCATAGAGTTATCAATTTCTATTTAGAACAGTTTAGTTTGCAATAATTAAGTTTTCACAAATCATAGCATTACACATTATTCAAATAAAAAAACTTTTGAAAACGCGTGCAGGGGTTTATGCCTAATGTAAAGGCTTCTTTTAAAACATCTCTATAAAAGTTTTATGGAAACATGCCTTAGTTTGAATTTCTTCACTAATAATTCCTTATCAAAAGGTTTTCAATAATGATCATTGCACCAATATGTCTTTTGCTTAAGCATTCTTTAAGTTTAATGTATAATCGGCATTAAGAAATTTACGTAATTTATATTATACTATATTAATTAGCAAAATCTTTCGCAAGTTACATTTGTGAAAGATCTTATAAATAACCGGAAGAAACAATTTAGAGGAATGTTTTGTGCTAATGTGTCACGGTCACTAGATAAATTCAGTAACTTAAACTTCAAATTTTTAATCAATACCAGGTGGAAACCTTTAAAAGTCTTTTTATAGACTTATTTATGTGAAACACATGGTAAAGAATGATCAATTTCATTTGTTAATTGTTACGAATCATACTGGCGTCATTAAGACTTAGTTAATTATTAAGTTTTTATTTTTTCATAAAATGTTGCAGGTTATTGATTCTAAAAATCGTGAATTTGCTTAAACGTCAGAATGTTACTTTTTTCAAAGTAATTTTTATAAAATTAGTAACAAGTGTTTTTACATTTCTAAGTTTCTGTCAACAATCGGAATTAAATTGTTTTACATTTTGTATTTCTAACTGGCTATCGTAAGTCATCTAACAGGTCTAATAGGTTATATATTTTGCATTTCTAATCTGTTTAATATGTTATATATTTTGCATTACTAATAGGTTTAATAGAATATTTACTATTTTTGTGAATAATTCACTATCTTGTTAAATTGTTGAATAATTAAACACTTTTTGAAAGCAATGTTACTCACCTGTATGCCTTCAATTGGCATTTTCCGTTCTTCAAACTCCGGAGTACCTTCGCAAATGAGAGTGCACCATGGCGCTACGATTCTGAAACCTGCCAGGTCTCGATACGTATGCAAATGTTCTGGCACAGAGTTTAACCCCACATTTCTTTGCCCAACGTGTTCCATTGCCTTTTTCCAAATGCTTATTCCAAGTCCTCTTCCTCTATGAGACTTCTTCACTGCATACAACCCGACGAAGGCCAAACGAGAATGAAGAATCACAGCAGCGCAAACACCTAATACTTCTAGATAGGAACAAAACTCAAAAATAAGGTACAGAAGAAGCATTTAAGGTGCTCTAGTCACTAATATGACACTAATCTCAATATATATATATATATATATATATATATATATATATATATATATATATATATATATATAAATTCAATGAAATTGTATACAAGAAAAGGGAGAGTATGAAATTAAAGAATATTGATAATTATTTCCAATATTAATAAACTCATAATGTAAGAAATTAATGTTCCAAAAATATTAAAATTTGAGAACTTGTCTTTGTAAATTTATTTATTTCAGGGAACTTTATGAAAACATCAGTTCCAGCTAGAGAAATATCAGATAGCATAAACAAATTTAAATCGCATAATACATCACATACAGAATGTAAATCAAATGGTAAACATATTGTAATCACTTATTCTGTAATCCTTTGAATGTTTAAATAAACGAGCTATACGACCTCACATGTTAATGTTAAGTATGTCAGAATATATATAATTTGCTTACACTTAAAGCTGAGATGGTAGCTGAATAGTCAGCGTTTGAGTATCTTTCTAACAACTCGTGAATTCAATTTCCTCTTTGGGTTCTGATGTTTTATAGTAGACATTTAACTGTGTGTATCTTCCTACATAATTAGCCATCTTGGGCAAATAATGATCTTTGGGTGGCAAAAAGCCAAACTAATCATCAAAATTTTAATCAGCCAATTCTAATTTTTAAATTTTTCAAACCCAAAATATAAAATGTACAATTAATCATCACTGTAGACTTCCTGTTAATTTCATTTAAAGACTTCTGTCAACTTTTTTTCATTTTTTATAGGAATAATAAATCTTGCCAGGTATGTCTTTCTCATTGCATTTTTCTGCGTTCTTGAGAACAATGTTTCATGTATTCTATTTAAATTTTGAGATTTTATGAATTCACATATAACTTTAAAATAATATTAAAAATAAAAGTGTACATAATTTTTTTCATTACTTTAATATTGTTACATTTTAACTAGATTTTTAATGTTATTTGAATTTAAAATATTTACTTTTTTATCTATCTCTTTTGACAATAAATTATTCTATTTTCAGCCTTGAGCCATGAAATCCAACTATCCATCAGTTTATTGATTGGCAAATGTTGTGGATTCGGCGGTTAACAGTATATTGTAAAGCAATTGGGAAATGTTTACTGTTTATCTTATGGAAAGTTAAACGAATTCACTTACGGACGCCACATTCAAAATGAACCACTGGTTCTCCAAGTTGAATGAAAGAAGTAGAAAATTTCAAACTTAAGAAGCTTTTTTAATACTTCAAAATATCCAGTTACTTTTCTTATATAAGATCTGAAAACTAACTTATTTCTAAATTTTTTAGAACAACCGAAAAAAAAACAATTTAAAACGCAATGTTGCCACTAACAGAAATGGTCTAAAAATAAATAATAATCACGTGAAAGTTGACACTATTAAAAAGTTGAAGTGAAAGTTAGTTATTTTCTTAATTAAGGATAATAATTTTAGCAATCCTAAACATTTACCATCTGGATTGTTAGTGAAAACAAAAGTTTCGTTATCTTCTAAAGTTTTAAATCAAACAATATCAAATTTGCAGTTGTGGACAAAAAGGATCCTAAGAAATCACATCCACATTTTTTATGGTTTCTCTATTTAATAAAAATTGAAATCGAAATCATAATGATCCAATGACTTCTACCCCTCAGGGGGTTTACCTTCTTTAGGTAAACACGGGTGTCGCAATCCCGAGGTACCTCAGTGATCTGTCCTCTTCTTTATTTTCTTCTCTCCTCTCCTCTTCTGTTTTTTCTTCCTCTTCTCCCTCGGTGTGGTTACCTCGCAAGAGGTTGAGGGCTCCCCTTGAGTAGCTCTCACCGCTCTGTTGCTCTTAGCTACTTTTGAGGACTAAATCACCCACGTATTTGCCGTGCGTGGAGACCCGTGTCCCTGGAAAGGAGGGTCCTGGTAATTGAGGCCCCCAGAGACCAACACATTACTTAGGCCTCTGCTTCAGGTAAACGGGAGGTGTGTTGTGGTCCTCAGCACATGAATCGGCTTTATGGATCAAGCGATCGGTACATCTACTGGGTGACTCGTTAAGGGTGGAGGCCACTTCGGGGATGTACTGTGAGCGTATAGGACCTGGCTAGCACTGGTGTAGCTGGTCTGCATCCCCTTGTTGGACTCGGTGGTTGGTGGTGCGGTCAGGTCCCGAAATTTTAAATTTTATACATGGAAAATAAAAATTTTTCATCTCTCCCATGGGAGCATATGTTTAAAAATATTAACTCAAAGTTTTTTCTTTTAAAAAGAAAGGAGGGTTCTTTTGAACATGTATCCCCCTTTCTAATACAAAAAGGAATATCTGGAACAATTGGGGAAGTGAAGGGTATCAGAAAACTACGCTCGGGTGACTTGTTGATAGAGGCTGCTAATTCTACACAGGCAAATATGCTCAGTAAAATGAGAATGTTAAGCAATATCGAGGTAACTGTCTCGCCTCATGGCAATTTAAATTTTTCACAGGGAGTAATTTCCGCAAGAGATTTGTTGAACTCGCCGGCGGATGAGATTTTAGAAAATCTGCAGAGTCAGAAGGTCTGTGTTGTTAAACCCATTACAGTCAGAAGAGATGACAAGATCTTAAATACAAAACATCTCATTCTGACTTTTGCGACACCAGACATTCCAGACAATATCAAAGCTGCTTATATGAATCTACCCGTCCGGCCGTATATACCAAATCCCTTGCGTTGTTTTCAATGCCAACATTTTAGGCACTCGAGAGGTGCTTGCAGAGGCAAACTGACTTGTGCACGTTGCGCGGCAGTTGGCCACGATAGCTCGGATTGCACAGCAAAGGACAGATGTGTCAAGGTGACCATCCCTCCTACTCTCGAAGTTGCCCTATATGGGTACTTGAAAAAGAAATTACTATCTATAAAGTGAAAAACAAATGTTCTTACCCTGAGGCCAGAAAACAAGTTGCCTCAAGAACGCCACAGCCTGGTATGAGTTATGCAGCAGCTGCAAAAAAAGTCACCAAAAGTGCTAGTACTCAAACTGATTCTATGTCACTTCCTATTATAAGATTACCGCAAACAACAACTCAAGCGCCAAAGTCGACACCTCCTTCAAGTCGGAAAGCTCCTTCGGCAAGATCAAGAGCCCTTAAAGCATTTAAGCTAAAATCTGCAAAGGAGAGCTCTCGTAAGTCCAACTTATCCACCCGTAAAGCCATGGAGCCCGTTTATCCCTGGAGGCTGATGCAGTGTCTCTTCACCCTTCGGACGAAGATTTTTCGTTCGAGGAATCGATTGAGGACCCGCCATCTAGCTCCGAGGGAGGAGCTTTTCTATTTAAATAATAACTTCCTTTATTAGTTGGAACTGCCATGGTTTCCGTTCACATCATGATGACACAAAATCTATAATTTCAGCCTACAACCCCGCATGTGTTGCACTTCAGGAAACATTCCTGAAGTCCAGCAATAACTTCTCCATGCGTGGGTTTAAAAGCTTTAGAAAAGACTGTGGTGACGATGGTGCAGTGTCTGGAGGTGTTGGTATATTAACATCTAATACCTTTCCCAGCATTGCCCATCCATTGAATACTACTCTACAGGCTGTTGCTGTGGGAATTCATACTGCTTACTTATTTACAGTCTGTAGTTTATATTTACCACCACATGATGTCATCCGCCTAGAGGAACTCGATGCATTAACAGATCAGCTGCCAACACCATTCCTATTGTTAGGTGATTTTAACGGCCATAATTCCTTGTGGGGAAGTGATGATACTAATTCTCGTGGTCGTCAAATAGAGCAATTTATTTGTGATAATAGTCTATGTCTGATTAATACCGACGAGAAGACATATTTTCATGTACCCACAAGAACATTTCATTCCCTCAATCTTGCTATTTGTTCACCATCATTGCTGCCATTGTTAAATTTAACTGTAGGAAATGATCTGCACAATAGCGATCATTTTCCCATCGGCATCTCCCAGACTGGAGGTAGTAGTGTAGTACAACGTCTACCTACTTACGTGTACAGCATTTAAGAGAGCTAAAGCATTAGCTCGCAGAGCTCGTCGTCAAAGTCAGAAGGAATCCTGGTCTCGCTATGTATCTTCAATAACGTCTTCAACTTCCAGTAAACAGTTGTGGAAAAAAGTGAAAGCAGCCAACGGAATTTATAGAGAATTTTCTATTTCTATTTTAAAATCTGGAGCTGCTATATACTCTTCTCCTACGGATATTGCTAACGTCCTTGGTGAAGCATTTGCTAACGTCTCAAGCTCGAACTCTTATAGTCCTTCGTTTTTGAGGACAAAGAATCGTGCTGAGCGAATACCAATTCGCTTCAACCAGCTATCCTATGCTTCAACATTTGAGTCCAGACTCCCTGTTGAACTTACTTTACCTGTTCAATAGGATCTGGACTGAAAATGAATTTCCATTTCTATTGCAAGAAGCAATTGTGATTCCTCTCCTAAAGGCTGGTAAGGATCGTTCAGACCCTTTAAATTATCGACCAATCGCTCTGATGAGTTGCTTATGTAAGAGTCTCAAACGTATGGTCAATGTTCGTCGTATCTATGTCTTAGAAACTAATAATTGTATCCATAAAAATCAGAGTGGCTTTTGTAAAGGAAGATCCACACTTGATAATATGACACACTTGGAAACTCAAATCCGCAACGCTTTTGTGCGGAGAAATCACTTAGTTTCCATTTTCTTCGACATAGAGAAAGCTTATGATCATACATGGCGATATGGAATTCTCCGTACATTATATGATTTTGGCTTTCGGGGTAATCTGCCGATATTCCTACAGAATTTTTTATGCTCCCGTGGTTTTAAAGTACGTATTGGAAGCTATACATCCAATACTTTTACACAAACTGAGGGTGCTCCTCAGGGCTCTATTTTAAGCGTCACACTTTTTAGTCTCTTTATCAGTAACATTCTTCATCAGCTTCCATTATCAGTACATGGTACTTTGTTTGTGGACGACCTGCAAATATGATGTGAAGGGTCTAATATGCGATAAATTGAGAGACAACTGCAAACAGCAGTTAACAAGCTTGCTGCATTTTGTGCTGAGAATGGTCATATCTTATCACCAAGCAAGAGTAAATGTGTCCACTTCTGCAGAAAGACTAGCCTGCATAATGATCCAACTATTTATATCAACAACACTTCAATACAAGTAGTCAATGAAATAAAATTCCTGGGTATTATCTTTGACCGAAAACTGACCTTTCTTCCGCATATTTTACATTTGCGGAAGAAGTGTGAGCGATCGCTTAATATCCTCAAGGTGTTGTCAAATACATCTTGGGGTGCAGATCGCACATCACTACTTCGAATTTATCAGTCATTGATCTTATCCCGCATTGACTACAGAAGTGTTGTTAATGGATCGGCTAGATCTTCCGTTTTACGAAGATTGGACACAGTTCATCACCCTGCTTTGAGGATATGCTCTGGGGCATTCCGCACATCACCCGTCCAGAGTCTATACGTGATATGTCATCAATTACCGTTAGACCTGAGACGAATGCAGCAAACTCTCAATTATTACGCAAAAATTATGTCGACCCCACATCACCCATTACGTTCCATGGTTCCTACTGCCTCTGTTAAAAGACTGTTTGATGCTCGACCAATGAGCATCCCACCTTTTCTCACAAGAGCCAAATCATATCTGTGGCTCACAGACCTTTGTGATGTTCGGATAGAATCTATTGATAATTTTGCTCATCCGCCTTGGTATGATCCCACAATTAGTTTTAGTAACTCTTTTGCTCAGTTTTTAAAATCAGACACAACACCTATTGTTTTTCATACGCTATTTTCCTCCCATCGCTGTCAGTATCATTCATATACACCTGTATTCACGGATGGTTCAAAATCAGCAGGACATGTGGGATGTGGAGTTGTTATAAATAACACAGTTTTTAGTCACAGTCTACATTCGTCCTGCTCCATCTTTACTGCTGAAGCCGCAACTTATACACTGGTTTTTGTGTTTTAATATTTTAATGTTGTTTAAGTTTAAATATATATAGAGAAAAAATTAATAAAAAAAAATAAATAAATAAAATAAAAAATATTCTTCCAAAACTTTATTTTTGGCGTAGCATGTCGATTTTTGGACCTTGCAGCAGTTTCTCAATTATTATGCTAAGGTCATGTCGACCCCTAATCATCCGATACGTTCCATGGTTTCAAATACTTCTCTCTTGAGGCTATATGATGCTCATCCAATGAGCATCCTACCGTTTCTCACACGAGCGAAATCACATCTGTGGCTCACAGACCTATATGATATTCGGATTGAGTCTGTCGATCAATTTGCTCATCCGCCTTGGTATAACCCAACATTTACTTTTATCAATGCCTTTGCTTACTATAGAAAATCTGACACAACACATATTGTTTTACAGCAGCTATACAAGTATCCTGCTCCGTCTTTACTGCTGAAGCAAATGCCATCTGCTACGCGCTTCAGCATGTGAATACAGATGATTGTCATGAATTTTATATTTACACTGACAGCATGAGTATGATTGAAGCCTTGAAAAATAATAGCGTTAACTGTTATCCTGTTGTGTCGAGAATTTTCAAAGCATTGGATTCTCTTGCTGGCAAGGGAAAAGAAATTGTATTTTGTTGGATACCAAATCACGTAGGTCTTGATGGAAACGAGAGAGCGGATGCAGCTGCAAAGGCTGCTGAAGATCCAATTTTACCATTGGTTCCGCTCCCAGATGTGAGAAAGAGTATAAAAAGATTTATTTGTTCTATTTAAGAAGAATCAAGGAACTTGCAGGTCGGAAACAAACTACATACATTTTCTCATCCCTCACTTCATTATCAATTTTACCGTTACGAAGAGCAGATGTTAGGTTGACTCGCCTTCGTATCGGACACACACGTTTCACACACAGACATTTGTTTTTAAATGAACTAAATCCATGGTGTGAAACGTGTGAACCATTTACTATATATCATATTTTAATTTCATGTCATGTTTTTAACCAACAACGTTTACACTATTTTAATACTGATTTTATAACTTTATTTGATTTAATAGGGGATCCACCCCATAGAAACCTTTTCGCTTTTTTAAGAGCAATAGGTTTCATACATTTTATTTGATTTGTTTGTTAAATTTTAAAATTCTACATATATTTTATTTTATAAAATTTATTTTAAAATATTATATACACAGATTTTTGTATTTTAAAATTTTAAATGTTGATTGGGTTTTTTGAAAAAAAATAAATTAATAATTAATAAAATAAATAAATAAATATTTAAAGCAACAAAAACTTGCTCTTGGCGCAGCAAATCCAATTTTGGACCTTGCGCCATAAAACCCAACCAACCAAGCTCTATTTTAAGTGTCACCATTTTTAATTAATTCATCAGTAATATCCTACATCAATTACCACCTTAAATAAATGATACACTATATGTTGACGATCCTGCAAATATCAAGCGAGGGGTCTAATATGCGATTAATTGAGAGACAACTGCAAACAGCAGTTAACAATTTTGCTGCATGGTGTGCTGAGAATGGCAATACTTTATCTCGTAGCAAGAGTAGATGTGTCCACTTCTGTAGAAAGACTAGCCTTCACAATGATCCAGTTATTAATATCAACAACATCCCCAATACAGGTAGTCAATGAAATAAAATTTCTGAGAATTATCTTCGACAGAAAATTATCTTTTCTTACGCATGTTTTGTATTTGCGGAATAAGTGTGAGCGATCGCTTAATATCCTCAAGGTGATGTCAAATACATCTTGGGGTGCAGATCGCACATCACTACTTCGAATTTATAAGTCATTGATTTTATCCCGCATTCACTACGGAAGTGTTGTTTATGGATCGGCTAGATCTTCCGTTTTACGAAGATTGGACACAGTTCATCACTCTGCTTTGAGGATATGCTCTGGGGCATTCCGCACATCACCCGTCCAGAGTCTATACGTTGATATGCCATCAATTACCGATAGATCTGAGACGAATGCAGCAAACTCTCAATTATTACGCAAAAATTATGTCGACCCCACATCACCCATTACGTTCCATGGTTCCTACTGCCTCTGTTAAAAGACTGTTTGATGCTCGACCAATGAGCATCCCACCTTTTCTCACAAGAGCCAAATCATATCTGTGGCTCACAGACCTTTGTGATGTTCGGATAGAGTCTATTGATAATTTTGCTCATCCGCCTTGGTATGATCCAACAATTAGTTTTAGTAACTCTTTTGCTCAGTTTTTAAAATCAGACACAACACCTATTGTTTTTCATACGCTATTTTCCTCCCATCGCTGTCAGTATCATTCATACACACCTGTATTCACGGATGGTTCAAAATCAGCAGGACATGTGGGATGTGGAGTTGTTATAAATAACACAGTTTTTAGTCACAGTCTACATTCGTCCTGCTCCATCTTTACTGCTGAAGCCGCAACTTATACACTGGTTTTTGTGTTTTAATATTTTAATGTTGTTTAAGTTTAAATATATATAGAGAAAAAATTAGTAAAAATAAATAAATAAATAAAATAAAAAATATTCTTCCAAAACTTTATTTTTGGCGTAGCATGTCGATTTTTGGACCTTGCGCCATAAGACCCAACCAACCAACCAATGACTTCTATGACTTTTCGAAATTTTAATGCATCACAAACGTAAATATGTAAAAACAGTTTCTGATTACTTGGCGCATTCATTGAAAATGTTATGAATAAAGAACAATCATTATCTTTTTGAAATTTTAGTAACATTCAACTGGTTAACAAGAAATCTGTTACTGATTTATCTTGACTAAACACTTATTTTAGCTAGATAAATTCAAAATTTGAAAGTTATGATATTCATAAATCAATCACAATGTCTTACCGTTGAATAAAGTCTTAAATCAAATTAATCACCTTTGCTTATTTTCAAAATGCTTGAATAAAATGTTTATACTAATCAGAATAAACTTTTGCACAAAAGAGGCTGGTAAGTAAAATGGTTTTTTGTTTGTGACTATTTGTCGAGACAATATTTAAAATCAATTTTAACGCATATAAATTTTTAGAGACATTGAAGTTTCAGTAAGAACTATATTTCAATACTTTTATAGATGATAATTATTTTCAATTACGATCTATATAAAAACAAACTTATTATAGACCACTGTTATAGATTATTGATGAAAAATATATCTCATTGTAGATAATATTTAGTCCTTACTTCGACCTTGCGCCATTAAAACCAACCAACCGTAGATAATGTTTGTTGTTGTTTTTGCTTATCCCCGACTGGCGTGACAGTACCATCACACCAGCCCCATGAATCGAAAAATAGTCTCTCAAGCCGGCGATATAGTTTATTAGGTGGTTTTCTATACTTTAGCATTTTCCTGTTTAATTTATGCAGGAAACTATAATCGTCGTTAGCATCTTGAACATATACCGGTAATTTATACAAGTCTCGAATTATTCCAACACACAGAAATCCACCAGTCATCAACCAAACTAATCCTTGATAAACCCGTCGTAAGTAAAAATGATGCAACCCGAATGGACCTCCGAAAAAACAAAGATAATATGCGACGAAAAGTTTTCTATCATACATTATATTTTTTTACTAAAATACAGACACAACTTTTCTATCGCCCGCCAAACTGAACAGAAATCGACCTGCGCAGAACAAGAAATATAAACATAAAATTGGCGAACACTCTTGCTACTGTTGCCAATCAAATTTTATAATTTTCTGAAAATTGAATTTCCATTGATCATGGGAATTTAAGGTAATTACATTTTCGCTTTTTATTATTTTGCTTCTATTTACACATTTTGGGTATATCTACTAATTTAGTTGATTCATTTTCTAATTTCCTTATAAAAACACGAAAAATATATATGAAAGTTCAGTCATTTTATTTCTGAGAATTATTTGCAAAGACTGATATTTAGTGTCAAAATATTCTCAAGCCCCTATCACATTAATGTTGCCGATATTACAGTGAGATCAACTCACATAGACTTAAGGCCAAGGGCAAAGGAAGAATTCGCCAGCAAAATTCCGGCGAACAAGTGACATCAGAAAACTTTACAAAATAAGTGTTTCGAGAGAAACTTTAATTTTTTTCTAGAAAGTTAGCCAACTTGGTAGTCAAAATACTCTCCGTCAAGGAAAATAGTTTATATATTTATAAAAAATCTGACAGTTGCTTCCTCTTATTTGACCTAATTATTAAGGCAAACTCAAAGAATATTTCAGTGTATTCTAATTTAGGTGCACCCAGAAGAAGTACACAGCATGGTATCAAAGTTTTGACAATAATAGAAGAGTGAGGTAAAATATAGCATAAGTCAAATATAAGAACAATTTATGATTATTTCCATAGATGGTTTCTTGCTAGAAGAAAACGAATAAAACGCAAACACAACAAAAATATTTTACTTCCGGGAGAGAACTTCCGGTCTCAAATCCGTGTCCCCTCTCTCACACCCAATGCACTGAAAAATATGAGATGGGGAGGCCTGAACCACTGGACATTTTGGACAGAGAGAGTAGACCTTGGTACCAGAGACGTGTCTCTGAGCAAGCAGGTGGCCACTTCGCAGTCTTGTCAAAGCCGTTTGGCTGCATTTCTTGTGCTTACCCACTAGGGTGGAATCAGGATGTTTGCATGTGTACTAATCGTGGGTAGGAATGGTATCCCTAAATGTAGCATTGATAGCCATCCTAACTCTAGAGGTCAGCTCTGAGGAGGACAAGCAGTCTCCAATGATGATATTCTGTAGGCTTCCATCCTTGGCTAACTGATCCGCAACTTCGTTCCCATACACATTAACATGAGATGGCTCCCACTGGAAGACTATGGTATTGGCTTTCAAATTAGTAAGATGTTGTACTAATTTAGTTGTTGTTATGTCACCATGCCGCCACCACTGGGCCAGATGTTGTATGGAGCTTCAGCTATCACTGAGGATCTAAATATCAGAGATTGTACCCTCAGTAACACATAAATTTAAAGCCTCTTCAATTGCCAAAAGCTCAGCTTGAAAAACAGAACAATAATTTGGATTTCTTCTACATATCTTTTTGCCATCTCCCTGTTGAACAAACACGCCACTACCCGACTCAGCACCCTCACCCCTACTGCCATCCGTGTAAATCTGCAGGGCATCAACCCTTTCACGCAAAGCTAAAATACTCTTTTCAGTGTTAAAGTACATTATAAACATAATGTTCTCAACCCTCTAAAACATTATTTAGCCATAAATAATTTTTCGGATCAAGCATCTTTTGTCTACGGGGTGGCTAGTGGTTGTAGCCACTGCCCACTTAAAACATTTAGCTTAATTGTTAGGACAAAATTAAATTACTTTATTATGGCAACTTTTTATGAGAAATTAATATTTATGGAAATAACAACTTTAATAATATGTAAATACAAAATCTTTTAGAATTAAAAAGTAATAATAGTAATGTAATAATAATAAAGTAATAATAATAAAGTAATAATAGTAAAGTAATAATTGTAAAATAATATTACAATATTATTGTAGCACTTATTGTAAGATTTTAAATATAGAGCAACAAATATAGCATGTGGTTTATCTATTTGGTATGGAATTTTTCAAAACAAGTTGGACCACTTGATTGGAGGCACAGTGGTACATTACAAGACTTGCACAGCCAACGAGAACGGTGAACTTCTTTTTTTGTACTACAAAGAGCACATCTCCTGTATAATCCACCTTCTGTTTTTACAGGAATATGTTTTGCATCTTCTGTGCGCTCATCTGGGGGAATGTATAATTTGTGCTTTTTGACGGGAACCGATTTTGAACTTAGACTCCGTTTCTTAAGAGTTTTTTTTGCACCCATCAATATCAGTCCACGGATCACTTCTCTGCGGAAATCTTTCATACATTTAAATTCACTGCTTTAGTCTGGATGCATGTTGTAAATTATAAATGCATTTACAACCGAGACATCTAAAAAGTGAAAAAATAGTCTGTGCCACCATTTATAACTTTTCCTGTCTATCTCGTACAGGCATTTCAGGTGCTCAAACCTGTCAACAAAGCCCATATTTTTATTGTAATCTGTTATTGCTTGAGGGCTTGCTAGGTTGATTATTTCACCATTCCTTTCCTTTCTCTCTACGTTGATCACATTTGTTGCATTTTCTAAAGAAGATAATATGCACACACCACGTCTATCTTTCCATCTCAGGCAAATTATATTATCTTCACTTGAAGCCCAATCAAATTCCCCTCTTTTCATAGATTTCTCGGATTTTAAGTTTTTCGGCAAATTTATCCTATTCATGTTAACAGTACCACATGCGAATATCTTTTGAGTCTCTAAAAATCTGAAAAGACTGTAACTGGTAAAGTAATTGTCCATAAACAACTTATGATTTTTACCAAATATTGGTTGGCTTAGAGTGCGAACAACTCTATCACTTAAGTTTTTTTCGGTAGTATCGCCAATTTTTCCGGTATAAATTTCAAACTGGCAAGCATATGCACTCTCATCACACCTCATCCATATTTTATATCCTCTCTTTATCGGTTTTTTGGAAATATACTCTTTGAAAAAAGAGCGTCCTTTGAATTTCACCATTGATTCATCAATGGCTTGATTTTGATTTGGATGAAATAAAGAAAGGAATTTCTCTGATAGATGGCTCAAAAAAGGTCTTATTTTATATAATTTGTCATAATTGTCGCTTCCCTTTTTAGGCTGTAAAGAATTATCATTGATATGCAAATGCGAAAGAATCCATGCAAAACGTTTTACAGGCATCTGTTGTGCTATATATTCATCATGCAAATCGGAATCATTTGACCAATAATCTCTGTAGCTTGGCAAACGCTTGATACCCATTAGTAGATTTATAGCCAAAAATCTCAGTAATTCATCAAACTCTAAAGGGCTGAATTGTTTCCCTCCTTGAGTTGCATATAAGTTACTTTGGAAAACAATATCTTCCAGCAATTTTGCTGTAATAAACAGCAAAAATACTCCAAGAGGTGTTGGATTTTGCATTTCTAAAACTTCTGAAGATGGACCACTGTTTTCCGTGAGATCTGGCAACAAAATGCTTATCCCATTTCACTTGTGGCTTAGAAGTAGAGGGACGCTGTAACTCCTCAATTTCTTCCTCATCGGAACTAGAAATAATATTTTCCTCTGGAGTTAAGTCCGTAACATGTTCTTCATCAGTATCACTATCATTAGATGCTGCTGAATCATCATCCGATGGCAAATCTTCAAAAATGGCTAGGGCCTCTTGTACAGATAAGCACTTTCTAGACATTATACTAAACAATATATGTTAAAAATTATGTTGAAATTAAAACAATAAAAAATGCACTATAGTATTATAAAAATAGAAAACTAATTAAAAATAATGAAGTAAATTATCCACGCAGAGAACGTATTCTAAAATTTTATCTCCCTCAAAAAAATGTGAACATTCTGGTCGAACAGAAGAACTGTACTGAGAGTCTATCAAGCCCAAAACCTTATCACATGATGTGCTTAGCCCAAAACCTTGACAGCTGTGTAAACAAAATTTGTTTATACAGCTGCATCTAACAGCTGTCCCTACAGCTGCACGTGATTCTCTCATGAGAAAGTGTGGCGTTTTGAAGGTCAGTGTTACTGCTCTAAGAAGGCAGTGGATAGACCCTGTAGCCACGTCCAAAAAATTTCCCAAAACCTGATAAAAATGATTTTTTTTTTTTTTGCTTGTGAATAATTTTAATTTATTTAAGGGATAGAAATATATACATTAAACCTGTAAAAATATTTTGAATAAATCAGAAATATTATTTAAAATAATAAAATTTCAATTTGTTGTACTTATGCAGTAAATGGGCAACTTTGGCACTCTATCAGGGACCATAATTCGATAAAAAATATATAATGCTGCCATCTATAGTGATTTTCTGTACATATCAGCTGCAATCAGTGCAAGTGGCTACTGATTCTCGCCACTGCCCACTTAGAGAAAAATTTATTTGTAGGTGGCTAGACTTTGTAGCCACTGCACGCGAAAGGGTTAAGGGGAATCTGGTGGATTACTTCCAAAGCTAGCCGTCTGAGATATTCTGGGTGTTGAGTTCTCTTCTTGGAGCATAGTTCGGTCCTAAAAAAGACTCGATCATGAAAGGTCGACTTTGCCCCCGTGCGACAGGCCAAGGAAACGGGCTCCACGTTCTCCAGCAAACAACCTTCTCTCTGTGCCTTACTCAGTGGGCTATCACGCTTTAGTCGTTGGTTAGATCTCCAGGCACCTACAAAACTAGATGTTCGGTTCTGGTCACCGTAACTAGCAAGTCTGGCAAAGTAGTTTGTTAATAAACATTTTCTTCGTAGTCCAAGGGGGAGTAGATTACCTTTATAAAGAAAAATGTCTCTTGGACAGCGATTTTGGAGGGCGTTGATGATTCTGGCAGCAGACAACTGTATATTGTAATATTGAAAAATAACTGTAATATTGAAAAACATTAACTTATATTAACTTAGATTCAATTATGGAATGAGAGAAATAATATGTTCCATTCCCAATTCTGCAAATTAAAAACAATAAATATAAATTTTTCTCTTTCGTATAATGTTTCATATGTTATAGCTATTTGCTGGATGCTATTATATAACATTATTTCTCACCAAAAATGCACCTTTGCCCATTAGAACGCAAATGATCTTTCATACATTATATCTTATTAATGCCAGAAGAATAATAAAACTATGCTAATAACTGCCACAGAAAAGCATTATATTTCCAATAATATATATATATATATATATATATATATATATATATATATATATATATATATATATATATATATATATATATATATATATATATATATATATATATTAAATAGTATTTCGTGGGTTTTTATTCTTTAAAATATTTTTTATTGAATAGCTAAAACAAAATGGTCATATTTTTATTACTTTCAAATATGACACCATCATATATAGATTTTCATCTAACAAGAATTTGATAGTTGACAATATTATCTGTGGAAAAATAGGTATTTTAAATTAAACAATATTCTTTAAATCCAAATCATATATATATTTAAAATTAAAATTTTTAGTTATTTTTTACTATCACATTTTTTTACAAATAATATATTTTTTTGTATTTTAAATAAAACACTTATTATCAATACGAATATTAACTACACATAACT
Organism: Latrodectus hesperus; assembly: GCA_037975125.1. Classification (NCBI taxonomy): domain Eukaryota; kingdom Metazoa; phylum Arthropoda; class Arachnida; order Araneae; family Theridiidae; genus Latrodectus; species Latrodectus hesperus. The sequence continues at coordinate 48,681,814 of CM075852.1, read as the reverse complement.
CCTTTTTATTAATTATAATGAAAAAGCTAATTTTTTATTATTGTAAATAAATATTGATAAAATTTGTTGTTTTCATATTAATTTGCAAGTAAATTAAATAACTAATGTGTTAACGCGTTTTTCTTAATAATGAAATCCAAAGGCGCATGATGTATTTTTATTAATAAGTTTTTTCGATTTAGGAAATTTAATCTTTTTATTTTATTAATTGTTTAATGATTTAGAAAAAACATTTGTCTTAATATTTCATCACTGGAAGGGAAAAAAATTTCTTTTAAAGAAAAATCATATTGTCATCTTCATTTTAATTCGATAAGTGAGACTTACTAATTATACATATGATATCTACAATATGAAAAAATAACCTCACTAAAATGATTCCAATATAGTGTTGCTTTACTTTAATGATCAAATTGTGATTGTTTATCAGAATAATTTTTTTGCTATCACTATTTCTTTCCGCCCTCTCTTTCTCATTTTTAAACTGAATGTAATTTCGAAATGCTCATTCCAGACATCCCTGGAGGTTTACTGTGTTTCGCTTATTTCTTTTTCAAATTACTCATCAAGCAGTTTAGCGAGCAATTTCCTTGATGTGTAATTGAAGATATTAAAGTGGAATCAATATACTAATGACAGAAATGCGTGTGAGCGTTTTCGAGATGAAAGAATCAAATAAGTTTTAAAATTAATTTAAGTTTGAATATAAATTTTATACATGACTCAAATTATATTTACAAAGAGACTGGGACATAAAACTTGGAACGAGTAGTTTTGAAGTGATATCAACTAATCCACATTCTTTTTTAATTTTTTGACCTATGAATATATCACACTTCTCGCATAAATGTAATTATACTTGAGTGTGTAGTATACGGCGGATAAATAATGCGATTTTTTGAAAGATTAATATTAATGGAATATAAAACATTTCCATCTAATATTTAAATGATTTATCGAAAATAAACATTTTAACTTAATCTCATCCTCATTTTCACACTTCTCATTCTCATTTTAACTTAAGCCTCATAATCCAGGCTATAAAAGGTTCATAACTCGTGAAAATATTAAACAGTATTTATCGTTTATAATGATACTACCTAATTAATTATAAATATTATCGATTAGATAATATTTCTGGACTACTGATTGCATAGCTTTACATTTTAAGATATTTATTACATACAACACAAATTACACGGAAAACACATAAACGAACTACACTGGATTACTTTAAAAACGAGTTATTATATATGTACAAAAACCAAGTTGAACGTTACCAACGAAGGAAAAAGAAAATTTCTTAAATATAGGTATTGCGTCGCCAGAAATTTAAGCATATCGTTGGTTGCTTATTGAGGTTGGCATAGGTTGTGTTAGTAACAATATCTTGTACCAAGTAGACGTAAGATGGGCAATTAGGATCTTCTGTACTATGGTCAGTGTAGAAATTAACTCTGCATCTCCTGTTGAAGGAGATGCAGTAGAGCGTAGAAGCTTTGCATAACGTCGTTGGATGCGATCCGCCACTGTTCCACAGTAGGTAAAGTGAGTGCAGTCTTGTTTTTCATGCGCGAACCTTTGGCATTGAAACAACGAGTAATGCCGTAGTGTTTTTTAAATCTATAGTATTTATCTCTGTACCAGAGGGTGTTGCCATTAATGACCCTAAAGGCTTCAGGCTCAAGGTCCATAACCATATTGTATCTTCGACCACTGCGTGGAATCGTACAATTTTATTTTTCTGGATATATTTGCAGCTATGCAAAAGGTGGTCCATGATGTCAGCTGGAGGTGTGGTCTCCGGAATACCTAGGGTTACCACTCTTTGGAAGCCTTGGGACTTGATGTTAGTAGACTGAGAAACCTTTGCTTGGCTCTGTGAGATGCAAATGATTGATGTTTTGTAAAATTTGTTTGCCTTTTGGTTACAGTGGCTAAATTGTCCCTTCCGAATTTGTGTAAAACATCTTGTGTACTGGCCATTCTACTAGCCTCTTGTATGTGTGATCTGCGGGTTTGTGTTGCTGAGAAATATTCATTTTTCTTATTCTGTTCTTTCTTTAAGGCCTTTAAAAAGGTTGGTTTTAATAAAGAGTTCTTCTTGTTGATAGTTTGGGCAGCTTTTTATTCCAATTTTCGCTCACTCGTCTGAATAAGTTTGCATTTGAAAAAATTATATCGCATGGAGCATTTTATGTTCACATATTTATCAAAAAATTTAAATCTGAGAAAAACAGTATTTTAAATCTGTGAGGTACTTGAGACAATAATTTCATATTTAAATAGCATTAAATAGTTTTTTACTGAATTTTTCATAAAAGTATGTTTCATTATTTAAAGAAAACCTAAAATGTTATTTAAAATAAATTTAATTAATTAAAATTTACATATTGCATTTTCAAAATTTTTCGAACATTATGAAAAATTATTTATTGCATAGAACGCATATAAACTCTGTAAGCACATATACTATATTAATTTTAAAATTCTAGATAAATACAAAATTGTAAACATAATAAAAATTAATATATTTTAAAAATAATTTTATATACAAAGTTATTGGAAAAAATATTAGAAAAACATATATTCTTATTTATAATATGCATAACATTTTTACATTTTGATTTTACTATATACATATTTATTTTTTGTAGGTAGAATATTAATGTTCTAAAATTTTAAACACATATACATCTTAAATTTTTTAAATTAATATTTTTTTAATGCTCCAGCTCTGTAGGCAATATCTTTTGGATTTTATTTTAATTTCTTATATTTTTTTGACTTTTGTTGCAGTTTATAAAAATCTGATGACCTTCAATTTTTTGGTGCATCTTTTTTTTTTTTTTTTTTTTTTGCAAGTTTTAAAGTGTGATTAGACAACATTCCTGCACGTAGTTTTGTTGTATTTAAAACTCCAAAATTAAACTCGCTGATGGTTAGAGTTTCTGCATACTCCAGTCTCTTTTTAGATACAGATATGTCTTTCGAGCATTTTTTCCATATTTGCATTTTAGTTTTTGCAGAATTAAAACGAAGAAGAATTTTATTAGAGGCTAGTCTTTGGTACACTGGTAGTATCTTCTCGACAACTTTTTTTGAAAGTTTAGTCTTCATCAGTGAGTGACTTGTGGTATTTCATTGCATGCCACAGCTCTTTGATAAAAGCACCATGATAAACGTTCCGTGGGACATTTCTTAAGTTGGGGCTTTTTATCTTTTGACATACAGTAATAAAGAGTCGCCCCCCAGAATTTAAGTTTCCATCTTTTGAATATCAGGAGCTATCTTTTATAGCTTTCCGATAAAAATTTTGGAGTTTTACAACAGTTTCTTTCTTTAAATTGCCTTGCTTTCGACCACCAAGTGTGACGCCTTTCACTCTCTATTCTTTTATAACATTACGAAGTGCTGTTCCAAGTCTTTTTGCAACATGATTAATGCATTCTTCTTTAACAATTCGAATATCACTATAGTATATTCTCTTCATTTAAATGTATAATATGTAAATGTTTTAGAATCACCATCACATATGATTGTTGTGTACAACATATTATGTGAAAGTGAATGTTTCCAAATTCGTGATGCAGCAGCCATTTCCATGCTCCCAGATGATCCGCTGAAGTTTTTTTGGCAGTTTTCTCTGTGTCCTTCTTTCCAAATGTGGAATTCAGCACGATCTTCCCCGAGATCTTGAGATGCAACTCTACACTCCGAATAATACTTCCACATGATTTCAAAGTCAACTACTAAACCTGTGAGGGTATCAATGGCAATTCCAATACCATATAAAGAAGTATGACCTCGTTTCTGCCAAGTTCCATCATAGGACACAGAAATATGTAACTGATTCTTAGGATTTAAATTTGATTCCAAATATGCTTTCCTAACGGCACTGTGGCTTACTTTTAACATTTCATTTCGAAACCCTTCATTTTTTTAAAACTAAATTAGAAAAGCATTTAGAAAATGTTTTTTTATCCATGTTTGCACAATCCAGGGTTCGAGAGAATGATTCCATTGCTGCATGGCCTTTTCCGAAGCTCAAAAAAGTTGCCACAACTTTGTTATTGACATCAAATTTTGGTAAATAGGATTCTCTATGGCTAGAAAAAGTTGAGCCAAAATTTTCTTTGCAAGATTTGCAGGACATTTCTAGTTTCACTAAAAAACCATAATTTTCTTGAGTGGATCTAAAGAGCAGACACCACAATTACTGCATGGCAAATTCCTTAGAAGACTGGAGAAGCAGTTTTTATTCATTAGAATATACTCATTTTCACATGCAGGAAAAATATCATTACGTAAATGGACAGATTCTGGAACATTTACATCAATAAAAGAAATTTTTGGTCAACTGTTTCCTTTGGTACAGTTTCCTCAGCAAATTTTGATTGTCTTTTACGAGCTGATTCAATCGCAGCAAGTTTTCGTTTTGTTAGTCTGCCTTTAAGTTTCCTGTATCTTGAACTAATTGCATGCATTATGATGGAAATTACAATGTTCAATTCAAGAGATTATTATTTGAGAAAGTAGTTCTGAAACGAACTGTTTTGCAAACACTGAACAGCAAACAGAAATATAAGTTTCACAATCAAAACAGAAATCAAACGGTGAAATCAAAATAATAATAGCTGTGAAAAATCAACAAGATTAGTGTTGCCACACCAAATCATACAAATAATAATAATTTTGATGTGGCTAAAACAAGCTGATCACATTTTAAAACAAGAATTCAGTAAATAATAATTTGAAGAATAAATATTTGCATGCTGTGAGACGATAGGAAATGGGCGTGGCCTTTTGTTTACAAAATAAATACCTTATTTTTTCAAGTTTTAATAGTGTAAGTCAAACAATTATTAGCCAAAATATGATATTTGAATCTTATTACATTCTATAAATACATATATTTCATTGGAAATTAGTTATTATTCAAATACACCATTTTCGTGTTACTTGTTTACGCGAGCAAACGTGAAAAAGGGGCGTGGCACATTGTTTACTTTATTAAAACATTAATAACTTTGATTAAAATTGACTGAAATCAAAAATCCTTTTTGTATAACATAGAGAATGATTCATATTTTTTTATAAGCTAAAAAGAAAAATCGATATTTTTGTCGATTTTTCACATTTTGATAGTCCACTGTCCTCTTAAATCGCTATAGCCTACCGCTAACACGCTATTGAGGAGAAAAGGAAGGAAATTAAATTAAATAAGCCATCTGCAATTGCAAGCAATAGGCATCCATTCTCAGAGGTTGTTGTATAATATGATTTTCTTATTTTCATGTCATAACAATATTTAATAACAATGCTTGTGATGTAGAGGGGCTAGAACAAAATTCGACGAAACTTTTTTGGAAAGATCTGGGACAGAACAATAGTAATCACTCTTCACATTTTTCTCTTGATTTCGAAAATCAAACAAATTAGGTGTCTGAATCACTTCCTATTAAATTAGATGATTATATTATTAATTTTCTTTAGAAATAGCTACTACTTGTTGAGTCCATATCCTAAAACATCGTATTTGAACAAGTTTAAAAAAAACCAAATATATAATAAAATCAACAATTAGAATGTTTTATTTATTTTTGCATGTTTCGTGTGCACTTTTATGTTTAACTTATTATTCAAATGTGCTATTATTAGCTGAGAAATAATAGTAAAACATTTTATCTACAATCATAATATTCCTAAAATTGTGTTTAAATAAGCGACAAATAACTTATTTTACTTTAAAATACTTCATAAGCAATAAAAGCTAGAATACATAATTAAATATCTTAACAGAACGAATTTGTTATGAGAATTGGGGCTGCTACATATTTACAAATTCAAATTGAAAAAGTTTGATGTTATATGTCAGAAAGAATTCAAATATGATAATGCTCTCTCATCACTTCTAATCCATTTATAATTTTCATCCTGGGTAAAAAAAAAATTAGTCTAATATACACGTAAATACAGCTCCAATTCCGATGAATGTAAATATATAATCTTTTTTATAACTTTCGTTTCATTATTCATGTGAATATTTAATCAAGATGAAGGAAGACATTTCTTTTCCTTCGTTAAATTGTTGATAGTAGTGAATAAATTATTCATAATTTCCTTGATTTAATATTTGTTCAGCCATTAATATTCGTAGCATTACATTGTAATAAATTACAATTTTATGCTCAACCTTTTTTAATAGTTTTTCATTTTATTTTTTCGGATGTAACATTTTTTTCGAAATCTAAATTAAATATTAAAAGTAGCTCACATTCACGATATGTTCAAGTAAAAATAAATTATGTTAACGAAAAAAGTACTCTTACCATTCCAGTATACTTGCAGTTGATAAAAATTGTGAGATTTGTTAAAACATTTTTAAAACTTATTAATAGTTTCATGAAGTAAATATATAAAAGTAAATAGATCTTGGAAAACATAACTCTATTTTTGCATAAATCAATAAAAATAGAAATTATGCATTTAAAGCTTTCTTAATAAATATAAAAGGTCATTAAAATTATTAATGTATATTAAAAGAAAATTTCTATAGTTTTATAAATTTTTAAGGCTTTATTTTTAAAATTTTTTCAATTTCGTGTCAGAACAATTTATGTTTTTATTGTTAGACTTGTTAATTTTCATTACATTTTTATTGAAAACATTTTTATCTGTTTCATATTTTGAGTAATTATTTAAACATACATTTGAATAACTTTTAAAATATTTACAGAGAAATATGAATTACAATTAGTGCAAATTTTGTTAAATCCAAATAGACAACTTTCTTTTAAATAGTTTTCTGTTAAATTAATTAATATTACTTGTTTTTTACTATGGTTAAGAAATAATTTTTCATAATCCTTAGAAATTAATTTTTGAAATATAACATAAAAAACAGAAATTGTAAATACTTAATTTGCAGATGGTGCTTTCAATCCCCCTCGATTATTCATGTTTAAATAAACAGAGTGTTCAACCATTTCGAGAGGAGAAATTAACATTTCTGCATCAAATTCTACATCAATATTTCGAAAACCGTGAAAAAACAGTTTGCAATTGTCACACATAAGTTTAAATTTAAAAACACAATATCCAGCAATATATGTAAAAATCTCATTTTCATCAGGGGAAATATCAACTGTCAAGTCATCAATAATAGCTGCAAACAGGTCAAGACTGATATCATTTCTATTAGCTTGGCACATATCATTGATAAACAGTCTAACAGGAATGTCCCAATATCTTTCTGAATGCAAAGTTAGAATAGATTTAATTCTTAATTTTCTTTCTGATTCCAACACTTGTTGCAAGGATACATGATAATTACAGCCAGACATTTGTCGATACTGTGAAAATCTGAACTCCAAAGCATCAGTGTGAAATTTCGAAGTCAATACATATTATGCTCCATCTGAAAGCAAAGTCATAGCAATGTTTATTATAACTTCACTTGTGTGGGTGAGAGCAGTAAAAGTTTCCTTGGTGAAACAACCATTTCGAGACAGCTGTTTCATATTCATCCAATATTTTGTCCATGCAGAAAAGATTTCAAAAATGTCATATTTTCAGTATTATTTAATGAAAAAGGCAATGAACCAATACTTCTTGTGAACTTTGCTTTATGCTCATGAGACACATTCATTATATCCCACCATCTTTTAACATAGACCAAAATATTACCGTATCCTTGACATTATATATATCTTTTGGATCGTATTTTTCCAAACATTGCAAGGATTACTTTCATGAAAAATATTTATAGCAGTCAATACATTTAACTTAAAAGCATATTTAACAACAGAACTTTTTTCAAATGCAAAAGCCTTTCTCAACAGTCCAAAGGAAGGACGAATGACATTCCCTATTCCTTCAACACTTGGACAGATGAAAGTCTTTTCTGAGTCAAGTTGAGAAATCCAGTTATTTCTGATGCACTTCAAGATATGTACAGCATCAAAAACAAGATATAAATTTTTACCTGTAACTGGATTTTTTACTGCATTACTAGAGAGAGGGCCATCACATATCAATTGAAACATGTGTCTATTAACATAGTTAGTATCGGAAATCACAGATAAAATTTCAAATCCTGATTTGTGAAGTATATCCAAAGCTCTTTTTGTTAAATTAAATAAATCTTCTGCTGTCATAGACAATACAGGCACTAAAGAAACAACTTCTTTATATGAAGAAAAGCAAGACGAGATCATGAATGCCTGAATGGAATTAGCTTGTGCAAGAGTTTCACAATTTTCAGCAAAACCTGTTATTTGATTATCTTTGTAGGTCACTTTTTGCTTAATTTAATCTCATCAATTAGCACAAGTTCAATAATTTCTCTTCAGCTTTTTGCATTTTTGTCTTATATAATCAAAGTTTTCTTCATTGCTACAAGTGGAATTTAAGCTTCCAACTTTGAGAACTTTCTTTACTAGGGAAAGCTAAAATATCAGAGTTTAAAAAAGCTCGATAATAGAAGAAGGTGAAATAATATACAAGTAGGCAGCAAATTGATAAATATTGGAACTCTATCTTCTCGCAGATTTTACTTTAGAGCACAGCGTCATTTGCTCAAATCTAAAATTTCTTCTGCCATTCTCTTCAGAAGTATCTTCTTGCATATAATTTCTCCATGCTTTCAAAGCTCTTTCATAATTTTTTCTATAGAGAGGGGAAGTAAATTTGTCATTCGTATAACATTTTCTAATTGGCCCCATAACACCAATTCACCATCACTCAAAAGATGATCAAACTTTGTTAGTTCTTGAGCAACACTTTCAACAAAAACTGAAATTGAAAAATCAATGCTTATTTTAATGCTTTTTAAAAGAATGGGAACAGATTGAAAATTTATAAACAAAACATAAACTTCAGTTTTGTGTACTATAATATTATCCGGAAGAGAAACTTTTTCCGATGTTCTCGTTAATTCTTCAAAAGAATTAATTTTATCAGCAGTCATAAAATCAGATAGAGCATTTTATTTTTAAAGTTTGCTTATTTTTTTAACAACACTTTTTTGTGTCAGATATGCTGGACAGCCAGGAAATATTGTATGTACGATCTCGAGGTATTTTAATGTCGTCTTCATTTTGTCGTAAATAATCAAATCTTATAATTTGATCATCAGCGAAATGTTTTTCACAAACAACGCTTCGTTTGCTAGGGGAAAAATCATTTCGGGGAATTTTTTTAACCACAAATTTTTTTCGCTTCTTCTTTAGGAAATCTGAAACAGGATACATATGAGGCAGTACCATCATAATTTGACTTGCAATAAGGAATACATCAACGATCAGGCATTTAAAACTGCTTAAACTTCGAACACATGCCGTAAATGACAACAATGTTTGTTTCGCACAGCTTCGATCGTTTCTCTCTAAGACGACCAATGTGACGTCATGTCACGTGACCGCCAAGCTTACACAGCCTTGTGTGTCTAGTTGGCCGTGTCTGTCTTCTTCTTCCCCTCAGGGTCCCCAGTGATCTGTCCTCTTCTTTCTTTTCTTCTCTCCACTACTCTTCTGTTTTTTCTTCCTCTTCTCCCTCAGTGTGGTTGCCTCGTAAGAGGTTGAGGGCTCCCCTTGAGTAGCTTTCGCCGCTCTGTTGCTATTAGCTACTCTTGGGGACAAAATCACCCACGTGTTTGCCGTGCGTGGAGACCTGTGTCCCTGGAAAGGAGGGTCCTGGTAATTGAGGCCCCCAAAGACAACTTATAAAAAACAAAGGAAGTTATGAGGGTTATTTCGGAGGTACCACACAACGGAGGATCTTATCGTCTTTAAGAAAGCAAATCGCAGAGCTCGTCGTCGAAGTCCCTAGTAATAAATCCAAAGGTATCCATTAAATAAAATTGAAAACTAATCTCTGCAATAAAAAATAAATTTATATTGCAGAGATTAGCTTTCAATAAATTATCCATAGAATTGCATAAGATGCAACAACTGAAAACTAATCTCTGCAATTAAACTGATTTTTAACCCCTAAATATATACTTAAATAATATCAAAAAACCATCAATAACATGTTTGAATAAGAATACAACACACATGTTGGACTTTCAGGTCAGATTCTGTTTCTCCAATATCTACGAATGTCCTGTAAGGAAATTTCCACATTTCAGCATAACTTTGGACGTTATTAATCATTTCGTGTCATAAGTCGTATATCTGCCTCTTGTTCAAAATCAACATTAAAAGCAACGGAAATGATTCCGAATAAAATGGCAACTCATTTACAATAGTCTGTACACAGTTATATAAGTCATGGTAATTTTCACAACGTTTTATACATATTACAAAGAGCATCCTAATAATTTCTCTGAAGGAACACAATTTTAGAACGAATACGGTCGTCACTAAGGCCATGTTTTGACAATTGTCTTTCAAATGCATCTTCAGTTGTTTTCAGGAGATCTTCAAAAATATTCTGATCAAAAGTAGCATAATTCCTCAAGAGGAAACCAAAAAGCCACAGCAACCGATTTTCTCTAAGAACGGTATAAACATTTTCAAATACAGAATCTCTTGGAAATACTAAAGGACTATCGAAACGTTTTCGTGAGTGAACAAATGCTCTTTCACGAGCTTCTCGATCCTCATCTTAATCATTTCCGTCTACAACTACACCATTCATATCGAAAAAATATATTTCAGTATATTGAGAGAGAGAGAACACTCGTTTTTTTCTAACAGGGACAGAATTTCCACTCAACGCCGAGACTACGATGTTTATTTTTTCTTTACGCAAACCCAATAAATCTGAAAATGGAGTAGTCATAAGCGTGAACTTGAGAACCACAGTCAAGGTAAGGGCGGGCTTTTTGAAAGACTTCACTACTATCTAAAATATATACAACCGTATTCGCTAGGAGAATTTTCTTCTCCCTCGTTACACAGGTGTGATTTTGAAATTCTGAACTACTATCTTGAGGCGCCATGTTTGGCCTTTCAACATTATTTTGATTCGGATCACTTTTATCTTTTGTATCTTATAGACTAACCACAGAATTATTTTCTTTTAAATTACATTCAATCTTATAATGCAGTAATGATGAATTACTCAAATTACAATATTTGCATGAATATTGTGATGAACAAGATTTAATTAAATGTTTACTACTCAAACAATTTATGCACAAAAAATGTTTTCTCACAAATTCATATCTTTTTTGAGGAGCAAATTTTAAAAATACATCGCATTTAGACAAATGATGAGTTTTTTGACATAAAATACAATTTCCATTTGCATTATTTACAAATAAGTTTTTAGATTTGCTACTTTTATTCATATGGTCTACATATCTAGTTTTATGGGGATTACGTGTAAGACTATCTAATACTAAACAACGTCTTTCAATAAATTCAAGAAAATCATCAAACCTAGGAACATCATTGTTTGTTAACGTTAGTTCATACTGCTTACGAGTTTCCCTATCAAGCTTTTGCAAAATTATGTTCAATAATAAAACATCAGAAAAATTATATTTTTCAAAATTTAAAACCTTTAAAGATCTTAAATTTTTATTAACACAATCTAAAATTTTTCTCAAATCTCTAGCAGATTCTTGAGTTAATTTTTCATAATTTAAGATATATTTGACATAAGTATCTATAACATATCTTTTATTATTGTATCTATTTTCTAAAGCCTTAAACAAAGATTCGAAAGTATCGACCGCTGTTTCGATTTGCTTTGCTTCTCCTTTCGAAGAAGCATGTAAATAATAAAGTTTTTAACTGTCACTAAGATTACAATTATCACGCATTAAATTTTCAAACTGAATTTTAAAATTTAAAAAACTCTTCACATTTTTCTAAAATATTGGGAGCGCGATTTCTGGTAATTTTATAGAAAATTTTTTCAATATTATTATCATTTTTTTGCAAATTATTCATTGGTTTTGAGTTAATATTAAATAATAACATTTTAATCTTTACCTCCAGATTCTGGAATTCCACCTCAATAACGTCGATTGCAACCTTATGCTCAGCAGTTTTTTCATCTTTCACAGAATAAATGTCCATTTTTAATTGTTCAAATTTTTGTTGTGTTTTGTGCAACATACCCAATTTTGCCATCAAAAAACTCTCTTTTCAGAAATTTCCGAAAAGGACGAACCTATTTTCGTTAACTGTCCCTTTATATTAGCCTTTCTACAGTGTAAAACTATTCCCGCAACAGACATTTTGCTAGGTTTTTCTGTTCACCAGTCAACAAGAGTTTGGCATTTACTACACGATAACTTGATATCTTTCAACAGCTACTCTCTGCTCCTGCTGGTTAAGCGACTCCATTAATCGACGGACGACACAATGTTATGTCTTTATGCTATCTACTTTAAGCGTTTAGTTTGTGCTCTTACTATTCTATAAAAAATGAGACAAACCAATTTTCTTCAACAATCCAATAACAAATTTATTTTAACAAGGCATAACACAACAAAAATAATGAAAGAGCAAGAGTCTTTTCCAGAGCTCTTCCCCTCACAGCAGTTACTTTCCATCTATATCCCTTTTTTTACATTTTCTTTCGTTTGAAACCCAAACTTCTTGCAACCTAAGGTGCCATACCTCTACCTCCCCATAACCCCACATGAATAACAAATCAAAACTACAAAACGGTGTAAACACCCTCGATTTGGCCATCTGTTTTTCATCTCTTCTGCCATTGTTAAATCTAATAGTAGGAAATGATCTGCATAATAACGATCATTTTCTTATCGTCATGTCCCAGACTGGAGGTAGTAGTGTAAGACAACGCTTACCTAATTACGTGTACAGTCGGGCAGATTGAACATTACTTACGTACCCCTCAGGGGGTTTACCTTCTTTAGGTAAAAACGGGTGTCACAATCCCGAGGTACCCTAGTGATCTGTCCTCTTTCTTTTTTCCCCTCTCCTCTACTCTTCTGCTTTTTCTTCCTCTTCTCCCCCCTCAGGGGGTTTACCTTCTTTAGGTAAACACGGGTGTCACAATCCCGAGGTACCCTAGTGATCTGTCCTCTTCTTTCTCTTCTTCTCTCCTCTACTCTTCTGCTTTTTCTTCCTCTTCTCCCTCAGTGTGGTTGCCTCGTAAGAGGTTGAGGGCTCCCCTTAGAGTAGCTTTCGCCGATCTGTTGCTATTAGCTCCTCTTGGGGACTGAATCACCCACGTGTTTGCCGTGCGTGGAGACCCGTGTCCCCGGAAAGGAGGATCCTGGTAATTGAGGCCTCCAGAGACCAACACATTGCTTTGGCCTCTGCTTCAGGTAAACGGGAGGTGTGTTGTGGTCCTCAGCACATCAATCGGCTTTATGGATCAAGCGATCGGTACATCTACTGGGTGACTCGTTAAGGGTGGAGGCCACTTCAGGGATGTACTGTGAGCGTATAGGACCTGGCTAGCACTGGTGCAGCTGGTCTGCATCCCCTTGTTGGACTCGGTGGTGGGTGGTGCCGTCAGGTCCCGAAAATTTTAAACTTATAAATGGAAAACAAAAATAAATCTTTTCTCCCACGGGAGCAACAAATGAAAAATCTGAATTGCAAGTACTTTATTGTTAGAAGAAAGGGGGGAAGCTTTGAAAGTGTCTCCCCTTTCTTAATTCAAAAAGGAATATCGGCCACTGTAGGGGAAGTGAAAAATATACGAAAAGTACGATCTGGTGATTTGATGATTGAGGTTGCTAATGCTACTCAGGCAGGTGTTATAAGCAATTTGAAGTTAATAGCAAATTTAGAGGTAACTGTGTCGCCTCACGGTAGCTTGAACTTTTCTCGAGGTGTTATTTCCGCAGGAGATTTGCTGTATACGCCGACGGATGAGATTCTTGAAAATTTGCAAGAACAGAAGGTCTGTGCTGTAGAACGCATTACAGTCAGAAGAGATGGAAAGTATATGAATACTAAGCATCTCATTCTGACTTTTGCGACGCCAGACCTTCCGCAGCACGTAAAAGCTGCATATTTGAATTTACCCGTCCGGCCATACATACCAAATCCCTTGCGATGTTTTCAGTGCCAACGTTTTGGGCACTCGAGGAACGCTTGCAGAGGCCAACTAACCTGCGCACGTTGCGCTGTGGTTGGCCATGACAGCTCTAACTGCACAGCGAAGGAGAGGTGTGTCAACTGTCATGATGACCACCCCTCCTATTCCCGAAGTTGTCCTATATGGGCACTGGAAAAGGAAATAACTACTCTGAAGGTTACCACCAAATGTTCATACCCAGAGGCTAGACGACAAGTTACCTCTCGCTGCCCTAAACCTGGAGTAAGCTATGCAACCGCAACGAAAAAGGTCACCAGATCAGCAAGTACTCAAACAGAATTGGTTTCACTTCCCTTGATTAAATTACCCCAGACAACAACACTAAGGCCAAAATCATCTTTAAATTCTGTTAGTAAAAGAAAAGCTCCTTTGGCTAGAACAAAAGTCCCAAAGTCTTATAAATTAAAATCTGCAAAGGAGGGCTCAATCCGACCCTCCATATCCACCCGCAAAGCCTTGTCCCTGGAGGCTGACGCTGTATCTTTACATCCCTCGGACGAAGACTTATCGCCCGAGGAGATGTCAGATGACACGCTTTCCAGCTCCGGGAAAGGAGCTTTTCAAATTAAAAAATAACTTCCTTTGTTTCTTGGAACTGCCATGGTTTGCGTTCTCATCATGATGACATCAAGTCTATAATTTCAGCCTACAAACCCGCATGTGTTGCACTTCAGGAAACTTTCCTGAAGTCCAGCAATAATTTATCCATGCGTGGGTTTAACAGCTTTAGAAAAGACTGTGGTGATGATGGTGCAGTGTCTGGAGGTGTTTGTATATTAACATCTAATATTTTTCCCAGCACTGCCCATCCATTGAATACTACTCTACAGGCTGTTGCTGTGAGAATTCATACTTCATACTTATTAACAGTCTGTAGTTTATATTTACCACCACATGATGTCATCCGCCAAGAGGAACTCGATGCATTAGTAGATCAGCTGCCAACACCATTTCTGTTGTTAGGTGACTTTAACGGCCATAGTTCTTTGTGGGGAAATGATGATACTAATTCTCGCGGTCGGCAGATAGAGCGGTTTATTTCAGATAATAGTCTCTGTCTGCTTAATACCGACGAGAAGACATATTTCCATGTACCCACAAGAACGTTTCATTCTCTCGATCTGGCCATCTGTTCTCCATCTCTTCTGCCATTGTTAAATTTAAATGTAGGAAATGATCTGCATAATAGCGATCATTTTCCTCTCGTCATCTCCCTGACTGGAGGTAGTAGTGTAAGACACCGCTTACCTACTTACGTGTACAGTCGGGCAGATTGGACATTATTTACACAATTGGCAGTTGTTTATAATGAAATGGCTATGATCGAAAATATTGATGATGCCGTATGTAAAGTCACCGAAACAATTATTAATGCAGCTGACGCATCAATTCCTAAGAGTTCCCCTAAACCACACAGGCTATGCAAACCTTGGTGGAATGATGAATGTCAAAAAACCTATAAGAAACAGAGGAAGTTATGGGGGTTATTTAGAAGATACCCCACAACGGAGAATCTTATCGCCTTTAAGAGAGCAAAAGCAATAGCTCGTAGAACTCGTCGTCAAAGTCAGAAGGAATCCTGGTCTGGCTATGTATCCTCTATTACTTCTTCCACATCCAGTAAACAGTTGTGGAGAAGAGTAAAAGCAGCCAATGGAATATATAGAGAATTTTCAATTCCTATTTTGAAATCCGGAGCTGCTATGTACTCTTCTCCTAAGGACATCGCTAATGTCCTTGGTGAAACCTTTGCTAGTGTCTCAAGCAACGACTCTTATAGTCCTTCATTCTTAAGGACAAAGAGTCGTGCTAGGCGAACACAAATTCGTTTCAACCATGGACAAGCTTTGCCTTACAACTGTGAATTTCGGATGTTGGAATTGAAGAGAGCATTACAGCAGGCCAATAATACCAGTCCAGGACCTGATGGAATCAGCTATCAAATGCTTCGTCATTTAAGTCCAGATTCTCTGTTGAACTTGTTGTTATTGTTCAATAGGATCTGGACTGAAAACAAATTTCCATCACTTTGGAGCGAAGCAGTAGTGATTCCGATCCTTAAGGCTGGTAAGGATCCTTCTGTTCCTTCAAATTATCGACCAATAGCTCTGACGAGTTGCTTATGTAAGACTCTCGAACGTATGGTCAACGCCCGTCTCGTATATGTCTTAGAAATAAATAAATGTATTCATATAAATCAGAGTGGCTTCCGTAAAGGAAGATCCACTCTGGATAATATTACCTACTTGGAAACCCAAATCCGCAACGCTTTTGTGCGGAGGAACCATCTGGTTTCCATTTTCTTTGACATCGAGAAGGCATATGACCGTACATGGCGATACGGAATTCTCCGTACATTATATGATTTTGGCTTTAGGGGTAATCTTCCGATATTCCTAAAAAATTTTCTACGCTCCCGTTTTTTTAAAGTACGTATTGGAACAGCTTTTTCCAATACTTTTATTCAAGCCGAGGGTGTACCCCAAGGCTCTATTTTAAGTGTCACACTTTTTAACCTTTACATCAGTTGCATCCTACATCAAATTTCACCTCCTGTTTATGGCACGCTTTATGTTGATGACCTGCAAATATCATGTGAGGGTTCTAACATGCGTTTAATTGAGAGACAATTACAAACAACTGTTAATAAACTCGCTGCATGGTGTGCTGAGAATGGCCACACGCTATCCCCTAGCAAGAGTAATTGTGTCCACTTCTGCAGGAAGACTAGCTTACATAATGATCCTATTATCTTCATAAACAATACACCTATTCCTGTTGTCAACGAGATAAAATTCTTGGGTATAATATTTGACCGAAAGATAAATTTTCTTCCGCATGTTCTTCATTTGCGGAAGAAGTGCGAGCGATCGCTTAATATCCTCAAGGTGCTTTCTAATACATCCTGGGGTGCTGATCGCACGGCACTACTTCGTGTCTACCAGTCATTAATTTTATCTCGTATTGACTATGGGTGTGCTGTGTATGGATCTGCTAGGTCTTCCGTTCTACGCAGATTGGATACAGTACATCACTCTGCTTTGAGAATATGCTCAGGCGCATTCCGCACATCACCCGTCCAGAGTCTATATGCAATCTGCCAACAACTGCCTTTAGACCTGAGACGAATGCAGCTATCTCTCAATTATTACGCAAAAATCATGTCTGACCCTCATCATCCATTACGTTCCACAACTACTACACCTGCACTTACAAGGCTGTATGACGCACGTTCCTACAGCATTCCACCTTTTCTCACTCGGACAAAACCTAGTCTATTACTATCTGACCTATATGATGTCCGTTTTGACAAAATGGAGTATTTATCTCATCCACCTTGGTATGATCCACAGATTAAAATCATCAATTCTTTTGCTCGTTTTAGAAAATCAGATACAGCAACTACTGTTTTCCAGCAGCTGTATGCCTCACATCGCTGTCAGTACACCATGTATACACCAGTTTTCACCGATGGTTCAAAATCTACAGGACATGTTGGTTGTGCTGTAGTTATTGAGAACAAAACTCTTAGCTTCAGCCTCCATCCGTCCTGTTCCATCTTCTCTGCTGAAGCAACTGCTATATATCAAGCTCTTCAGCAGATTAATACATGTGATACCTTTAAATACTGTGTATACACTGACAGTTTGAGTGTGTTGGAAGCTTTGCGGAACAGTGGTTTTGACTGTCATCCGGCTGTGTCTAGAATTTTCCGAGCATTAGATTCCCTTGCTGGCAAGGCATATGACATCATTTTCTGCTGGATCCCAAGTCATGTAGGTCTAGATGGCAATGAGAGGGCTGATGCAGCTGCTAAATCTGCATCTGGACCAACTCTTCCATCCATTCCTTTGTTTGATGTGAGAAGGTGTGTAAAAAAATTTACTCAAGATCTTTGGCAGGAGTCTTGGAACATGCAGGTCAATAATAAATTGCGTGCCATATTTCCATTCATCACATCATTAAAAGTTTTACCGATACGAAGTGCTGATGTAAGATTAACCCGCCTTCGTATCGGACACACACGTTTCACACATAGACATTTGTTTCTAAATGAATTGAATCCATGGTGTGAAACGTGTGATGAACCATTCACTGTTTATGATATTTTAATTTCATGCAAATATTTTAACCAATTTCGTTTACACTTTTTTAACTGTGATATTTTAACCCTATATGATTTACTTGGGGAACCACCCCACAGGAACCTATTTGCCTTTTTGAGGGCAATAGGTTTTATACATTATATTTAATTTACATATCTTAAATTTTAAAAGTATATATATTTTGATTTTCCTTTTATATGTAATTTTATTTTAATATATGTATACACTGATTTTTGTTTTTTAAAATATTAATGTTGCTTGGGTTTTCAAAATAAATTAGAAAATA
Source organism: Latrodectus hesperus (assembly GCA_037975125.1). Lineage (NCBI taxonomy): Eukaryota > Metazoa > Arthropoda > Arachnida > Araneae > Theridiidae > Latrodectus > Latrodectus hesperus. Next base: position 48,663,382 of record CM075852.1, on the reverse strand, counting down.
AAATAAAAAATAAATAAAAAAATAAAATAAAATATGTACTTCTAAACTTTATTCTTGGCGCAGCATGTCCGTTTTTGGACCTTGCGCCATAAAACCCAACCAACCAACCAACCAACCTTCCTCTTCTCAATCAATGTGGTTGCCTCGCAAGAGGTTGAGGGCTCCCCTTGAGTAGCTTTCGCCGCTCTGTTGCTATTAGCTACTCTTGAGGACTAAATCACCCACGTGTTTGCCGTGCGTGGAGACCCGTGTCCCTGGAAAGGAGGGTCCTGGTAATTGAGGCCCCCAGAGACCAACACATTACTTTGGCCTCTGCTTCAGGTAAACGGGAGGTGTGTTGTGGTCCTCAGCACATCAATCGGCTTTATGGATCAAGCGATCGGTACATCTACTGGGTGACTCGTTAAGGGTGGAGGCCACTTCAGGGATGTACTGTGAGCGTATAGGACCTGGCTAGCACTGGTGCAGCTGGTCTGCATCCCCTTGTTGGACTCGGTGGTGGGTGGTGCCGTCAGGTCCCGAAAATTCCATCTCTATTATTGAAACATTATTCTCTTCTCTCCCACGGGAGCATACCTTGAAACAATCAAAAGCCAAATTTTATATTGTGAAGCTGAAGGAGGGTACATTTGATAATGTATCCCCTTTCTTAATCCAGAGAGGTATTTTTGGCAATATCGGCGAAATGAAGAGCATAAGGAAAATGCGTTCTGGTGATTTAATGGTTGAAGTTGCTTCAGATGCACAAGCAACTCTGATTGGCAACATGAATACGCTAGCTAACATTGGGGTGTCTGTCTCTCCTCACTTGAATTTAAACTTTTCACGTAATGTGGTATCCGCCAAGGATTTGCTAAATACGCCTACGGATGAGATCTTAGAAAATCTCATACATCAAAAGGTCTGTGCTGTAAAACGCATCACCATCAGACGAGATGGGCAGATAATCAATACTAAACATCTCGTACTTACATTTGCGACGCCAGACCTACCGCAGCATGTTAATGCTGCGTATATGCATCTATCTGTCAGGCCGTTTATACCAAATCCTTTGCGTTGTTTCTAGTGCAAGAGATTTGGTCACTCCAAAGCGACTTGCAGGGGCAAACTGACTTGCGCTCACTGCGCAGCAGTTGGCCACGACAGTTCGTCTTGTACTGCAAAGGAGAGGTGTGTCAACTGTAAGGGTGACCACCCCTCCTACGCTAGAAGTTGTCCTATCTGGATACTGGAAAAGGAGATCACCACCACAAAAGTTAAGAACAATTGTTCATATCCCGAGGCGAGACGTGCTGTTACAGCACATACACCTCAAGCAGGAGTTAGCTATGCATCTCTCGCCGCCAAGGTCACCAGAACAGCTAGTACGCAAACGGATGCTCTTTCACTTCCAATAGTCAAATTACCCCCTACATATGAGAAAAACCCAAAATCAACCTCCACAACCATTCCACGTAGAAAAGCTCCGATGGCTAAATCTAAAACCCTAAAGGTCTTAAAACTAAAATCTGCAAAAGAGGGCAATATTAGGCCCTCTATATCCACCCGTAAAGCCTTAAACCTGGAGGCTGACGCTGTTTCATTACATCCCTCGGACGATGATCTATCGATCGAGGAGATGTCAGATGACATGCCTTCCAGCTCCGGGAAAGGAGCTTTTCAAATGCAATAATAACTTCCTTTGTTTCTTGGAACTGCCATGGTTTGCGTTCTCATAATCATGACATCAAGTCCATAATTTCAGCCTACAACCCCTCATGTGTTGCGCTTCAGGAAACATTCCTGAAGTCCAGCAATAACTTTTCCATGCGTGGTTTTAAAAGCTTTAGAAAAGACTGTGGTGATGATGCTGCAGTGTCTGGAGGTGTTTGTATATTAACATCTAATACTTTTCCCAGAACTGCCCATCCATTGATTACTACTCTACAGGCTGTTGCTGTAAGAATTCATACTGCATGCTTATTAACAGTCTGTAGTTTATATTTACCACCACATGATGTCATCCACCAAGAGGAACTCGATGCATTAATAGATCAGCTGCCAACACCATTTCTGCTGTTAGGTGACTTTAACAGCCATAATTCTTTGTGGGGAAGTGATGATACCAATTCTCGCGGTCGGCAGAACAGTCTCTGTCTGCTCAATACCGATGAAAAGACATACTTCCACATACCCACAAAAACATTTCATTCTCTCGATCTGGCCATTAGTTCTCCCTCACTGCTGCCATTGTTAAATTTAAATGTAGGAAATGATCTGCATAATAACGATCATTTTCCTCTCGTCATCTCCCAGACTGGAGGTAATAGTGTAAGACAACGCTTACCTACTTACGTGTACAGTCGGGCAGCTTGGACGTTATTTGCACAATTAGCAGTTGTTGATGATAAAATAGTCTCGATCGAAGATATTGATATTGCCGTTAGTAAAGTCACTGAAACAATTAAGAAAGCAGCTGATGCATCAATACCTAAGAGTTCCTCTATATCACACCGGCGTTGCAAACCTTGGTGGAACAAACAATGCCAAGAAACATATAAAAAACAGAGGAAGTTATGGGGGATATTTAGGAGGTACCCCTCATTGGAGAATTTTAACGCATTTAAGACAGCTAAAGCATTAGCTCGCAGAGCTCGTCGTCGAAGTCAGAAGCAATCCTGGTCCTGCTAAGGTGAAAGCATCCAATGGAATTTATAGAGAATTTTCTATTCCTATTTTAAAATCCGGAGCTGCTATATACTCTTCTCCTACGGATATAGCTAACGTCCTTGGTGAAGCATTTGCTAACGTCTCAAGCTCGAACTCTTATAGTCCTTCGTTTTTGAGGACTAAGAGTCGAGCTGAGCGAGTACGAATTCGCTTCAACCATCGACAAGTCTTACCATACAACTGTGAATTTGGAATGTTTGAACTGAAGAAAGCTTTATAGCAGGCCAGTAACACCAGTCCAGGACCTGATGGAATCAGTTATGTCATGCTTCAAAATTTTAATCCAGACTCCCTGTTGAACTTACTTTACCTGTTCAATAGGATATGGACGGAAAATGAATTTCCATCTATATGGCAAGAAGCAATAGTGATTCCTGTCCTAAAGGCTGGTAAGGACCCTTCAGATCCTTCAAATTATCGACCAATTGCTCTGATGAGTTGCTTATGCAAGATTCTCGAACGTATGCTCAACGCCCGTCTCGTATATGTCTTAGAAAAAAATAAATCTATACATATTAATCAGAGTGGCTTCCGTAAAGGGAGATCCACTCTTGATAATATCACATATTTGGAGACCCAAATCCGCAATGCTTTTGTGCGGAGAAACCATCTGGTCTCCATTTTCTTTGACATCAAGAAGGCATACGACCGTACATGGCGATATGGAATTCTCCGTACATTATATGATTTTGGCTTTCGGGGTAATCCGCCGATATTCCTACAGAATTTTTTATGCTCCCGTGGTTTTAAAGTACGTATTGGAAGCTATATGTCCAATACTTTTACACAATCTGAGGCTGTTCCTCAGGGCTCTATTTTAAGCGTCACACTTTTTAGCCTCTTCATCAGTAACATTCTTCATCAACTTTCCATCATCAGTAAATGGTACTTTGTTTGTTGACGACCTGCAAATATCATGCGAGGGGTCCAATATGCGATTAATTGAGAGAAAACTGCAAACAGCAGTTAATAAACTTGCTGCATGGTGTGCTGAGAATGGCCATACCTTATCACCAAGCAAGAGCAAATGTGTCCACTTCTGTAGAAAGACTAGCCTACATAATGATCCAACTATTTATATCAGCAACACTCCAATAAAAGTAGTCAGTGAAATAAAATTCTTGTTTATTATCTTTGACCTAAAATTGACCTTCCTTCCGCATATTTTACATTTGCGGAAGAAGTGTGAGCGATCGCTTAATATCCTCAAGGTGTTGTCAAATACATCTTGGGGTGCAGATCGCACATCACTATTGCGAATTTATCAGTCATTGATTTTATCCCGCATTGACTACGGAGGTGTTGTTTTTGGATCGGCTAGACCATTTATTTTACGAAGACTGGACACAGTTCACCTCTCTGCTTTGAGGATATATTCTGGCTCCTTCCGCACATCACCCGACCAGAGTCTGTATGCTGTTTGTGAACAACTACCGTTAGACCTGAGACGAATGCAGCAATCTCTCAATTATTACGCAAAAATTATGTCGACTCCGCATCACCCATTACGTTCCATGATTCCTAATGCCTCTCTTAAAAGATGTTTGATGCTCGACCAATGAGCATCCCACCTTTTCTTACAAGAGCCAAATCATATCTGTGGCTCACAGACCTACATGATATTCGGATTGAGTCAATATAACAATTTACTCATCCGCCTTGGTATAACCCAACATATAATTTTATCAATGCCTTTGCTTACTATAGAAAATCCTACACAACACCTATTGTTTTTCAACAGCTATATTCTTCTCATCGCTGTCAGTATCAATCATACAATCCTGTATTCACAGACAGTTCTAAAACAGCAGGACATGTGGGCCGTGGAGTTTTTATCAATATTACAGCTTTTAGTTACAGCCTACATTCATCCTGCTCTGTCCTTACTGCTGAAGGAACTGCCATCTGCTACGCGCTTCAGCATGTGAATACAGATGATTGTCATGAATTTTGTATTTACACTGACAGCATGAGCATTATTGAAGCCTTGAAAAACAATAGCGTTAACTGTCATCCTGTTGTGTCGAGAATTTTCTCAACATTGGATTCCCTTGCTGGCAAGGGAGACAAAATAATATTTTGTTGGGTACCAAGTCACGTAGGTCTTGATGGAAACGAGAGAGCGGATACAGCTGCAAAGGCTGCTGAAGAGCCAATTTTACCATCGGTTCCGCTTTCAGATGTGAGAAAGGGTATAAAAAGATTTATATATGGTCTTTGGCAGGAATCGTGGAACTTGCAGGTCGGAAACAAACTCCATAGCATTTTCTCATCCCTCACCTCATTATCAATTTTACCGTTACGAAGTGCTGATGTCCGTTTGACTCGCCTTCGTATCGGACACACACGTTTCACACACAGGCACTTATTTCTAAGTGAGTTGGGTCCATGGTGTGAAACGTGTGATGAACCCTACACAGTATATCATATTTTAATCTCATGTCAAGATTTTAACCATTTACGTTTACACTATTTTAAAACTGACATTTTAACTTTATTTGATTTATTAGGAGATCCACCCCATAGAAATCTCTTTGCATTTTTGAAAGCTATAGGTTTCTTAAATTTTATTTAAATTTATATTGTAAATTTTAAAATATATATATTTAATTTTTATTTTATTTTTATATTTTATAAAAAGATTTTAGAATTATATTTACACTAATTTTTGTTTTTTAAAATTTTAATGTTGCTTGGGTTTTTTGAAAAAAAGAAAAGAAAAAGCGTAAATAAAATAAAATTAATCAACAATAATCTTAGACTTGGCGCAGCTTGTCCTCTTTGGACCTTGCGCCAGAAAACCCTACCAACCAACCAGACCTAAAGTCCTATTTATCTGCTTCCTCTGTTCAAACCATTAAAATGTTAAAATTATATTAAAATATCACAAAATAAAATATAAATATTTGTACACTCTAAAACGTATAGGATTTAAAATTAAACAAATTGTTTTAAAATGTCTAAATTAGATGATTTTCATAAAACCAATTGCTTTTAAAAACGCAAAGGGACTGAGATGTGAATGTTCACCTAGCAAATCTTGTAAGGTTAAAATATTACTGTTAAAAAATGTGAAGCGATAATGGTTAAAATCTGGACACACAATTAAAATATGACGCACTGTGTATGGTTCATCACACGTCCCACACCAAGGATTTAAGTCACTTTAGAATAAATGCCTATTAGTAAAACGTGTGTGACCAATACGAAGGCGAGTCAGTTTAACATCAGCGCTGCGCAGACTTAAAATTGATAATGGGATGATTAATGGAACGATAGAATAAAGTTTGTTGCAAATTTGCAAATTCCAGGATTCCTGTAGGATAGGTAAACACGGGTGTCACAATCCCGAGGTACCCTAGTGATCTCTGTCCTCTTCTTTCTTTTCTTTTCTCCCCTACTCTTCTGTTTTTTCTTCCTCTGCTCCCTCAGTGTGGTTGCCTCGCAAGAGGTTGAGGGCTCCTCTTGAGTAGCTTTCTCCGCTCTGTTGCTATTAGCTACTCTTGAGGACTAAATCACCCACGTGTTTGCCGTGCGTGGAGACCCGTGTCCCTGGAAAGGAGGGTCCTGGTAATTGAGGCCCCCAGAGAACAACACATTACTTTGGCCTCTGCTTCAGGTAAACGGGAGGTGTGTTGTGGTCCTCAGCACATCAATCGGGCTTTATGGATCAAGCGATCGGTACATCTACTGGGTGACTCGTTAAGGGTGGAGGCGCAGCATGTCCATTTTTGGACCTTGCACCATAAAACCCAACCAACCAACCTTATTGTCCGTTTCACCGTTACGAAGTGCTGATGTAAGATTAACTCGCCTTCCTATCGGTCACACACGTTTCACGCACAGGCATTTGTTTCTAAGTGTATTACACCCATGGTGTGAGGCGCGTGTGATGAATCTATACTATTCATCACATTTTAATACCATGTCATACTATTAACGAAGAACGTTTACACTTTTTTAAAACTAACTTTTTAACTCTTCTTGATTTAATAGGTGATCCACACCTTTGAAACCTATTTGCATTTTTGAGAGCAATAGGCTTTTTACATTATATTTGATTTGTGTTACAAATTTTAAATTTATATGTATTTTGAATTTTAACTTTTGTATTTTATAACTATATTTTAAAAGTATATATACACTGTTTTTTGTTTTTTAAATTTTTAATGTTGCTTGGGGAAAAAAAATTATAGATAAAGAAATATATCTTCTTTAAAAATCTCACTCTTGGCGCAGCATGTCCAATTTTGGACCTTGCGCCATAAAACCAGCCAACCAACCTGTCTATTTTTTACTAATAAAATTATTATGTTAACTAATATAACTAACTACAATTTAACCAGTCAACGTTGATGTGTTTGTGTGAGTTTTTTTAATTTGTTTTAAAAACGCTAACTTTGAAAGCAGACTTTATTCTAAAATTTTACATAATTGGTACTGCATTCGGCAGGATTTTTAAAGTTATCAAAATGATGTGATTTGAAGGAATTCTTAAACATGAATGGTTTAAATTTATATATAATTTATTAAATCACATTTCCTCTCGTATTAAAGTTTTCAACAGAAATTACCATTAATCTGATTCATACACAAAATAGGCATCACAAATTTTAAAAATATTAAAAAAAATTTTTTTCTACTCAAAATTTAGTATTATTAACATGTAAGGTACTTTATTTAATATTGGTCACAAAACAGCTTTTGTGGTAAAAGTAAAGATTATTTTATGTTATTCCCGTCTAAAATGCAGATGTTTGATGGTGAAATACTGCAAATTTAGCTCCAGTCGCGTGCTATAAGCAGCGCCGTTATGTCTAGCAGTACAAGGTCTGATGAATGTTGATGATGGAGTTTTCAAACGGAAGTAATTAATTTCAAAAACGAATCACGATATCAACATGAGTCATCACCACGTATATGTAAATAAAATGCATAAAATTAATGTATAATCGACAGTTACTTCTTAGAGCAGATTTCTATCTGAAATTTTTTTTAATTTTTTCAAGAAAATAGAGGAAAAAGTTGCTGATTTAATTAATGGTTGTTGTAGATTTTATCTTTTTTTGACGTGGTAAAAAGACGTTCTTTAATTTAAATTTCTTTTACACGTTTATTAAGAAATATGACGTCTGTAAAAACAAATTTTAACAATTTTTTTTTTCAAATTTTGATATTAAATTTAAAAATTTATTTCTTCTTTTTTGATTTTGCATGCTAAAGTTACCTGTTTATTAATTTTTTTCAATTTTTCTTATCGAAACGAAAGAAAACTTGTATTGACTAATACTCAGTATTAGTCAATGTATAAAGTATTTTCGAGTATGCTAATTTTAAAGTCATTTTGAAAATTTTATATGTTTTTACAATTGGCGGATGAAATTAAAATTGTGTCTCATTAATCCGAGCAAACTGGGGCAGCGGTATGCTTGAATTGGCAAGTTATTAAATTTCTGGATAGACTGCACGAGATGGAGCATTAAGCTTAAAATATGAGGGAAATTAATACATAAGACGTTGTTATAAATATGCTTAAAATACAGACAGATTTTGAAGACATTAATTTTTTTTTGACAATTTTCAGTTGGGGGAATAAGTTATAAAATATATTGTTTTTATTAATTGCATTATTTCCATAATTTGTGTATTATTAATATTTTAAATTTATCTGAAGTTTTTATTTTTGGTGCAACATCTGAAACTCGAGCTGCTGGCTGGAACAAATGGAGAAACAGATAATTGCATTTCTTGTTGAATATCGACTAATGCTAAGATGATATGTTGAGAATTTTCCAAGGTTTCTATTACATAAAATCCGCATACTACTGTTTAAGAGTCACACCTCCCAAAAAGCAATGTACATGGTTGCTTCAAAAATCTATACAATGCACTTTTAGAATATTATCAAAAGCGCATTATAAATATTGTAGAAATACTAACAGCACTCAAAATTAATATTAAATTAATAGATTTACAATCAAATGACTATGAAATTAGTGCTTTTAAAAAATGTAAAACATAATAATTTGCTAATTTTAAAATTTTGTTACGATAACGATATGCTTTAAGATTACGAAGGGTACATAAAATTTTATGTAGATTACGTTATAGAATTGTATTTACATCTCCATATCGGATAAAATTATTCCAATTATTTGGATGGTTATTTTTCTGTTAAAGAATACTCTTTAAAGTCGATTTATTTATAAAATATTCAACTTCAAAATATAAGTTAGATTTATAATAAGATTTTAATAGTGTAATGGTTAAAAATTTTCTATACTTTTAAATAAATGATGTAAAAAAACTAACTCTTAAAAATACTTTAAACGAAAAATTTTGTGAAAATTAGGATTTTTTAAAATAAAATTATTATTATTTAAATATATACTTTTATATATTCTATTATTTTAAAAATATTTAGGTTAATTTTATGAAAAACAAAAAAATATTTATATTTCCATTAATAAATTTTTATATTACTTTATGCTAATTTTATGAAAGTATAAAATTATTTTTTATTGTTTTTTTCATATTTATTGTTTATATTAATAATATGATGTTAAATAATTATATTGTTAATAAATAAGTATACATTTGTATTAAACATATTTCAAATTAATTTTAAAAAATCCTTAAAAAATTTTATGGAAGTTTATCTAGAAAAAATATTTTTATGTACGTATTCCAACAATTAAATTGACTCATCGAAATATACTTTTTGGACTCTACGTGGAATTTTTGTAGAAAAATAGCCTTTAGAAAGTTACGTTCTATTTTCTGTTGAGTTTTAATGAAATTCCTTGAATTTTTTTTAAATATGATTTATTTTACGAGGATGAGATGTTGATTCAGAATAAGGGTAAGAAAAAAGATGTCGCATTTTATTTTTTTCAACTTTTGAGAAATTAGCTCTCAACTAAATATTTCAGATTGTGTTCTAAATTCTAAAAAATAAAATCATAGTTTTGAAATATAAAATTTTGATTTCTTTAAAATAAACTTGAAACTATAATTTTTTTATGTTTATTTACTGCAGCCCGATGTGCCAATGGACCAGAATTAACCTAAGGATATTATTTGAAACTATAGTTTCTATCATAAAAGAAATTTGTAAATAAATATCTTACTGATTTGTAAACTTTTCATATTTGATGCTTATAAAATGGAATTAATACAAGATGAATAAATTGTAATTATATAAGTGTATCAAAGATAAATTTCTAATTTGACTGAAAATTTAAAAGAAAACCGAAATAGTTTCAATATAATAATCGAAATGAATTCGAAAGATCCGGCGTGTATAAAAGTCTGCACAAAAATTTTAAATTGAGTAATTTTTTGCCTTATTGTGGAAGCAACAGGTAGCTTATGAATTCCGTTACTTTCAAATAGATACATTAAAATAATTGGAAATGATAGAAATGACTATGACCAAAAATGATACAAATAAAACGAAAACAAATTTATATATATATATATATATATATATATATATATATATATATATATATATATATATATATATATATATCCAAAATATCCAAAAAAATAATAATATTGCACTAATTTTTTGAATTTTTGAACAATTGACGGTAATGTGAACTGTAGTTTATTTGTTTGCAAAGGCTAAGAGTAACCGCATTACATTAGATTTATTTTTGAATTTTAAAATTTTAGTATCCGTATGCACAGTTGCCATAAATTAACGCCCCTGTTGCAAAAATGAATGCATACATAAAACAGATTTTAGGATAAAGAACGATAAAATGAAAAAAGGAAAGAATAACATGATATGAAATATTACGAAGTTATTAATCATGAACAACTAACCACATGATCACTTATATTTTATTTTTAAATATTATGCTCACACTTTAATAATTAAAATGATCATGCCTGAAATGATTCTTCGGTAATGAATGTCTTAAAATAGTTTTGTTTGCTATAAGTATCCAAAGAATAGAGTGTGTATGTAAGATTATGGTAGGACAAAAAGTGCTATGATGTATTTACCTGAGTTTCTTTTTAGATGTCATGCTCTTAATTTAATAGCAAAATTGTAATATCCTGAGTAGATCCATCACTTTCCAACAAAATAATATTCCCAAAAACATACTGCTCGGATTGTTCGGGAATGGCTGGTACATAACGTGCAAAAACAACTAAAAACCCTACCGCAGTCACCTGATCTTAATCCCATTAAACACTTGTGGGATTATCTCGATCGCCAAATTAGAAAGCAAGAGATCAAAACTAAGAATGATATAAAAAATGTCCTTTTGGAGGAGTGGCAGAAAATACTATTTTCTGTTACTTAAAATTTAGTAAAATCAGTGCCATATAGATTGAGAGGTGTTATAAAGGCAAAAGGCTATTTAACAAATTCAGGTAACACAATTTTTTCAAAAATTGTAAAATTCGCAATATTAATGTCTTTGTTTTTGCTTGCATACTTTTATAATGTAAATTACATCTTATTTTAAGTTAAGCTCATCTTGCTAATTAAATATTTGTATTTTTTAAATATTTTTCATTTTGTAACTTAGCCCCATTTAGCTGTAATCGAAATAAATTGTTAATTTGAAAACTAATATTGTAGGTCTGTTTGTTTCATAGGACTTCATCACATACAATCTGCATACTTACTTTTGTGACAAAGTGTATAACTTTTGATTAACTTTACTGGCACATACATGTGTGAGGAAAATGAAACTTAAAAAGTCTGACATTAAAAGTAAAATCATTAAATTTTATAGACCTTAGCATTATGTTAAGCATATAATTCAATGCTTAATATAATGCTAAGGCCCAACAAAAAATGTGAGCGTTTATGGATGTTAATCCTTTTTTTTTTTTTTTTTTTTTTTTTGCAGATTTTGAATGTCTTTGTTGGAAAGCGAAAGAGGACCTTCCATGACCAAAAATCATTAAATTTTATCTTTAACATTATAATTTAAGAAGCTATGGTGGTCTCATTTGTTTGGTCATTCGGTTTCATTATCGAGAGGTATGGAGCTCGAATCCCGACCCACTCGGAGATCCGTCATGTTTGCTAATGGCGACTGATACATGTTAAATATGTCTTGGTCGCAATGTCATTCATGTGAAATGATGTCTCTGGGGATGGCAGAACAAATTTGCGGCTCTTCTATTTGGTTCCTGCTTCTAAATTACGAAGGCCCATTTTCAGGACTCCAATAACACATCTACTGGGTACCTCTCTTTATAACATACCATTTCTTCTGCCCCTTATGATTCTGCAAAAGTGGAAATCCTTGTAGCTGACCTTTATTCAAACACAGTATAGTTTGAAATGAACTTTAACTTACGAAAATACGCATTAAGTTATTCAATCCTGAGGTGTAAAAAGCAATCTATAATATCCTATCTCTCTTTATATATATATATATATATATATATATATATATATATATATATATATATATATATATATATATATATATATATATATATATATATTCATTCAATTATTTTTTATACTTAAAATGCTTATAAATTCATAAACTGGTATAAAAAGTTGTTGTTTGAAGTTATTAGATCTTTGAAAATGAATAAATGAAGAAGGAAAGATTCTGTTTTAAGGCATAAATATAACTGTCTTTCTCCTAATATTTAAAATACTTAAATCCCAGTTTGCCACTGTATAGCGAACAATCTAATAATTAAAGATTCCGTTTACCGTATCTGCGTTTTGCCCTTCCGTTTTCATAAATCATATTGATAGCTGTATCGGGGAGAACCTGTATAATGTTAAGCATCCATGTCTAACGAAACAGTGTCTATTTCCTGTTGTTCAACAGTGGCTGGGATCGAACAGCAATGTTATTACTATATTAGGGATGCTTGCAGGTAATTTGAGGGTGGACCCTCTTTGTGGTAGATCTAGGTACATTGAGGACAAGTTAGAACCACTGTCATTTTGTGGAAATGGACCTTTGGAATAAACTCAACTTAGACTTAATAGTCTAAGTTGAGTTTATTTCATATATTATCGTGCATAGTATATTAAAATATTAAAAAAAAAAGAATGCAATAAAAATATTAATGTTCAATAACGTCATTTTAAATTTGCCTACATTTTATTATACTATACTTTATTTTAAAAAAATACATTTAAAAAAATTATATTGATTTCCTTTTATTATTATATTTATATTTTTACTTACAATTTTAGATATATAAATTTATTAGTATATGTTTTAATTTATAGCTATGAAAAATAAGTTGTAACAGAACCATAATAATTATACTGACAATAGATGGCGTTACTGGCCAATACAAAATATTCTATATACAATAGAATTAGAAGAGAGAGTAGAGGACTGAGGAATGGGAGCCGAACCATCCGGTTCGTAAATAACTTTGTTTATCGTTTGTTCTGTACAGGAACTATGTAACTTTATAATTAATTAAATGTTTTCTTTGTAACTATTATTTTTTCTAATCATGTGTAATGTCGTAATAAATATAATGTTTTTTTTTTTTGCATAATTCTAACTTTATATTCTTACGACCCCTACAAAATTGATTTTTAAATGAAAAATATAATTTATTTAAAAAAACAATATTTCTACATTTCGGATATTAGTTATCATTTTTTAATCTAGAATATATATTATATATACCCAAGACATTCACATTTCCAGCAATTGAAATATAATACTGAAATTAATTACTGGGGCCATTTGAACATTCACACACACACACACACAATCCAACTTCTCTAAATTTTCTAGATTTTACGAAATATAATAACTCATTTTTTTAATATGAAGCAAAAATAAAAGAAAATTAGGACAGTTTATTTTAAAGAATTGATATAAATTAAAAAAATAATGCTTAATAAAGTTTTAAATATTTATTTTTTATTTTGTAATGATTAAATCTGTATGAGAAAGATCCTAAAACGAAGAAATAATTAAATTATATAATTTTTCTGATTAAGATAATAAACTTGGCCTTTGACAAAAATTTAATTTCACCTACAAAATCATTTAATTAACCAGCATTACTTAATTTTGTGCTTAATCTAGTGAAAATATAATTTTTACCAATATTCTTACTTAAATCCAATATAATTTCAAGACTAATTTTGCTTAATGTAATCACAGCTTTTACGGCTTAAAATGATTAAATTACAATGTTTTTACATATCTTAATATGTTTACTTATAATAAAATGAAAAATGTCTAATGAATCCGCATTTTTTTGTAACTTTGAAAACTTTCGGAAACAAAATTTAAAACAAATGGATGAAACAGTTATCCCTAACTAAAGCACATTGTTAAAAAATCAATCGAAATTTTTATCAGAAACATCAGGAATAAATTTTAAAAATTAAACTGAGTCAAAAAATTCATGAAATTTTTTTTTACATTCCATTTTGTAAAATCCTAATGATTCCTTATCATTAAATCCAAATAAATATCCTTAAAATGTATAAATAATCCTATAAAATCACATTAAAATGTATATGAGATAATTCATATTTAAAAGGAGTAGTTATATCTTGATTTTAGAGCTAATTCATAAAAAGCAGGTGAAAAATTTATGAAATGAATTTCTTTTAAGTCCTTATCTTTAATTACTCTATAAAGTAAACTTTTAAAAATATTCAGTTTTGCTCATTTTAAGATTAATTACTACTTTCTTCAATGTCAGATTTTTTTAAACATAATATAGGGTGGGGCTCGGGTTTCTTGTTTATATAAACACTTTTTTTCTGTTTATGTCATCAATCTATTGGACATTTGACAAAAATAAAAGTAAACTGACCTGTGTCCCTGGTAACTACATAAAAACCGTCGGGGTCGAAGCGGAACCAAGTATGAATACTATGCGTCCCTTCTGCAAGTCCAGTTTCTTTCCAGATTTCCACCACCTGCGGAACGTCGTCCCATGTCATCAGTCTCACGCTCATCTCCGGAATTTCTCCTGAATCCATCCCGTATCCCGGATATCTTCTTCCCTAATGCCTCCTCCTTTTCTCCAGTTCCCCGGTTATCCGTCGACAGTTCTTTTTTTGGCGATTGCATTTCTGCGCCAAGCGGGGGCTTCGCCAAAAGAGTCTTGTCCCCAACTGCCATGGCGTGCAATAAAATTGATTAACTTTTATCTTTTCTTTTGTCGGTTTTCACGCAATTTCTAGTCAATATTTTTTCGGGATTTCCTTTGGGGTAACTTGGAATTGGAGTGCTTCTTCGTATGTTTGCTGTTTCTAGATGTATTTCTCCGATATTTCTCCAAAAGATGATCATCTTACGTAGTTTTTTATTGAGTCATTTTCTTTTATTCTTTTAGTGAACTGTACAATTTTTAAAATTCTCTAGGCCATTGGAAAGTGAACAAGCTCCGTTTTATTGGGGATTTTTTTTCTGTTTGTTTATATAAGATTGTTTTCTGTGTTTTGATTCCATTAGATTTTCTAGTTATTTAAGTTAGATAAAACTTTTAGAAGAAATAAACATTTTCACAAAAGTAAAATCAACACAAAAAAATTTAAAATCATAGGTTTATTGTTATTACAATCCTCAAAAATGGAAAAGTATAATTTTTCCTCTTGTTTATAAAAATTAAATCATAAAATTTTCTTCTCTTTAAATGAGTTAACTTTTTCAATTGGATTATAATTAGTTTATTTATTGGATTATAATTCTGCATCAGTCTAAGACTTTATTTTCTTGTGAAATTTATATTTCTGTAATTAACTTAATATTGCAACACACTGCAGTGTTATGTTCGTGTCACTATGGTGAAGCGAAACATATCCACTTCTGAAATTACCATTAGCTTGCACTTTTTTTATTTTAATCTTTTATCATCTTTTACACCAAAGTTATGAGCATTCATAAATGATATATGAAAGACGGTCTACACTACAGATCAACACATAAAAGTTTAATAAAGTTATGACATTTCATTTGATTTGTTTAAACACACATTTCTCTCATAAAATCATTTACAAGGACATTATTCGCGGTTATATTCATCTGAGAATTTTTAGATTATGCTTAGAAGCACTATGTGCAACCACAAACTACGAAACTTTTTTATTTATTTCTAATGGCAATTTAGAAAACAGCTGCAGTCAGAATAACAAACATTAACACTAGAACAAAGAACAAATGTAGCATAAACTCAGTTTACAAAACTGAAACTACAGTATGTCTATAAATCGTTCATCTTGTGCCAAGCTTTCCAGAATCTCTTCCACAAGTGTCCCGAGTCGTGTGCAAGGCAATGACTAAAATGGTTCACGCCCATTTTCTCTTGTATATTGCACAGTCGGCAAAAGAGACTTGAGAATATTTCTTTACAATATCCAAGTAATTTGGACTATTTTTTATTTAAATACAATAACTGATTAATTTCTTTTCATCGACTGTGGTATTAATAATTGTATTTAGATAATATTTGTTAAGACTTGTGTGTGCGTTTTGATCTTTATATTTAAGTAAAATCTATCAAAAAAAATCTGTATCAGTCAAAACATTCTATAAACAATAGTTTTTTTGCAAATTAGTGGAGAAAAAAAATTTAAAAAGTATATAAATTATAAAATAAATATTTGAACTGTCATTAATAATTTATAGAGATAACTTTTATGACGATAGTTGAATACAATTTAAATTACAGACAAGGATTTTCATCCTTAAGCCATATTAAATTGATTATTTTGAATTCCGGAACACCATTTTTCTTAAAAGATACATAGAAGGTAATCAGTTTCTTTAGTGTCAACTGTAAACCTCGTCTATTTCCCTGAGTAAAGTAGACTATTTTCATTTTTATATTTCTCTTATGAGCAGTAGCGTCCATTTCTTTAAGTTTTAGATCTTTAAAAAATAAATAACAGCAGAAAAGAGAAAAGAACTGCATTTCACGATCATT
The DNA here is from genome assembly GCA_037975125.1 of Latrodectus hesperus. Classification (NCBI taxonomy): domain Eukaryota; kingdom Metazoa; phylum Arthropoda; class Arachnida; order Araneae; family Theridiidae; genus Latrodectus; species Latrodectus hesperus. The sequence goes on along the minus strand of CM075852.1, from coordinate 48,646,759 downwards.
ATGAAGTGTCATCTTTTCTTTTTATTTTAAGAAAAGAAAAAATAATAAGAAAATAGAAATCATGGATAATTTACTTTTTTTCTCCTAAATACGACGTTTCATCCATGATGGTCACAGAATTGATAACCAATTTTCCTAGCATATCTATCATCTATCTGTGCTTTCTCTAAGAACTTTTTATTTTTATTAAAAAGTTAAATTTACTTAAATTAAGTAAATTTAACTTTTTATTTTACAATTTTTATACATATGACAACTTTTTAAAATCTTGTTTAAAGATTTTTTTATTTACTTTTCTGTGTTAAACTAAATGATAAAGACAATTACAACTAAAAATTTATAGCTAATAAAAAATTTTAACTTATAAATATCAAACACGACATTTAAATTCTAGAAAAGTTAAACAATGAAATTATTGTAAAGTTTTTCATCTGTGATCGTAACTTTGAGCTGTGTGGAATATAATTTACTGAAGGACAAATTAACATTCAATATACGTATTTTCATATTCTGTAACCGGAAAATTTTAGAGAAATTTTCTGGAAATAATATGTTGATGGATTTTTATTAGAATGGAATCGTCAACTCGTTGGAAGAAGTTAAATATATATGCTATACGAAAATTCACAACTATAATAAATGTCACTCCTTAGTCTAGAATACGTAACCTTTTAATTTTCTTTACTGTCTCCCTATATTTGCCTTTCGTCTTTCTGTATTTATACAGAAAGACGAAAAGCAAATAGAGGAAAGACAGTTTTTTCGCTTTTTTTTGCGGTATATTCACAATAAGAACGAGAACATTTTTTTAAATATATATCTACATCTAAACTCTACATTGCTTTCATCACACAACGTTAGGAATTTTTAATTTCATGTGTTGCTCTTCCAAATATGGTACTTCGTAACTGAGAAATTCTGTTCATATTCTGTATAAAAAAATTAACTTACTAAATTCTAACTTTATTTTTTTCAAACAAGAAATATTTACAAAATTCTACTTGGGAAAAGTTAACAGTTTTCTAAATGTTAATGCTTTATGCAGTTTTATGATGTTAGAGTCAAATTAAAATTACCTTATTATTATTCTTACCTGAAACCAATGAAATTGATTATCAAACTAATTAATTTCTGTAATTAAAAATAAATTATTTTTCCTTTTTATCCTCATTACTGAAATTTGATTTAACTGAAATCTCGAATCCACAAAATTGCTTCTTTTTGTATAAATGCGCTTGAAATCATTTAAATATTAGAAATTTTTATATACGGAACATTATTCCTCTTTTAGGGAAAAGATATATATCGTATTTAGATAAATGATTTTTGAATTTTATTTAAAAGCCTCCTTTAAATACTTTTACTTTAATTTTCGGTTATTTTGTAAAAATATAACAAATAAGATTTGTACCTAAAGCATGTTAAAAATTTAGAGAAATTTTAATAACTTCCACCCTGTTCAACGTACTCTGGCGCAATATTTTAGTGTGGGCAGATGCATGAGATTAAGATCTGTGGCAAGGACGGTTGCTTACTCTGATTTCAGATAACTCATTATCAATTAAGTCTTATAAGGTAAATAGGTCATACCAAATGTATTAATAAAAATTTAATCTTAGAACTCTCTGAAGAAAAGGAATTAACTTCGCATGGTGTCACGTAATAAGGGCATAATTAAGAGTAAAAGACATTTCAATAAAAAGTCTATTAACTAGATATCTTAAATTTGTGTGTATTTTCAACACTCAGTATCGTATATTACATTTTAACTGTTTTTAAACATCCTTTTAATTGCAAGATTGTTCTTAACAATCTAAACATAGAAAATGGCTAATTTTAATTCATCTTCTGCGAGGTAATCAGACTAAAAACACCTCTAATTATAAAACGATATATATACACTTATATAAATTATAGAAATCTTTGAGTTTTTAATCATTAAAGGATTTAAATCAAATACTATATTTTCTGTTATTTAATTTCTGTATTATGCGTATGAGAAAGCAGTTTTATAAAAATAGAAAAATTCCTTGATAATTTGAGTAAAACTCGGTGTAAATTTCTATCTCATAGACTACTGGACAGAAAGGAACTATTTTCTCAAAAATAAATTTTCGTAACTGTTATATGTGTAAGTTGAATAATACATATAAAAATAATTTATTTAAACAAGTAAACAACAGTATGTTTAGCAGAAAAGTTAATTTTCTTTAAATAAATGTAAATTCGTTCGGTTAAACAAATGTAAAAATAATCTATTTAAATGAGTTAACATCAATACCTTTATCAGATAAATCAGTCTTCTTTATACACATAATAATATGTCTTGTGCTGACCTCTTACGGGAGATTTTTTTAAATTATTTCTGAAAAGAAATTTGATATGTACCATTAAACTCTTTTATAAACTACTAGTTTTCAAAGGAATCTAAATTTTTTATGAAGTGTCTGCTGCCACGTCCGTGGTAGCAGATTTTGAGACTGCTGCCTTGCCGTTAAGTGTCACTGTTAACCGTGAAAATAATATTTATAATTTTTGTCTTTGAATATTTGAATTCGAACTTGGTTCCTGGTCGTTTCTTATTCTGAGTTTTCTGTTTAATATTTAATTATTTAGAAAATTATTCTTTGTATGTTTGACAGAAATGATGTTTAGATCATAGTAAATATCACATAGTTGCATTTCATCTTTTGTATGCCAATCAATAAACGAGAGTGCAAGAAATTTAGTCATGTAAAATGTTTTCATGTAAGTATTGTCTTTTAATGTATAAATTATTCTTTAAACTACATTTTGTTTTTGTTTTTTTATATTTTTAACTGCTCTGTGATCTTAAATAATAAGCTTACTTTAACAGAAATTTATAGTAATAGGAATTATAGTAAGTATCACACACACAAAGAACAGATTTGGTGTCTTTCATCTTGGATTTGCCAATCAAAAGAATGCAAGAAGCTTATTCAATGTTTCTATGTAAGTATAGTCTTTGAATGTATGAATTATCATTTGAATTATAATTTGTTTTTACTTTCTCTATTTTTAAGTGTTCTATGATCTAAAATATAAAAACTTATTTTTACTAATAAACTTAATTCTAAAATAATAAATAATACTAACATAATAAAAATACTGAAGAAAAAGTACTAAGATAGAATACTCAATAAGCTCTTTTTCTTTATTTTTTCTACTCTAGTACATTGAAAAGGTTTTTATTGTTGTATGGATTTTATGGAAAATCAAAAGTCTGCCATAAATGACCCTTAAAATTTTAGATGTTTTCATATGCGATTGAAATTTAAGCATAAGAAGTGTAAAGTTCATTTTGAAAATAAGCTAAACTGAGTATTACGGTCACAGCCTCTCCAAATTGGCGAAAACATTTTCGCCAATCAGAAGAGACGTAAGTATTGGAATTTGATTAGAAACCCAATATTGATGCCAATCTGCATAAGAAATCGGGTTTTTTTCCGATTTCAAATTGCTAAGCTACTGGTATATAAGAAAACAGTAATTTTAATAACAATTGATGAAAAGTTTCTATTTGAAAAATATTCCAGAATTAAGATTGAAGAAAATAAATTAGCAAAAATAAAAATATCTTATTAAAAATAACATTTTATGGCATCTATTTCAAAATAAATAAAAATAAGAATTTTAGAATTAATGATTTTTTTTATGTTTAAGAAAATAATTTTGATAAATCCAGTAATTTAAGATAGAATGTTATCAAATCATTATTTCGTCAAAGTTGGCAAAAAAGTATTAGAACAATGAGAAATTTATAGTTTTCAAGTTAACAAAATCAAGTAAATCGTATAATGAGTTTATAAATGATAACATTTTCTTTGAAAATTATAACTAGGTAAAAAATAAAATTTAAAAATAATTACAATATTATTAAAATAAAAATAACAAAATTTGGATAGCAAAAAAAGTATTAGAACAGAAGCAGAAACATGCAAATTACAACGCTGGTGACGTCATTAAACTTTCAAGGTTACTTTCAACCGTATCAATGTCAAGGGCGCTTGTCTCATTCGCTGCTAATTTGTAGAAATTCAATTTACGTAGACTTTTCCTGCCATGGCAGCCAAAATAAAAGAGATTTCACTTGCGAAGAGAGAACAAATCTTTCACCTGCACAATAGTGGCAAAACATTTCGAGAAATTTCCAGTAAGTTGAATGTTTCACTTTGCGCAATTCACAACATTTTAAAAAAGAAAAGAAAGAAACTGGTATTGTGGATAACAGACCAAGATCAGGGAGACCAAGCAAGCTAACTGTCAGAGAAAAACGACAAATGGTTAAAGATGCCCTACAGTATCCGACAGGAAGTGCAAGGATGTTGCCCGAAAATATTGAATCAATCTCAGGAAATGTTGTAACACCTCAAACAGTTAAGTATAGCATAATGCTGCTATAAAAGGAAGAAGGCCAAGGAAAAAGCGCTTTATTTCAGAAATCAATGGAAAAAAACGTAGAATTTGTCAAATTTTATAAAAATAAATCATTAGATTTCTGGAAAAACATTATTTTCTCCAACGAGAGTAAAGTTGAAATTTTCAAACCTAAACAAGTGCTCACAGTTTGGAGAAGTAAAGGAGCTGCTTTTCATGCTCAAAATGTACAGAAAACTATAAAGCTCAGAGGAGGGAATGCCATGGTCTAAGGCTGTATGGCTTACAATGGAATTGGAAATCTCCATTTGATTGATAATAAAATGACAGCTTTGTCATATATTGAGGTGTTACGAGATAACTTGGAAGATAGTGCAAAGAAATTATCTTTAGGGAAGACATCATTTTTCAACAAGACAAGACTCCAAACATACTGCCAACAAAACCAAAGAATGGCTATTATATGATGCTCCCCAAAGATTGATAACTTCCCCACAGTCCCCAGACCTGAATCCTATAGAACATTTGTGGATGAAAAAGTGAGAAAATTCCCAATAACAAGTAAAGCAAGGTTTGCAAGATGCCTGGACCAGCATGTCATCAAACGTCACTAAAGATTTGGTGGAATCTATGCAAAGACGTCTGGATGCAGTAATTTCAACAAAAAAACTACATACCAAGTATTAGTATCACGTTTGAATTTTCAGTTATTTTATTTTATGTATAATTCAATATTGAAGTCCGATGTTCTAATACTTTTTTTGCAATGAAAATCTCCTTTTATTTTAATTTTTTAAATTCTATTGATTTTAAATATTTGTTTCTTACTCCATTAGTATTTCTGTAAAAGTATTACATAAATACTATGTGACAAATATTTCATTTTATTACTTTGATAACTTAAAATTTACTACTGTTCTAATACTTTTTTTGCCAACTGTATTTTCAAATTTCATTTAACAATTTTATACATTACGTCAAATATCACATTTTATACAAAAATATCATTTCATGGAATTCCTCAAATTTAACAATTTCTGCGATAACTGTTAAATTCAGGAAACAAATCTGGAATTGTTTAAAAAAAGAATTCTACAGTTTCGTTTATTAATGGAAATTTAAATACAATTGTAAGCTTATATAGTAGCAATTCTTTTGAAAGCTTATTAAATTACAAACTAAGTTTTTAAAGTGAAATTTCTTATTTTGAAAGTATTAAATCAAATTTATTTTATGTTTATAAAATGATCCTTTTGGGCTCTGTAATATTTGATTGTTGGGAAACTGTCTTTTTTTTAGATGAAAGCTTTGTATACTTAGTAGTTATTCCTAATAAGGAAATTTTCAGTAGTAATGAAAGCAAGATATTGTTTTAATAAATGTTTATTGGATGCATAGTGTCAGTTTACCTGTAATTTACAGAATTTTATTTTCATCATACATTTTGTATTTAAGAATTAAAATTCTGATTTCAATATAATTTAACTAACTCTTTGAAATTTATTTTATGCAAATGTACTGAGTAAATAGCAAATAACATAGCTTGCTTTGGTTCACATATATCTCATAAAATTATTCACCAAAATTGAATTCAACACTTCCATTTCTCTTAATGTACAACTAAGTTTAAAGGTAAAAAATATTTTGCTAATTAAAATATAAAATTTCATGCATGAGCTTTTCTTTTAATTTTGCACCTTAATGCTAAAAAATTAAGATTTTAATTAACAAATCAAACACTGCAATTCACTTCATTTGTTTGTTCTGTATTGAATAAAACATTTTGCTATAACATTTTAAAGTGTTTCCAAATTACCATTAAAAATAGTTTTTTGAAAATATAAGCTGCTTCTTACCGCACAAGTTTTATCCTGTCTAGGGCTCACTAGGCAGGACCTGGTTCAAGATCGCCTTGTGGCGTCTCAAAATAAGAAGCGTTTTTAAGTTAATTATTTATTACGTTTAAACAAACACACCACATATAATGATACAACATTACACTCAAATTTATAAATAATCACATTGTATAAAATTAAAATTTGTGGACTGTTTAACCACCGGGACAGTCATCTATCCTTTCCGAAGTCCACTCTCAGATTCTCCCTTGCATGCTCTTGAAATTTTCTCAAGAAGGAAGTTATGATTCTTTACATTTTATGGGTAATGGGCTTCTTCAGGGTGAATGGGCTTAAGGACCTGATCAAGGAGATAAGAAACAACAACAAAACTTTTTGGTTATTTAATAAAATATTTACTGCTGTATGCCAACTAGCTGAAAAGAAATTTTCAATTTATAAGGAAGTTAGTTATATGAATAGATAATATCTCAAAATGTTTCCTTGTACTCGTATTAAAATTAAATGCTTATATTCCTATATGGATTCATTTTCAATATCGAAGCATTTTATGTGTTCTTATTTTATTTTTATTTACACTAAAATTTTTAAGATACATATTTCAACCCTTGCAATTTATAAATTTTCAATGTGTAGATTATATGTATATAAACACACAAAGTTAACTCTAGTACATAGGTTCCCAAAGTGGTCCATGTGGACCCCCAGGGGTCCACGAATAATTTTCTGGTTTTCCTAATAAAGAACAAAACTTTTGACTTGGATTTACCTATCAACGTAGGCAGGTAGCATCAAAAGGACACAAGAAAATGTGCTACTTTTTTTTCTTAACAACCCCAATTTAGGGTGATACTTTTAGGAGTTTTTGGAATACAGTAGAAATGTAGCAGCAGGGGGTCAACCGAAAATTGTAAAACTTTGAAAGTGGTCCACGAGAAAAAAATTTTGGGAACCCATGCTCTAGTATATTCAGAATATAGTTTATAGAATGTCAGATTTTATAATTTAATCGTTTCTTAATATTTTACCAATTACTTTTACAGATACTTTCAAGAGTTATAAATCTAAATGCTGTATTGATTTGTGATTTCCAGTTTTTTAAATGATGTCCAATTCAATACACTTTTTGGGTTTAATGTATATGTATTGTGAGCAATATATATAAAACTTCTTTGGTATAATATAATAAGCTTGTTATAAAATTCCACAAAATTTAAGTGAAACAGTGTGTGAACTAATTAATAAAAAATCTTATTTTTTATTATAAAAAATCTTAATTTTAAAGAATTTAAGTGAAACAGTGTGTGAACTAATTAATAAAAAATAAGAGTTTTATTATAATTAATAAAAAATCTTATTTTTTATTAATTAGTTCACATACTGTTTCACTTAAATTCTTTCAAAATTAAAAAATATTGAACATCAAGGAGTTTACTAAAAAACATTTTTTTAAATCCAGCCACAGATATTAAAATCAAAGCTTTGAAAAAATATGAACTATTGCTACAATTGAACTATAACCTTATTAACATTATGATAGTTTGCTGTGTGTCACTTATTTAACTAGTACAAGAGAATCGATGGTCATCTTTTATTAAATACAGTATTAAAAATACAGCACTCAACATACAAAAAAATGCAATATGCTTTCAGATAGATTAGTGTTGAATATTAAAATACAACAAAATGAAAATAAACTTTTTAAAATATTTTTTAACAATTCAATCATTGAAGGTATGTATTTTCTGTACCTCAAACATTGATTAATATTTTTTTTATCCTACGATGAGACAGCAGCCTTATCGACCATGAGTCCTCTGGCAGCACAATAAAAATTAGCCTTATTGTGAAAGTTGTCGGGTAAACAGTTCAAAAGAGAAAGCGCAGGACAGCTTGTCAAATGAAAAAAGTCCATAAAAGCTCCTGAAGGACACAGGGTACAGTAGGGCGTGTTGACCACGCCAATACGGCTTAAGTGTCCCTGGAGAAAGTCGTGTCCAGTCAAAATTCTGAAATTGGCTGTGAAAATGAGCGTGAAGGCACATGGGGAGTGGAGAGTTCAACAGGGAACCCCAAGCCTTGTCTTTAGTAATTTCTCTATATGAATTATGAAGGTCTTTGAGGAGTTTGTTTTTGACTAAATTGCAGATTTGTTGGTATGATGGAATAAAATCAGGCTGTTGCAGTTTACATCCATTCTTTGCAAGGTCGTCTGCTTTTTCGTTCCCATAGATATTACAATGGCTAGGTATCCACTGAAGAACAATTTCCCATCCGACAGAAATGGCAAGATTGAAGAGTGATTTTACTTCTTCCACGTGAAATGAATCGCTTATTGAGTATGAGGTGATGGCCATAATAGCAGATTTTTCGAGTCAATAAAAAAGACAACTTTCTTTAGTAGAGTGCTCAATCCAAGAAGATTCACAGTGGCACACTTTATGGCCTCAATTTCAGCATCAAAGTTTGTGGCCCTAGATCCCACAGGTAATATTCCTCAAAAACTCCCCTGCAGAACATACCAGCTCCAGTTGAGTCTCCTGTTGCCGAGCCATCTATCTAAATGTAGAGCCATTCATCACTTGGACCAGATTCAAGGTTTCTTCCTCTGATACATTGATTAATATGTACCAAACATAAATTAGGAATTTTTTTAATGAGCTATATTATTTCATCATTTTCATGCTGCAAAATCACTATATTTTCTAATGCAATTAAAATATACACATATGAGTTACAACTCTTAATATTAAAATTTACAATATATTAAAGAAAATGTATTGAATTTTGTGTATACCAAATATCCAAAAAGTTCAAGTATATAAAAACACATTTCAACAATAAAATGGGATTAAGGAAAGAGGGAAAAATTAATCTTCGTTCAAAATTTTTTTATTTTTTATTTTATTTATTTATTTATTTTTTATTTTTATTTTTTTTTTTCGTTTATAGTGAGCAGATGTATGCTTGGATATATTTCTGTGATTTAAAAAAATCGACAAGAAATTTTAAAATTAGTTATATTTTTATTTAAAGGTATTAAATATTTTTGTCTTCCAGTTTATGTGGGAAAATCGAAATAAAATTTTTGATTTCTTATATACAAGTAAAATTTTACTTTTCATTAATAAAGGATAAAAAATATTAAGATCACAAAGCAGTATTTGAAGATTATTTAAAGTGTGTATGTAGCTAAAATACTTATAACTAGAGTTTAATGTAATACTCATAAAATTTTTTGAAATTCCATTTTCCCTACAGTTTAATTAGAAATTTTTATCACAATCAAACATAGAAAAATGAATTTCAGTGCATTATTAAATTCACCATTTAAGAAAAATAAGCCTTTTTTTTATCAAGTATAAAAGTGTGTATTAAAAAATGTAAACATTTTAAATAATTACAATTTATAATATTTTAATTCTTGAGTTTTAAAATTTTTAACAAGGAATTTTATATGAACTTAAGTCTTGGAAATCGTATAAATAAAAATAATTTCCTTTTTTTTCAAGTTAACTAATTTAAACTAATCTAATGTAATTTAAAATTACATAAAATGCTTTTAATATATATGCTGATATTTATTGAATTTATTGAAATTTACATTTTAGTAAACATTAATAGAAAGTATTATATTAATTATGATTTACAGAATAACAAATTTAGGATTTATATTATCAACTCAAAAAATAATTTTCATAATATATATAAAAAGGACATAAAATGGAATTATTATATAAGAAAAATACTAGTTTCAACCTTTTTCATTTAAAGTAAAATCTTCTCAATAAAAATAAAGTTTGATAAATAATTAGAGCATAGTTTTAAACGAAGTTCTTAAAAATATATTATTGAAGTTCATTAGTTTAAGAAATAATTAAAGATTTATAATAAAATGGACAGTTTAGTAGGCAGCCTTTTAGCAGTGATAAAAAACAATAAAAGCAACGAAATTTTAACTATAAATTATGAGTATTAAAAAAGGTAAAAATAAAATATTTGAAAATTTTAACTTAATGGTATTGCACCAAATGACAAATTAATTAATTCCGGGGACCTATAAAATGCAATGAAACCTAACTTATTTACAAAAGAATAAAATTTCCATCGAAAAACAAAATTTCTTTAAAATTATAATACGCAAAAGAGTAAATGGAAGAAAGCGAAACTAAATTCCTACGAACAGACAAAAAACGTTCACAGTTAACAGTGACATTTAACGGCGTGCTAGTAGTCTCTGAGTCTGCTACCACGGACATGGCAGCAGAATCTGCCATTTTTTTTTAAGACGAAACATTGCTAACTGGAACTGTGAACGTATAGAGGTAGTAAATCCAATTTCGAATCCTGGTCACGGGATAATAACTTTGGTTTAAAATATTATTTTATTTTTTAAATAATTTAAATTTCACATATTTAATGTATTTTCTTATTAATATCTATACTTAATTTATCTATAATTATTAATCTGACATTTATCCCCGATATTCTTTCTTAAAGAGTACCTCCTCTTAATTAACTGGAAGAATAATATCATAAAATTTAGATTCTTTCAACTCCTATGTAAAAAAAATTATTAATTTTACAAATTGTATAAAATAACAAATAATATAAATACTTCAAATAAAATGATGAATATATATAAAGTTAAATTAATCATTATGAAATCTCCAACACTGTTACTCAAGAGGTGAATCAATAACAATCTGTCATTTTGCATATTCTTTCACGTGTTGATTTTAAAGTGTTTGTTAAAGATGGAGATTGCACTTTATATCGTAAGAATACAAAAATAAGCTTAAGAATAATTTGAGACAATATTTAATTATTTTAATTTTATTATTAAATTAAATTATAAATTGGATAAACATTGCCAGCGCAGTTTAATAATACGTCACAAATCTTTAACTGAAAAATAAATGATCAAATGAAAGCTATTGTTTCTTTTATTATTAAAGTAATCTATGGACATCAATAATATTATGCATTCTTTGAACATAGTCAAATTGTTTTAAATATTTTCATAAATGTGTGTGTTATTTTATAATATGTAAGTAAATAATCAACAACTTTTGAAATGAGAAATTATTTAATTGATTCATATAAATATATGGTGGTGGGGTTTGCGTTTAGAAAGAGGTCTTTTTAACAGACCAAAGACACAATAGTTCATAGGCGAAATGTCAGAAATATGTTGAAAAGGTATACATGCAATACCTGCATTAGTCTTCATTTCTTCAAGGAATGCAGCGGTAGTTTCCGAAGTATGACCTGTTGCTTTGTCTTGAATTTTCACTCTTTGAAAGTCATTGGGATAAAGAAGTGGAATTTCTTCTGTAAATATTGGACTAAAATCTTCTCCTAATAGTATGATGAGTTGATTTTAATGTTGTTTTTTTCACTCTTCTTATTTTTAATTTCCCATTGTAAGAAAAATCTGCGGCAATATAAACCCCTTACTGAAACTTTCTTTATATTGACGGAACCAGGTTTGTACATTTTTTTCCTCTTCTCGTTTTCTATAGTAAATAGACCTTTTTTTGTTGCAGTAATTTAGGTAAACCCATGCTTCATCAAGGGCCACAATGTATTTCTATTTATCTCCTGTTAAATGGTTTTCATACAGGTTTATGCAAAATGTTTTGCATTGAGCCACATGTCTCGGCAAAACCTGGTGAACATTGTTTTTTATCTTTTTTAGGCTGTAAATCTTGGTTTTTTATTTAATTTATTGTTGCTACAGATGTGTCTAAAGACTTTGCAATAAATTTCTGTGTTGGCGGATTTTCTCTTGTTACCGGCGATTTCACTTTAGAAACATTTGAAACAGTACGTACTTTTTCGGGTATTCGTTTGGAGTCTTCCTTCCATGTAGAAATAAGAAATGGCGGTTTTTACCTGTCCGATTAATAATGTTGCTTATTTTACACTTATAAATTTTAATACCATGCATTTCACAATGTTTTTGAATTCTGGAATAAGGATATTTCTCTTCGGAAAGCCCAAAAACATATCCTTCAATCCACAGCTTATTTACATGCGACATTTTGAAAGAAGAATAAATTTAAAACTATCAGACGATATTTCTCATTTCAAATAATCAGCTGTTGCCAAAAATTTTTATTCTAAAACATTTACTTTTTTGAAAATTCTTTATCAAAATCGTTCTAAAAATGTGTTAATACCCTCTGTATAATTTAACTTTGAATAACTATAAAACATGATTTTATCTCCTAACTAAAATTATTAAATTATTTATTCTATCTTATTAAATTACTTAATCTCTCAACACAGTAATTCTGAAATATACAAGTGTTAATGAAAAATCTAGAGAGTTATTTTAAATGATTTATTATTATATAAGGCAGTTTTGAACAAATTAAATTTATATATGAGCCCTATAGACAAAACAAACATCTCGCAAGTATCATAGTACCCACAAGCATGTAAAATTAATAGTATTAAGAATGACTGAATTGATAATGAATGGTGTTGCTAGCACACTGACTTTTCAGTGCAACAGTTTTCAAGTTCATCAACCACCTCAGCTTAGGTATTTGTAGTGACTGTAGTCTAAAGTAAACGGGCGAAAATAGGATGATAAACCAAATTATTATATTTAAAATAACTAAAAAAAGAAATAATCGTAGAAGTACTAAATTTTGAAAATATTGATCAAAAGATTTTTTAAATAGTTTTAGCTATATAAAAGCTATTTGTGATATACAGCATATATAAAAAAGTCTTGATTGCATTTAAAGTCTATTTTCTTTGTTTTCTATAAAATAATGCCATTTCTTACTGTTCACACCCTATCTATAATGTCCATTCTGATTAAGGTATTTTAGCACGACAAGCTCTCAGTGTAAACAATTAACGAAACAGTTAATTTTTTCCAAAATTTTTATATAATTCATCTTAAAAACATTTCCAACTTTTCAGAAAATATTCCTTGTTTATTTTTTTACTTCTTTTATATTCGTATTGGCGAAACCTAATTAAAAATTGTTATGTATATAATTTTAACAAAAATGTTTACAGAAATTTTTCCTTTTACTTAAATACTTAAATTTACAGTTTTAAAACATATTACCCTATATACCTAAAAACTTCCTTTTTTAAGCAAAAAATCATGAAATTAATTTTTTTAGTTGCCTTCAAAATTTTAAATATACTCTGTTCTGAAAGTTTACATGCCTATTTTAAAGTTTTTATTTTACATAAATTTATTTAATAAAGTATTTATTTTAAAGTAATAAAATGAATTTTATGTATGGTCTTTCTTATTTTTTCCTTTGCGGTTTTTATTTTATTTTTTTTTCGCAGTTTATATTTAATATGACTCATTATTTTTATAAGTGAAGAATATCTAATTGAAATTTTATATTTTTAAGTTCGTTAAGGCTTTTTCTTAAATAATGCAAATATTCTCACGATAAAGATAATTAACAAAGTTACTCGTAACCAATAAAACTATACAGTTAAATAATTTCTTACCTCTAACAATCCTTAAAGAGAAATATCAGGAAGAAGGCCTATGCATCAGAACATGAGATTTACTGATTCGGAAATCAATGGGAAATGAACAAAAATAGAGCTAAACTATTTGCTGAATTAGCTGAAAACACTTGCGTCCAATCATCGAGTAACAAAAAGAGAGCTTACAAAATTTAACATTGAAAGCAAAATATATTCGTAACTGTAAGTGAAATGAAATTTCCGTTCAAGATACTATGAACATGTACGAGTTTATAGAAGAAAATAGAGTGAGTCAGAATTTTTGTTAATTTATTTGCCAAAAAGCTTCACTTTGCTCCTGAAAATAATTGAACTCCAGTGGCCATTTCGCGTAAGATCTGCAAAGGAAGCATCGGTGAATGTTTGGGAGGGTGACCCCATTTCCCTTCACTATGGGACGTCCAAATTTCTTCCGCTGGTGGAGTGTGAATGTGGAGAGGAAGGTGCCAACTCAGGCGTGACCATGTCATCTGACCGTAGTTCAAAATTAGGAGGCCATTGGTGATAGGTGAGTATTCAAATTCCGTTAACCTTAAAGTTGTACTTGCTATGTATTAAAAATAATTAAATTTAAAAAGTGAAAAAAATTAAATTATAAAAACATAACATGTATGTCTTTCGTTGCAACTGTGAAATATTTTGGATTAACAATTAGTTGTATTTTATATATTTAAATCTGATGAGTACAGTAGAACTCCTATTATATCCGATTCAATAGCGACCACATTTTATTCAGATAATCAGAAATTCGGTTAATTGGATTTTTTTGGAAGAGGGTTCATTTTAATTAATTATTGTATGTTAAAAAAAATAAGAGAAAAGAACTACATATTTTGAAAAAAAAAGAACTTTTAATCAAATGAAAAGGCAACACTTGTACCTGTTAAGGTACTTACAAGTGATGTATTTTAATACAGTATGTATGTACAATGCTGTAAATGAAAGTCATTTCTTGCTGAACATATCGATATGAGTAAGCTTTTTCACAAATTGCACATCCGCTGGACAGTGAGAATTTGCATGTGGTCCCACTCGGGCTGATGCTCCATCCACTTCAAAGCCACCATATGCTTCACTAGCTGATGGTCTGGTGTGTGCTTCAATTTGGACATTTGGGTAATCTTCCACGACGCTTTCATTAACTTAAGTATCATTTTTCAATTTGAAATCCAATGTCTGACTCATAATCCTTATTCTATATCTTCAGCATTAATTTCTGAACATTCAGGAAAATTTTCAAAAGAAGAATCTGAATGTCTCATGTGGCACGTCATTCTCATCTTCTCGGCTTTTCTTGAATATTTTCCATTTTCCTTCTCTATCGGATAATCAATGATTCAGTGTTCGGATAATTGGAGTTCTACTGTAATTATAAATTGTGCATGATAGCTTCAAAGTAAATAACTAATAGTAACCTGATGAGAAATCTTTGAAGAAAATTCGTAAATAGTTTAAATACGAATAGAGGATAAATACAGCAAAATGAATTATGACATATTTCTTCGAGAATTTGAACCAATAATCGATCAAGAAAGGGATTTGCAATAAAGGATGTTTTATTACTTATTAGTGCTTATTTATTGAAGATATTGATGATTATCTAAAATATAATTTAACAAAAATATTCGTATACATATCTATTTACTTTTAAACCGCGGTGATTTATAAGAGCTCTAAATTTGATTTCATATCTATCACAAGAGCTAGGGGTAATAAGTCCTGCGAATTTAATCTACATTTTGAAATCTGTTTTACATTTCAGTCTTAGTTTGTGTTCAGTAGAATGATTATTCAACCGATTGAAATTATATAACTGCGCATCATTTATTGAATTGAAAGGAAATGCCAGAATAAAGATTGTAAGTCCCATAAAATAATAGTAATCAGTTTAACATGAATTGTAAAATTATCTTGGAAACTTTATGATTCCTTTACATAATTACTCATAAAGTGCTTATGAATTTCAAAATTGAAAACTACACAAAAACGAGATTATTTATGTCAGACTCTGTATTTCAGACGGTATTTTACTAGTCTGGTTACACTGTGCCCAACATCTTGCTCTCACGATATATATATATATATATATATATATATATATATATGATGTATGTATGTATGTATGTGTGTGTGTGTGTGTGTGTGTGTGTGTGTGTGTGTGAGAGAGAGAGAGAGAGAGAGAATTTTTGTATATTTTCAGCAGGAAAAAGATACAATTTTTATACTTAAGACTAGTCTTCTCTCCATACCAGTGTAAGAACATTGGACATCAGGGAAATTGTTTCGTGTGTAGGAGTTTTCTCATTACAATGATTTTTCAATTGTCTGATATGAAATATGCTATTTCCAAACACTAGAGTTACTTTTTCTCATCAAGTCACTACAGCCCCAATGGAAACATTCCTTAGGAACATATTTGTATCATTGATAACCTAAAATTATATCAATAGTACGTCATACATGTTGTTCTTTAAATTAGCGAATCATGACAAATAACATTGTATTTTCTTTCAAATCACTTAATCTAACCCACTGCAATCCATCGAAACGCAAAAGAAAAGTTACGTCTCATATGAACATTGAAGCCCGGTGGCGTATTGGTAGGGCTTCAAGCTCCCAATGCAATGGTCCGAAGTTCAAAACTCGGTCTGGGCAAGGTCGACTCAGGCTTTCGTCCTTTCATTGGATTGATAAATTTGAGAACTAAGCATTCTTGGAAAATAAACACTAAGGGTTTCACGTTAGGCTGACCACCTAATCAAGACATACGCTTCACACCCCAGGGTCCTTTGGTTACAAAAAGAGATTTTAGCATTGTAGGCCTTGGCCCTTATATGGGCTGTCATACCACTGAACTTAGTTTTACATGTACATTAAATTGTTTTGGATATCGAGTGAAATTTTGTGAAAGTATAAAGAGACAAACTATAAACAACTGTATGTGTGATTTAGCTTATTTTCCGCTTTATGGAGATTATTTTATTGCGTAGTGTGATTTGATAAGAACTATTTTAAAATAGATTCCAAATTATTAGAAATATTCACACTGATGTGAAAATTATACCCAAAAATTGATAAACTGAACACCAAAGTACTAAATTCTTGCCAAGCGACTGTCATCTTTCTTTTGAAATTTATATCTAGACCCAGCAAATCAGAACAAGAAACACTGTATTGATGTCATTAAAAATCTATGCCAATCACAGTTTTAAAGATATTTTATGAAAATTACAGGAGTAAAAACATATATATATGGGATAATACTTAAACATGTAATGAACTTGGTAGATTTTTCATTTTTGTAGTAACTTATGTGCAGATCCTTTTGCTATTCATAAGTAGATAAGATTAATTTACTTATTCATAAGTAGAGAAGAAAAGGGCTAATATGGGAGTTTTTATAATTCATCCGGATCTTTTTTTCAAATTTTGTTTGATGTCTGTCACTTATTTATGCTGCAATCTATTATCTTATGTATCAACATCTGATATCTGGTTTCATAAATTCTTAACCAAAACTTTTGCATATAAATCATTTTAATAAATTGACTAGAAAATTTATAGCTGTCTTCGCTATTCCTTTACCTGAAATTTTTTATTAATAATTTCGTATTATATTTCTTATTACTTCCCATGCGAAAACTTTTCTTTTGTAGATCAAGCAAACCAACTCTTAATGTATAATTTTTAATTGAAAATTACAATGATGGTTTTTCTATAAAAAATTATACACTAAGAGGTTTGTCAAGAGCTTTTTTTTTTTTTTTTTTTTTTACGATATAGTCAACTTTATTACACTAAATGTGTATTTTGACATTATAAGAAGATAATCTGCTATCTTGAGTTTGCTGTACTTATTTTTAATATCCATGGCATAACAAATTTTTTGAAGGAATTTGTTTACCCATATTCGCGTGTTTTTCTGACTGGTAGGAACATAAGACCCAATCCAGAAGATGCACAGTAAGCAGCAACTAATTGTTTGACGTAAATCCCCAAATTAGAGGGTATTGAATTCAATTCCAGTTAAAGTTGATACTTGTCTCTATTTGTCACATGCATCTCGGTCGGAATGGACGCCAAAGAATTCATCTGCTTTTACACCTTGCAAAATACGAATACTGCACGCCATCAAGGAATAATCCTTCTGAAGTATTACGAGTTGCCTATTCAAATACCTTCCAATGGTTTAAGCTGCTAAGCAATACCTACACGCCAAGTTTATCATTCAATAATGGTTAGGATTGAATCTTGAAGCTTACTTCGGAGTTACTGGATTGCCCTATTTCAAAAGTTGCATCAACTTACTCGGTCATGGGAATCTCAAACAGATTGCTGTTGACTTGCAATAGAGGCATTTGCTATAACAAATCTATGTGAAAGTTGTATGTTTCTTGTACTGATGTGCTGAAATATGTGTGTCTTTTTGTACACATACATTTTTATCCGAGTATAAATGAGTAATAACTATCAAACTATTGATGCTAAATTTTATTCAAATACATTGGACATTATTGCATTCGTAATCGAAAATGTGTAGATATCTCTATGTGTAAACTTGGAAATTAATGATTTCTCTTAAATTTTGGACATCTCCAATTTTTTTTCTTTCCGCTTTTTGTATAAAATACTTAATTTTGTTTTACATTTAAGTTACTAATAAATAAACAGTTTACTTTTTATATAAACTTTAAATTTATTACTTATTTATAAGTTTAATAAAATACTTATAAATGAATAATAAATTTATAGTCTTTCTCTTGTAGTTCTTTTTTGTTTTTCATAAAAGCTTAGATTTGATGGTTCAAAATCTGCTGTAAACATTCTGCTGTAAAGTTATTATTTTTAAAAATTTTTAAGATATGGAAAAGAACAAAAAAAAAAAGGATTTACTCTAATTCTAAATTTGTTAAGTTTTTTTTTAACAAATATAAGAACAAAAATTTTGATTTTATGTAAATCTTTTTTCTTTGCCTAAAGTTTAAATCGCATAAGCGTTTTATTATTTTCTCATTCATAATTTTTTTGCTTAATATTACTTTATATTCCATAATATCTTTAATTTGAAATAAAGTTCTCAAATAATCTACAATCAAATTAGATAATGGATATCAAATTAGATTAGATTGTGGTTAAATATACTATGAAATTCAATGTCAGCTTTAAAACACACTTGCATACTTCTTTAAAGTAAATATATTACTATCAACTGTCTTTAACTTTCGAGTGGTAAATACATATTTAGCGGATGAATGTTCAAGTCTATCAACAGTGATATCAAATCAACTCCCAGAAATTGTCATTATTTTGTTACAAAATTGCTACATATTCAGTACTGTTGACATTATATATCTTTTAAATAAGGTCTCTTTAAGAGTGATCTGTACGACATTTCGACAAAAAGAGCACCGCTTTACAAAACTCAAATAAAAGATCCCTTAAACAGTTTTTAAAATGAATAGAAAATTCGTTTAAACATTTCAGAGCTTTGACACTTCATTCTTAAAATGGTTTCAAAAATGAAAATGGACGGGTCACCTTTCTTCATAGCTGTCGCTATTTTCTTTGTTGCTTTGTCAAACTTTTCTTTTGGAGATCCTTTGACACTAGACGGAGAAAGAATTCTTTTAGATTATTTCTGAATAGAAAATTTTGGGGAATATCCATGACAAAATCTTTCGAATTTATTTTTGGTTGATGGAATCCTTAAGATTATCTTTGAATAGGAAGAAAGGGAATCTGAAAACCGGTATTATATTTTAATGATTTGAAGACTTCCGTTTTCATTTTCATATCACTGAACAGAGAAATGAAATGAAGTCAGATAATGTTTATTGAATGAAAGCTTACTCCTTTCTGCCAACTTATTTAATAATAATCACCTTTTCAAAAGTTTAAATAACATTTTATAATATGATACAGTTAAATTATTGTAATTTTATAGATCTTGAAAACAATAACGACGCTATTTTCAAGAAATTAAAAAAATTTGATTAAAAATGTTTTCATCGCAATTAAATGGCTATAAAATACAATTTATATTCATTTATATGTAATTTTTCTCCTGTGTATTTTTATCTCATACCTATTATCATTTATATAAATGATCATATATAGATTGATACTGATAGGTAGATTGATATCGATATGTATGTATATGCATATACATTCACACACATATATAAAAATTAGTGTATATGTATTATTAAAATAATGCCATTTTTAAAACTGTTATAAAATATTGTTAAATATTTTTAGACAGTCTACTATTTTCTAAAGAGATTATTTTATGAGTATAATTATTGTTTATTTTTATTGTGATTATGAAATTCTGTAATAATATGTAGAGAGGTACAAAATAATTGTATAGTAATATATTATGTATTTAAAAATGTGTGTAATTATGAATAGAAAAATTATAATTAGTCCTTTTATTCAGCCGGGATGGCCCAACACCCCCTAGATACAAGGCCTGAGCGCAAGAGTTATGAGTCATCAAGAGAAGACCTGTTGAAATCTTCGCGTAGCTTTAACATCGGCAAAAGATAAACAAAATTTTCATGTGTAAAACCATCAAATGTCTAGTTTTTTTTTGTGTGTTTTAAGTAAAATATCACATTAAATTTAATAAACCAATTTTTTTTTTTTTTTTTTTTTTTTTACATTTAGAAAATATGATTACATCTGTTAAAGTAATAAACTGAAATTATTAGTTCATTTTTTAAAGGTAGAAGAATTTTACTTAATATATGTATGTATATATATATATATATATATTTTTTAGAAAAATAGTAAATCTTATAAAAAAAGAGTTTAAATTTGTTAAATTTTTAATTGTCATTAAAGTAGTTATATGAAATTTAATATTAGAATTTTAATATCATAAATATATCAAACAGCAATTTCCTCTATTATAAAACAAGAAGTACATTACACTAAAATTGAAACGTAAATTTAAGTTTAAAATGTTTATAAATTCAAAAAAATATGCACATTTTTATAGTGATTATCCATTGTAATACAATTAGACACAATTGAAAAATATTCACAAGGAATATAAATTTAGTTTTATAAATAGAATTGCATGTATATAGGAAATACAATTTTTATATTAATAAAAATGTGTTGTAATATGAGTTTACTAAATTTTTTTCTTCTCATTAATGTGTAGGATTTTTAAAATCAAAACTTTATAACTGTAAGTAATTACAGAAAAATATTAGAATTAACAAACTTAAATTAATTTTATTTGCAGAAAATAATTTTAGATTTGTTAAAGTAGCATTTAATTAACTTAATGAATTATATCATTAAATAGAGATAGAAGAGTTTTACTGCATTCGGAAGAATTTATGAAAAAATAGTAAGACATATAAAGAGAGATTGTTTATCCAGTAAATTATTTGTTATGAAAATATTTCTATGAAATTTAACATTAGAATTTTAATGGCATAACTAAATCAAATTGCATATTCTTGATTTTAAAACAGTAAGTAAATAAAACACACCCTTAAGTAAAAAGCATTTATTTTTAAAATTTGAAAAAATATACAGGCATACATATATATATATACAGATTATTCATTATTATATAACTGGATGCAATTCAAGAATATACATGAGGAGCACACACACAATTTTATAAATAAAAATGAAATTATATATATAATCTGAACATACATTTATTCTTCAACTCATAAATCTTGAGCATGATTTGCTTAAAAATATATTTTATGTTATGATTACAACAAACAGTAATGTAAACTATTATAAAAATCAGTACATATTCAATTAAATGTTATTTTTCTAATGTTTTTAATTTACGTTTTCTCGGAGGTTTTTTTGCTATATCATTTTTATTTTTAAAATAATTTTTAAGAAGTATGTTAGAAGTCACCCAAACTATTCTTCTTACTATATCTTCAGGTGTATGGCCAGAGAAACAAGTATCTACATCATTGTAAATTTCAAAATTACTCATCAAAGACATAATTAATTGACTCATAAATTTTCTTTGGTTAGACTCCTTAAGAAATTTACTTTCGTAATCAGGCGACAATAATTTTTGGGCTATTATGAAAGAAAAACTTACAACTCTAATGACATCAGAATTAGGAAAGTGTAAGCTTCCTCTATTTAAATCTGAAGTTAGTTTGTAAATATCTTCAACAGTTAATTCTTTGTCTATAACTAACTGTTCCCTGCATGATTCACATTTTAAATTATTGCATATTGTGTATACACAGTAACCTGCCATATAAACTAAAATTGGCAAACTTGATTGAATATTTTTAAAATCTGAATCATCAACTGAAATTCCTAATTTATATGAATTAAAATTTATATCCCTTTCTTCTAATGGCACTTCAATATCAAATTGACAAATTCTTATTTCACCAAAGTTTGAGGATTTTAATGATAAGGGAAGATAATTTTGAAGTCTCAGTTTAGATTCTGATTCATATATTTGTCGGATAGATACACAATACTGTGATCCTGCCAGCATTCTGTATTTTCCAAATCTCTCCTCAAGTGCATCTGTTTGTAATTTACCAGGTAGAAAATAATTCATTTTGAGTTCATCAAAACAATACGAGGAAAGTTCTAATATTGCATAGGTAGTGTGTGACAAAGCTGTATGTGTTTCTTTTGTTAGAGTACCTGTTGAGCAATTTGAAATTTGCCATATGTCTAACCAAGACAAAAATTGTTTTAAAAACTCTTTCCTTTCATCAAATTTAGAATTTGTTATGGGATGCATATAAGTATTTTTTAGCCTATGACATTTTTCTGGTGTTTTTACATTTATTACCCACCACCATCGAAGGATTATTTCGATGAAGGCTGCTGTCTCCTTATAGTTATTCAATGCATGCTTTTCACCTAACTCCAATAATGCCTTAATTGTAAATTCATTAAAAATTTGCAATGCAAGTTTAACATTCTGTCGTTCTAAATTACTTGGATTTAATGCTTTAAGGGTTAACCCATAACCAAATTTAACTAAACTAATGTGTTCTAACTCGTGGAGTTTTTTTAGAGTTGAAAATGAAGCAGTGTCTAATTTACTTATATGGCTTTCCATTACACTATTGAAATTAGGAAAAAACATGCACTGAGAATCATTTTTTGATTGATCCAATTATTTCTTATACATTTTATTAGATGCACAGGGTCTATAATGAAAAAAAGGGGTCTGTTAAAATCAACTGGATGGGGAAAAACAATTTTTAATTGTGGTGGATTCAGAAAGAGAGACATGGCTTTTCTGTTAATTGAATTGTTATCGCTAACGACAGCAATAACAAAAAAACCAATTTCTTCCAGTTTAAGAATAATTTTTTTGATTATGTCATGTAGTACTTCTGCTGATAAAGACTTAACAGGTAATATGTGTACTACATCTTTATTTGTTGAAAGCATGCTCTGTATCATAAAAACATGAGCACTAGTAGCAGCTTCCTCACAGTTAAAAGCCATGCCAACAACATTACCTCCTTTAAAGTCAAAATATGGCTTAATGTAAATTTCGTCTACCATTAAAGTAACTATTTTTTCATGTTCTTTTAAATATTTTAATTTCTCTGTGGTGTACTTTAAAAACTCGCTGTCTGATTGCTCATAACAGGGATTGGTAGATATGTTGGATGTAATTCTTCTTATTGTTGTTGGATGGGGTAATATAATATTATTAGAATTTCTGAGAAATCTATAAGCATGTGGAGAGATAGAAAAAAGTAGAGCAGAGAAAATAATATTTTGGGGGGAATAACGACGTTTTTCTTTTTTTAAATTAAGTAATTGCATTTGTTCTTTTAAAAAAACAGCTGTGTCACTTTTAATTTCATCATGAAATCTATCTAAATAAGTTTCTATTAAACTAATTAATAAATCCATATCAAAAGCTTCATTATTTTTTAAAGATTCTAAATAATTCAAGATATCAGATATTTCTATTAAGGAATTGACAGATTTTGGTAACTTAATATTATTGCAAACATTTAGTTCAATTGTTTGAAGATATGCTTTTACGATTAACTCATTATTTACAACTAAAGAAGATGCTATAACAGGAGAATTTTTAACTTCAATATAAGCAAATACTGTACAGTCTGGTTTTGTTATAATTGTCCAATGGGGAGAAATTGTAAAATTTTTTAGGCAATCTAGAAAACCATCATAAGAATTAAAATTTACTTTTTTGTCTTCACTGGCTTTACTTTCTTCACTTAATTTGATGCCAAGCTGAAGCTGCTCATTCTCAATTCGTATTCTTCTTTCTTCAGGTGATTCTCTCTCTTGCTTATTTACAGACAAATATGAAGGGCAACCAGGAAATTGTGATGGTACAGCAGTTTTTTTTAATTTTGGATGCCGCAGTGGAGTAGAAAATTTTTCACCAGTGTTGTTATCAAACACATATGTTTCTCTTTCAATATCATCCTTCTTAAAGTGCAACTCGCAAACCTGAAACAAAATTTGATGACTTGATTTAATAATTTTTTCTATTTTTTCTAACTTAGTCATATCAGCAATAAATATGTCTAAATTCTGTTTCGAGTAAATATTAATTTCTTAATCCAATCATTTCTATACCACAATTTTTCTAGAGCAGGCTAATACAAGAATTGTGCACAAGAAGTAAATTAAATAACTAATTTTTAATTAATCTTTAGATAATTTATAAAGCAAATAACATACTTGAAAATGATTTCATTTCCAAACAAAGCTAAATAATTATTTTACTTTTTATATTTTTCTCTTTATTTAAAATTAAGATGTTAAAGATTAAAACCTATATGTGTAAAAACAGAAAGAAATATATTTATTTAAATTTTTTTATCACTACATATTTATATATATATTATTTTCAGGAAAAATCAAAATAGTACAGTGATTTATAAATTGAAAAATTTAAATTCATCACATAAACCAATTAATATTTAATTTATATCTTTGTAAATTCTTCTATTATATAAATGAAGAATACTTCTGTTCTTAGACTAAATAGAATTGTTAGCAGTTCAAATTTACAAATTGAAATTGTTTCCCACTTTCAATTAACAAATTTGAAACATTTAATTGTACCAAGGAGAGAACGAATAAAGTAAATATCCATGTAATAAACAATATAGTAAATATATTATTTCTTATTCTAAAAATATTTCCTACTAACAAATCTAACATTAAAAAAATTGTAAGTTTTTAATTGGCGAATGAGCACAGAGCTATAAATAAAATTAAAACATGCAATTTCAACATTAGATTTTTCAATAAAAATATGTATTATGGTAATAATAGTTGTTTTCACAATAATTTGATATTAATGTGAATTAATATTCATATATATATATATATATATATATATATATATATATATATATATATATATATATATATATATATATATATATATATATATATATATATACATTTATATTATTATAAATTGAATACAATACTCAATTATGTATTATAAATTGATTTTTTTACAATTCCCCTCACTCATTTATACAAGCATTTTTTTCTTAACAAAATAATTTTCTAAAATCAGCAACATATCGTTCTTTCCCTTAAATTTTAAAATATTCATGAAACATTTAATTTTAACATTCAATTATTTCTAATATCATACGAGTAAATCATGCATACTAAATAAAAATTTTAATTAAATATATGAAACTTACCCTTGATGATTTCGTTGGTTGAAAATCCTTCCTTGGAATAGATAGAATCCATTTCTTTAAAAGTTCTTTATCCATTGGAAACCTGAAAACGCTTACAGTAGTATTACTACTGTCGTAGTTTCCTTTACAATAAGGAACGCAGCACCTAGATGGCATGATTCAGCAGTTTTTGTGGAAAATGCACTATCCAGGATAAATAATCAGAAGAAATCAGTTGAAAAGCAAGCTTATAAAGAAAATATTTAAAAATAAGTAAAACGCCACCACGTTGTACACACGTTTCACGTTGAAAATGCAAAAACTCCCTCACTCCAGTCGAGAGAAACAGGTCTTCTCTTCGAAACGTCACATCCACTTCCTATTCAAGCGCTCAGGCCTTGTATTCTAGGGGGTGTTGGATGGCCTAGGGCATTCGTTCTCGCTATCAGAAGGAAGTGAATTCAAAACCCGACCCAACCGAAGATCCATCGTGTTCGCTAATGGCGACTAGGGATCATTAAATAATTATCGCAGTTCCCTCTATGTGAAATGATATTTATAGGGGTACCAAACCAAAGGGGATCCTCTGTTTGATCCCTGCTTCTATAATATGAATATCCACCCACTTTCGGGGCAACGAATACACACCCACTGGACTGGATACCACACTATATAAGTTATCACTTCCACCCCTGTTAGTGCTGAAAGGATTAATCCTAGAGCAACCGGGCACTGGAAACAGAAAAAAATTATTTAGATTTTTAAAGTATCTTAATATTAAATACCATATTTAATGTAATACTGTACACGATATTAATCATATAAAAAGTAATATTTAATATTAAATCCTTGATTTGATTCTGCTTTTTTGCAAATTCTATTGTTTCAATGTGCAGGAGAACATTATTTCCCATATTCTTGTATACCATTGTAGAATGTTTAAATTTTTTGTCTAAAATTGTTATCTTTATTTATCGGATCTAAGATGAAGTGCACAGAGCAAAATTTGCTGGATTTTAATTTATGTAATTATTTTAATAATGACGCTGTATTCTTTAAAATATTTTGATTACTTCAGTCAGTAGATTTTCAAAGTTATCTTCCATGGCATCTTTCTGCCAGCATTTTCTATTATTTCTTTTATCAACCTTAATTCTTCATAATAATTAATATAATGCATATATATTCATATAATGTGTCATGACGTACGTCGTGACACATTGTATAATTTAAAAATTTTCTATTTACAATTTTTTAAAAATTTAAATAGGTATTGGCAACGGAGACGCATTGGGGAAATGCATCGATGAAGTTTTGAAAGCACTTTTTCTTCTAAATTTAGTGAA
The DNA here is from genome assembly GCA_037975125.1 of Latrodectus hesperus. Taxonomy (NCBI): domain Eukaryota; kingdom Metazoa; phylum Arthropoda; class Arachnida; order Araneae; family Theridiidae; genus Latrodectus; species Latrodectus hesperus. The sequence continues at coordinate 48,619,975 of CM075852.1, read as the reverse complement.
AAATTTATTTGTTTCTACAATAATCGGGTTATAATAAAAGTAGACACAAAAAAGATAACGTTTATTGATTGTAGTAAAATGATTCGATAATCATATCAAGGATGTGGAAGGAAGGGAAAATTGTAGGCATGATAATAATTATTCAGAATTTAGTTCTTCCTAGGCAAGAATCAAAGGAAAAAGAGTTACAAGAAGATTCGTAATTTTCCACAAGAAAACTTTTATCATGAAAAAGCATGCTGATAAATAAGGTAAAACATTTTTTTATAACACTCTCTTGACATTTTTGTTTACTATTACCTAACAGTTTTTTGTAATAACGATAATTAATATTAATTTTGAAAGCGTCAATTATGCTGTTATTTGCGAAAATTTCCCTGGAATGATTTTCCAGGGCAGAAAATAATATGGCTATATTGATATACCATGATTTTCTGTGTTTTACCTTGTATTTATGTTCATAAATTCAAAATGCAATAAGGCGCAAAAAGTTTCAATCAATTTTAACCAATTTGTGCTCTTAAAATACATAAAAATAATTTTCTAATGTATTAATATAGTTTCAATCTTGTACTTTGATATTTTATATGTTTAACAAATTACATTTAAAATATCTCAATTTCAATTAATATAAAAAATATTTAAAACACGAAATATCTAATTTACTTTAAAAGTATTCTAAAAAATCATTTTATCAATAATCATTTTTTTAAAAAAATTATTATCAATTTTAAAAAATAACAAAATACTAACAATAGATAGTAATAAAAATATAAACATTTTTTCGTGACATTGTAAAAGTTTCAGTTTTGCGAATGTCATAAAATAAAGTAACACACCTTGATGATTCGTTACTTGGGTATCAACAGAATATTATTTGGATGGTCACGCAGATCAGTGTTATTGTGTTACTTGAATATCTCATAAGATAAGGTAACACACCTCGATGATTCGTTACTTGGATATCAACAGAATATTATTTGGATGGTCACGCAGAGATCAGTGTTATTGTGTTACTTGAATTTCTCATAAGATAAGGTAACACACCTCGATGATTCGTTACTTGGATACCAACAGAATATTATTTGTATGGTCACGCAGAGATCAGTGTTATTGTGTTACTTGAATTTCTCATTAGATAAGGTAACACACCTCGATGATTCGTTACTTGGATATCAACAGAATATTATTTGGATGGTCACGCAGATCAGTGTTATTGTGTTACTTGAATATCTCATTAGATAAGGTAACACACCTCGATGATTCGTTATTTGGATATCAACAGAATATTATTTGGATGATCACGCAGATCAGTGTTATTGTGTTACTTGAATTTCTCATTAGATAAGTTAACACACCTCGATGATTCGTTACTTGGATATCAACAGAATATTATTTGGATGGTCACGCAGATCAGTGTTACTTGAATATTTCATAAGATAAGGTAGCGCACGTCGATGACTCGCTATTTTGATATGAATGTCAAAATGTTACTTGGATGTTAACGTTGATCAGTCTCATTGTATTGCTTGAATTACTTGAATCTCATAACAAAAAGTAACGCACGTGGATGATTCGTTACTTGGTTATGGACGCGTCGAAATATTACTTGAATTGTAACATTAATCGGTGGATGATTATGTTGCTTAAATTTTAAATATATAACATTTCCTGAAATCATTTTTAACCTATTATGTGAATTTTATGAAACAAACAAATTACAATGCACTCTATGTTATAAAAGTTTAATATAACTAAGATTAGAGAAGTTTTAATCTATTTTCACATTTTTAAAATAAAATTTTAAAAACAATTGTATTTCAATATGTAGTAAAAAATTAATTTTGATTTCTTATTTAATTATTTTTTTACTATAACGAGCGTTTTAAATATACGAAAAAACAAGGAAAACCCTTTTTTTAATTAAATGTGGTAAGCATACGTCACTGCTTAAATTTGCTTGTAACAATAAGTTTTGAATTGTTTTCCTTTATTCATTATCACAAACCCGTTGGCATTTTATGTATAATATTCTTGATAAAATTATGCATAAAAATACTCCAAACTATGAAATTTCAAATTTTATATTATAAAATGGCATGTTTTTAATGATAACATGTTACGGTTTTCCTCATTGGATTATATCTAATTTTCTTAATTTTGAATCTATTGAACTGATTTAATTAATTAAAAGTATTTGGGAACTTTGCTTCGATGCTTTTTTAATATATATTTATATTTGCATTCAAATATAATTTTTAAAAAATCAGTTAAATGCTTTATAAAAGATTTGAATTTCTACGGTCTAATATTTTATTGCGAACGCATAGGTAAAATAATTTGCTTTTTTCATTTGAATTTAGTAATGAAGCATGGGGTAAAAATTTTATCTCCATAAAAAGGAACAGTAAGAAAATGTTAACGAAATTTCGAAAAACATCAAAACTATTTACGAGATATCCATAATCTTGTGGCTATCATTTTCGGTAAGTAATTAATTACAGGTGCACAATTTTACAATCTTCATATAGCTATACATAATATTTAATTAATAGTTGGCTGAAAAGTAGTTAAGTTAAAAAATTATATAAAGTATACTAATATACTGAATTCAAGTTCTATATAATGAAGATTGTCCTTTTCATTGAAATTATCAATTAATTTTATTAATGCTTAAGATAATACTAGTAAATTTTCCTATTTATTATTTCCTTGTATAAAAAACTAAATTTTTAGATATAATTTAGTGAAAAACCCCACTTTATGCTCCTTCACTACCTCAAGTATACGTGAAAGTTAACTTATTTTTTTATGCTTAATATATTTCATTAAAGCAAAACTCCTGGAAAATTTTATATTTAAAATAAAAAAGAAGTTATTATAGGAAATATTACTTTAAACACCTCTTAATCATCACCACAATTCTCTACAAGTCTTCGCAGCACCAATAGTCTTAAATCGCGTCGTTTATCGCCTTTGACAATTCTTCGCCTTCAGGATTTAGGGACTTTTTTCCCTATATACCATTTATCCAACTGGTACATATTTTTCCCTAGATCTTTTTCCATGAACTGTATCGAAATTTACCTTTTTAACTGAGTTAGATTCATGATATTTTAAGTATAACCGACCCACTCAATTCTAACCGACTTGATTACTTGGGGCAGTTCAGGGTTTCTTAAATTGATCCAAAAAATCTTCTCAATAGATATGTCAAAGATAAGAAACTTACTTTTTATTTCTTAGGGTTTCGTATTCGATGCAATAAAGTAGAACTGAATGAAAAAAACATTTTATATAATTTATACTTTTATTGAAAACAGAAGTGATTAAAATTGATTTATAAGCTGATAATAATACATTTCTTGTCAGTAATCTATTTTAAACTAAGATGAAAGCTAATTTTCCCAATTTCTTAATTAAACTAAAATAAAGTATTAAGAAACGCGATTGCGAATATGCAGTTAAGATAATTGAAAATATCTATAATAAATAATTAAAATATTAAGGAAAAAATATTAATCTGACATAACGTGAAAAACATTTTATTCAGACATAATCTTAAGTTCCGGGTAAGGACTGAAAAAAATGTACCTTTCACGCAGTTATTTAAACTCAGCAGTCATTTCAGCATTAGCAGGAGCTTCTAGCAGACATTTAAACTGGTTACTTGACTATTTTTTTCAAATTTTTCTTGCTGATTAAAATATGTATAAACCGAATAAAGCAATTTTTAAAACTTATTTTCTAATGACCTTGAAATATCTCCTTTTGTTGAAAAATATTTTATCATCTATAATGGTACACAAAATTTATCTTTATGAATTTCCATAATAAACTGGCTTTCCTTAACTAGCATTTTATGTACATCAAATCCCCACAAATTTCTTAATTTTGAAACGAAAACATTCCATCATTTGCACATACACAATAAAATATTTTTTCAATAAATATAAATATTTCATCAAATTTTAGGTATTTTCATTTTTTATAATTCATTATTCCTGAGAAAATCTTAAAAATTAATTAAAAACTAAGAATGAGATTCCTTTTCTGAAGCTTACGTATTTAAAACAAATGATTAATTTTCAATTTATTTTAAATTTCTTTATTTATAAAATTTTTAAGTTTTTAAAAGTTTAAGTCTCTAAGGTATTAAATTACTAGATACAATAGTAGTATGTTTGAAGACTTATCTTACCCATGGTTAAAAATTTGTACATCGTATGTCAAAATTTAATTTTATCTTACGTACGATGAAATAAATATTTTCTATTTAGTAAGATTATTGTGAATACTTTTTGTTCTTATTGTTAAAAATAAATGTACTTATGATGTAAGATTAATTATTGATGATTAAATAGTTATAATTACTCATATTCGGCCTTGTTTCATTGAAAAGCTGCATAAAATTTTTAATTTGAAATTTTTAAAATTTACTTTTGTAACATTATGTTACCGTTTTATGAAAAATAATGCACCATAATTACAAAAAAACTCTTAAATTAGTTTAATCTTTCAATAATGAATTTAAAATGAGGGGTTGCAATCGGAAATCTTAATTATAATGTAAGAAGTTTGACATTTACTTAAAGGGTTAAAAATGCTCTTACGTGATACTTTGTGCCACACACAATTCAAGTCTCGAAATCTAAAAAGTTAAATAGTTTTAATGAAATAAGTGTCAGTTTTAATCAAATAGTGTTCATATTTAATCAAATAGTATTCATAATATGAGTCTCCAAATTTAGAACTAGATGGCAGCACCATATTTTTTAAATTTTTTTAAACCATTCGAAATTATAATAAACAAAATGGGTATTTTTATTATTATTATTCCAAGTTACAAAAAAAGTAAACATAATCAGTTATTTATAACATTCACCTCTGGATATTTTTTGTTTAAATTTGGAATTAAAATAAGGAAGAAAAACTTTTAATTAAAATAGGTTAGAAAATTTCTTAATATTATATAAATATATAAATAAAAAGCTATCGCAAGTTTAATACTGTGAGATATTCTATAAAATAGAAATCAAGCAAGATAATTTTAACGTTGTTTTTATATATAGAAATAAATTTCTTTCTTATTTTAGAATGAAATGCCCCATAAAACCCAATCAACCTACGAACCAGAGTAAAATTCTGAGTTTGGTGCTTTTTTGGCAGATTTTCTTACGTATCTGGCAACCTGGTATTTTATTACTTCATAGTTATCGAGACCGATAAAAATTATGCAGAAAATTCAATTTTGACAACTCTAGTATTTATGTCATCGCGAAAGTCAATATACGTTATCTTGGCAGCATTTCTTCATCCCCAAAAAAAATTTAGAATTTTGAATCCATGATTATACGACATCTATGCCATATATTTCAGTATGTATAATATATTAAAATATAATTTACAGTTTAATTGTACTTTAATAATAAAATAAAATATAAATTATTATTGCATTATTAAATTTTAATTTGTTGGTATTTATTATACTTTATTAACACCATAATGATATTTTACAAAAGGGTTATGAAATATATTTTCTCAGTGGCCGGAGAGTTCATTAATTTTAATTATTTTCGGAGCTTACTGCCTTTTATAAAATCCTAAACCAAGTCTACATAGCCCCATGTTTAATAAAGTGATTTCATTAATCATTTGTTTGCCATAAAATTAAATAAGAACCTCAAATCTGAGCCTAACTTCTGAAAAGATTCGACAAAATCTATTTTCTGGAAACTTTCGAATAATTTATGAAAAATTTCATTAAGTAAAGCAAATCAAAATATTAAATTTTCACATGTAAATTAAGATGCAACAATATTTTTAGTACAAAATTTTTATTGATTGATTTTTCTTTCTTTAAATTAACTTTAAAATTGCATTGAAAATTATAAAAATTAAAAATTCAATGTTTGATTTTAAATTTTACCTAATAGCTAAGTTCAGGTGTAGTTTATTTTTGATTTTTACAAGTATATTTATCAAAGTAAAAAATTATATATTTTTCTTCACGACTAGTAAATATCTCCTTTTTTTTTAACATAAATTCCTCAACACATGGTTTTACGTAAAAAAAGTTTCACACCAGATTTATACTATTAGAAAATCCGCAAACCCAAACCAATATTCTGTATTAAATTTTATAGAATTGTAAGAAATTAATTATGGTTGAAAATTGTTTCATTAAATGAACAGTAAAGATTTTTCTCTACGGCAAGTAAATATTTCTTGTTTATTGAATAAATTCTCTCAACATATATTTTTACATAATAAATTTTCATAACCGATTTATACTATTAGAAAATCTGCAAATCAATGTCAAATTTCTGCATTAAATTTTGTAGAGATATAAGAAATTAATTATAAATGGAAATTGTTTCTTAAGTAAATATTTTAAATTTCTTTAAAATTCATTAATTATTTAAAATTGAATTTATTCAAATATTCCTCCCTTTTTAATCAAATATAGTAGTTAAAACAAATGAAATCCTTGAAAACATGTGAGATAACCGGTTATAGTAAATAAATTTAAATGATTAAACATAATGTGAAACTCAATAAAATGATAAAAAAAAGCTATTATTTAATAAAATTTCTAATTCATTATTATAAATTTAATGTTTCTGTAATAATATACTTTTCATAAATAGTAGGGATAACAAATTTAAGCATTCGTGTTAACATTTTCTTTATTATTTTCCACGGATTAATACTGAAAAGTGTATATATATATATATATATATATATATATATATATATATATATATATATATATATATATATATATATATATATATATATATATACGTGAAAACATTTGTTTTAAATCATTCTTCACTTGATGTAAAAGATCTTGTTTCTATTACCCAACTACTGAGGAATTTTACTATTCGGATAGTAGCTTTCGTTCTAAGGCACTCAGTAGGTTTATTCTTCGTAACATAGAATCATAGATCAACTAGAGGTTTCCCAAGTTTCGTTTGCCATCCTAAAGATATCATTTCTCACGGACGACATTGCGACTACAACTTATTTTACGTACTCCATCCTCTATTAGAGTACATGATTATCTTCATGTAGCTTGATTCTTTGTAACCTAGATTTATAGATCAAGTAGAATAGTCATGTAGGACGCGTATGGAACTCACTACCTTCTTCTAGTGAGAATGACGCCCTTTTTAAACAGGTGGCAATAAACTTTTGATAGCATTTTGATCTAACTGTTTTCTATACAAAAATCAATCTCCCATCTTTTAATTAAAATTACGGTATTTTAATGATTGAAAATGAAAACACATAACATGTATTTGATATTTTTTCTTTATAAGTTTTCAAATGCATTTGTATACTATGACATGACTTTTAATTTTAAAGAAACGAAGTCTGGTTATAACTAGTACTGTTTCTATAGACATTAAAGAGACGTTTATTGAACAGTCTTGTTCAAGGAAAATAAACGTAAGTATTCTTTCTTATATTTTGTTAAAGATGTTAATTGTTTCCCTTGAGTTAAAAAGGTAAGAAAAACGAACTATATATTTTTTATTGAGAAATTTTCGAATTCATTTAAATCAAATTTTCACTTATGTTCTATTAAAAAGTAGCGAAATATTTCTTGTAACATAAATATTTTTTAATATTTATTATATCAAATTTCTTATTATACCAAAAAAAAGCTCGCATTATTTACTTTAAATTAAAGTGTTTCTATAATTAAATAAGAAAACACAGCATATATATATTTGCTATATTTTTTTCCTTGAAAATGTAATATTTTAACATGCCCTTGTTTTTAATAATAAAGAAAAATGAATTATGGTGACAATTATAAAACATATGAAGGTTTAAACAGGAGAAAATATACCTTTTTTATAACATCATAATAAATAAGAAAATTAATGCGAAAGAAATTACGAATGAAAACGGATAAATTTAATATTAATGCAATATGAATAAACAATGATTGAAACATAATTACTTTTCCGCACTTTACATATTTTTACACTTGAATCTGTGATTTTCATATATAATGTAAGTTAAGTTTTTCTAGCTTTAAAGGAATTCGATTTGAATTAACTCGCTTATTTTATTTCGCATTCAAGAACATCGAAGAACATCATTATTAGTGTTTAATCGCTGAAACAATCAAAAATTTAAAAAACAATTAATGACAGCTATAAATTTATACTTTTATTAACTCATTATTACAATAAGGTTAAAAAAATAGCTTATTAATGTCAATTTTTATACTATCCCGAAAGTTTTTTTTTTAAAAAAAAAGAGGAAATCTCTTAGTTTTTATAAAAGTAAATTCTCTTTATCATTTAATAGGAGAGAAAGAATGATTTACATCAAAAATCAAATTGCGATTAAACGTACTTAATTCTGCGAATAAATTTATTGTTCACTGTTGATTTTTCAATATAGTAGTGTTTTATTTATTTTTTAGAAAAATTTTCATAAAAAACGTAAAAATGGAAGGACATATTATCAAAATTTTAAGAATCAGCTTTAATTATTACAATTGTATGTAGCAAGATTGTCGTGGTGACCTGATTTGTTAGGGCGTACGTTCTCGCTATCGGAATGAAGTGAGTTCGAATCCTGACCCAACTGAAGATCCCTCGCATTCGCTCATGGCAGCTGGGAACGCATTAAATAGTTCGTCGTCGCAATATCCTCCATGTGAAATGATACCCCTTGGGTGGCAGCCCAAGTTTAGGGTTCTGCTTGGTCCTTGCTTCTAAATTACGGGGACTCATCACTTTCGGAACTGTGGTGGCACATCTACTAGGTGCCCTTCTTCCGTAAGGTGGATTATACAGCACCTTACTGAAGAGTTACCTTACATATATATATATATATATATATATATATATATATATATATATATATATATATATATATATATATATATATATATATATATATATATATATATATAGGTAATTCTTCACTAAGGTGCTATATAAGGCACCTTACGGAAGAAAGGCACCTGTGTCCCAGCCGCTTTGAGCGAACACGAAATATCTTCAGTTAGGTCAGGATTCGAACTCACTTCATTCCGATAACTAGAACGAGATCTCTAACAAATCAAGTCACCACGACAATCTTTAAAAATATGCATACAATTGTACATTTTTAAAGATTGCTACATACAATTGTATTATATATAAGGTGCCATCTCTTCTATTAATTTTAGTAATGACAAAGGTGTAAAAATTCTAGTAGCAAGTAATCGAAAACAAAAAAAAAATTCTTTTTTAATTATTTGTAATGAAAATAATGTTTTGGATCTGAGGATTAATATCGTTAAAAATAAAAATAATTGTTCTTTATAAAAATTTTGTTAAATGTATATATTATTTTTTGTAAAAAAACTTAACGTGAAATTATACCGAGTTTCAAGATATCGACAAAAAATACGAGTAAGTTATTTTTTAAGTCAATAAAATTGTAGGAAAAAGACATCAACCATACGAAAACAATTTACATTATTTTACATTTTTAAAATGATAACAAACAAGGATTCTTCAAATGAAACACTCAACATTTCGTGAAAAGAGATTTTTAGCATTTGAAAATATGGAAAATTTTTAGTGCTGGTGACGAATTATAGATATACACTTTTTAAAAATTTGATATTAGACACATTTTTAATTCCTGAGTAAAATCAAAATCATCGGGAAAATGTTTGACTCTCCTCTGCATCTATGGTTAAATAAATTTTATTTATACGAAATTAATTGTTTCATGTTTATAACAATTACGTTTCAAAATTCAATAATATATAAATTTAAACAGTAAGTAATATAAATAATACAAAACAATTAAGAAAAATATACCTCAAAGTCTAAAAATTTTGTTAACAGTTAATTTTACAAACTGCATACTTAATAGATTAAGATTATTGTGTATCGCTTGTTAACGACAATGATATTTCCCACAAAATTTCATGTTCATTGCTTCAGATATTCTTTACATTTTTCGAAAGTTATTGTAAATTATCGAAAATACTCAATTATATGTATATGATGCAATAAAAATTATGAAAACAAACATATAAAAATAAATAATACTATAAATAAAATTTCAATTAAAAGAATCATTTATTATTCACCTTACAATTTTGCATAGTTGCATTTTCAAATCTTTTAATATACAATTAACATTTACGTACTTTAATTAATTATGCATTAAATATGAAACTATACCAGTATTAAAAATATGATTTCATTAATGCTTTTACCTCACCAAATTTATAAAATAAAATATAATTTATAAAAAATTTTAAGCATTTTAAAAATTATTTTTTACTTTAACCCCTTTCAAATTATTTATAGTAAATACTTTAAAATGTTATATTTTGTGAAGTACTTTAAGGTATTATTTTTGTTTAAGAAACCATTAAAAATAGTTACTTAAAAATTAATGTTGATTTCTCTCTTATAATACTAATTTTTTATACATATTTTAATTCTTTAACGTTGTTTGGATTTTTAGGAAAATATATCTGTATTAAAATTTGATTTTTGGCGCAGCTTCTCCTTTTTTGGTTCTTGCGCCGTAAAACACAATCAGCCAATCAGCTTCCCTTATGAAAGCGCAAATTATTTTGGATTGATTTTACTCAAAATTTGTTAACATTTTATGAACTAAAATCAATGTGCTGTGAAAGAAGTGAGAAATGCGTGTTGATATTAAAAATAAAACCGTTCAGCTTTCTGAATATGGCGAGTAAATCGTCTTATGAAATATGTTTTATCAGCTGCAGATATCAGTTGTCACTCATATCTGAAAAGAAAATGAATTTGTATCTTTTAATCGCTTTTGAGCTGTGTGGTTCCATGGTGTAATGGTTAGCACTCTGGACTTTGAATCCAGCGATCCGAGTTCAAATCTCGGTGGAACCTTGTCTAAAAATTCATTTTTGTGTCAGTACTTATATTCTCTTTAAATATTTATAAAAGATATTATGGAGAGAATATACAAAAAAAAAAAACAGAAAAGTTACACAATTATTTTTGTAATAATAACTGTTATAATATTTTCCGATAGTTGATAATTTTTAACAAAAAACTGATCAAAATCTGATGGATTGAGGACACCAAGAGATATATAAAAAGTATCCTCAACTGTCGTTTGGCTAACAAATAAACATGTTACTTTTCCGTTAGTTGTAATATCATTGATAATTACGGCATTTGTAAATTTAAAAATAACACAAACACACATACATGTAGGATATAATTTGAAATGAATTACAAATAAGGCAAAACCTTACAGATCAAAAATGAAAAACATGAAAACCAAGCCTTCATTAGGAATTTATTTGTATTATCTATTTTCAAATTATATTTTATCTTATTTATATTTTTTTACCTTTAGCTTATCTTTAGATGCTTTGGCGCTGGTTGGGTTGGTAAATATATATTTGGATAGTATTGTATTTTATATCTATTTAGTAAAAATTTTCGTATATTATATTTTATATTGCATATTGTATTTACTATTTTTTATCATTATATATATTGCAAAATCCATAATTGTTTTTGATTAAAAATTATTTTAAAGTTAATTCATTTTATAATTTTCATTTCTATAAAGTAACGAAAATAATTATATTTCATTAATTACTCATATGAAATTTCTGAGGAAATTTCATCGGTCTAATTTTCTTAAAAATTTTAATATCAAATAGGAAAAGAATACATTTATTAAAAGTATATTTTTAAAGTGTTCTATAATCAGAAAAATGTGCATCTTAATAGTTTTATCTAAGAAACATCTATTTAATTCTTTTTGCAATCCTTCGTGGTCTCATCATTTATTGTATGCAGTTGAATTTCAATAACTCGAACAGTTTTATTTATTATTCTTAAGATCTTCGGAAAAATATTTCCCTGTACTTTTAAAAAATCTCGATTTTTCAATATTTTAGATGTTTGTATAACATCTCGTGTGATTACCTTTTATAAATTCTATATATATATTATTTCTATATATATATTATACGCATTTTGATGAATTTTATATTTGATAAATTCAATTAACCCAGATAAGCCTACTGTCCTATATTTAGGACAGTAGAATATAGGACAGTAGGCTTATCTGGGTTAAGGAAAATAAGTGGAATAAATGTGTCGAAGAAAACAGGTATGATTGAGCTCTTTTAAAGTTGTTTGAGCATATGAATGCTAGCGCAACAGTATCATGACTTATAATAAAATTTTCTATTTGTATTTTTTCCTATAAAATAAGATATTAATACTCTTAAATAAATAAATAATATATTATCATGTTTAATTTATATTATCATATTTATTTTATTATTTTGATATATGAAGATATTTTTTACTCTACAATAAATATATAATTAAAACTGATATAAATTCATATTTTTTTAGTTAAAATATTATATCGAAATGCAGAGTAGATTATAGTTGAATTTTCATCTCCAATAAATGTTACACTATAAAATTTGCCATCAAATGTATAGTATAAAATTTATGAAATATTTTTATTATTATAATAAAACTAATTAGCATAATAGTTTAACTTATTGTTATTCCAAGATTTTTCCACTATGTAATATAAAAACGGACAATAATTATTTAATTTATCTCATTAGAATGTAAACTCCCTAAATCGTATTTCAGGTCAGTATTATTATAAGTACTTCTGCCTGAAATCGAGGATATATTACCATCAATTGATTTCCAAAAATAAAATTTATTTATAATACTTTTCAGTTTATTAACATAATTCTAAATTTAATGAGAGAGAGAGAGAGATTCTATGATGACATACTCCTACAAAACCAAATAGTACATAACATTTTAAGAGTAAATTTATTGAAAATTCTTTATGGAATTTTTATAATATTATATTAAAATTATGATAATTAACTATTACATTTAGTAAGTGGCTTAAATTTTCAATTTTAAAAATTATGGAGTTATACTTAAAATAAAAAAGTTAGTAAATTAATACATTCTGTTATGAATTTCTAGGAAAGACTCGTACCAAAATCCAGTATGAAATCTTTTCCAATTTCTTACATATAAAATAATAAATATAAAATCTGATCTGTGTCAAATATTTTTGTGAACTACGCTCAAAAATAACTTTAAATAACAATTGAATTTTTTTTAACTATTATTTAAATTATTAAAAATATCAAACGAAAATATTGAAACTTATTGTATATATATATATAGGACTATATTAACAGTAAAAATACATGAATTGCTAGATTTCTATTATATGCAAATTCGGTCTAAATTAATGTAAATTAAACTTGTGAAATTACAGCTAACTAATGTTTCCTGAAATTACAGCTAACTCCTTCCCTATTTGACTATGTGTAATAATTGATTAATTACTTAAATTGTAAAAATTTATATCCTGAATAAAATGAATTTAGATAGTTATATAAAGCTTATTGAATGCCAAAAATAATGAAACATAATAAATAAAATAATTATAGAAAACTCTTTGTTTTAAAGTTTATTTAAATTGCATTACACATTTATATTAAATGAAATTTTATTTATAAAATATATAACAGTATAATATATCAAAATACGCGATTCCTGTTTCATTTAATTATGTGTATAGTGGTTCAAATGATGCTTCTTAATTTACTGGGCTCGGGAATTGATCCTAGTGGTAGTGCAGGACATAGTAATAGAAGAATGGTCATAGCTTTAATGCCTCATTTGTATATTTCTTTAACAACTTACCAAATTAGACAGTTAGCTGCAAATGTTTCTTTTTATTATTAAATAATTATTTCCTATATAGTTCTCAAGGTTTCTGCATTTAAAATATTAAATTTTTTTCAAACTTTTAACAATGGTCAACTCCCATAACATTTTTATACCTCGTACTCTAATTGCCTCAGAGACATAAGATTTGACTAGACAAGACTTCGTGTTTTTTTTTTTTTTTTTTTATTATTATTATTATAAGCAAATTTTCGGTCACCTACAAAATTTCGGCTACAAATCTGCCTCCTCATATTTAATATACATGTAAACTTCGCCCCAATTGTCTCAAAGTCTTTTTTTCTTTGTTTATTTAAAAATTAATCTAGTTAATATTTCTTTCTTATTTAACGCCTCCTTCTGCTTTAGCTCCAAAAGTTTTCTTTTAAATGAAATTAAAATAAATAAATCAGATATTAAATGCTGATTGATTTTTTTATTGATTTATTTTTTTTATCGTCAGTTTATTTCCGAACCAGCTTTATTAACTTCAATTTAGTTCAACTTTCCTACCCTGGCCACAAATATGCTCTAATTCAAAATTTTTATTTATTTATTTTTATAAATTTTTTTTAAATCGTATGAATTAAAAACTGTTTCTAATCTTTCTCATGCAAAACCATCTCTGCATTGCTTAGGATTACGGGTTAGACTTTCTAATTGATTTTGATTTTTTCGGTTACATTTTTGCCCCACTTCAATGACGTAAAATTATAATAACAATAATTTATGTTAGCTTACCCCAGATAAAGTTACGGACATGCGGTTTTCAGCATTATGATTGGCTAATGGCTCTCCACATTCAAAAATATATTTTAGCTTTTCGTATCTTAAACTTTAAATGTTTCAATTTGCTACTAACAACTATTTTCATAACTGCTGTTATCCTACCACCAGAAGGAGAATTGAGATACCCATGAGAATTTTAACGAATAGCGTCACAAGTGTTTACACTTTTCCGCTGTCCTTTTATTAAATTAATGTTCTTTTTTAATTTTATTGATTTTTTTTTATTCAATCACAGAGGTCTGCTCTTTAATCTGTATATCGGGTGTGCGGGGTGATATGCGGGATGGGATAATGTGCATCTGGGTCACTTCATGTTTACTGCATTTTTCCTAATAATTATTTGTCTTCAATAAACTACTACCTTACACTTCTTCAACGCTTTGGACTATCCAGACAGTTATAATTTATTCCAACTCACAATTTCCCATTAACCCTCTTACGCCCAACTGAATAACTCACATTTCATTGGTCAAATCATCTGTCGCCCTATAAAACATGGAGAAAAGTCCACAACCATCACCAAGGCGCAAAATTTACTCACCATGCCGATCTAATCAAGACCTGGAAGGCCCAGATCTCAACCTCAACTGCTCAAATTCCTGCTCAGTAGTGGGAATAGCGAAAGAGACGGAGGTCAAACCAACCCAAAATAACGCTTGCATTACAGAAGCAAATCAAACACCACTAGCTTTGGCAATAATCAACAAATTACAGAAAATAATCCTCTCAAAAAATAAGGGAAAATTTTATCTCCCTAAAGAAATTAGGACCAGCGCAAAGGAGCTAATAAATGAATTCACTGCTCTACAGGCTGCAAAGGACTACAAAGAAACTTCCGTAACCAACAACAACCTACATGACACACTCCAAGAACTAACTCACTTAACTACGATTACAATTCCTAATCTAACGAGCGAAATCCAGCAACTTAACAACACAATGAAAATTACCCAATCCTCACGGCAAACTTCCACTCCCATTAACAACAGTACCAAAACCTACAGTGAAGCCCTCAAGACAAAACCTACAAATGTCATAGAAAAAACCAATAAGGAAGTCTCAAGGAAGTTAAGCAACATCAAGACCTCAATTCGCCCAAAAAGAGTATACAACAGACAGAACTATATAGAAATTAAATGAAGATTCCGCAAAACTCAAAGAAACCCTGACTAAGGAGAACCTGAGAGTCAACGACAAACCCCTACCAACAATGAAAATTATTATTCTCAGCCTCCCGGAAGACACACCTGAAAAATACTTGCTTGAAGCAATTAAAGAAGACCTACAACTAGACCACCGCAACCCCGAGATCCAAATTACGCAGATTCGGAAAACTCTTTGCATCTATAATCTTTGGAATTATGTTATAGAAATGCCTCGCTTCCTAGCCATACGACTTCTCAAAAATCGGAGGATCTTCATAGGTATCCGAAGCTACAGGTTAGAAAAGTTCTTAGCTTATAGACGGTGCCAAAAATGTCAGGATTTCTCACACCCAACAAATAACTGTCCTCATACAAATTTATACTGTGGACGCTGCTGTGAAAACCATAACACACCGGATTGCCAAGTGAAAAAACCATTCTGCATAAACTGCCATGCAGAAAATAAAAAAGGCGAAAACTTAAATGTAAACCACCCAGCTTACGACCGAAAATTCCCTACCTTATTAAAATCCTCAGCAACTATTAAACCTAATTCCACACCAGACACACCGAAGCACTCTAAAGTTACTTCTCAACTACCTTCTGATTTCATTCCATGAATATCTCCCAAGGTTGCTCTTTGACACCATCCAGCACTGAGGATTTCTTGCTTCCCCATCTCCAACTCCATTCAAATATTAACAACCAAAACAATGTAACTGTTCTTCAGGTCAATCTACGTAGATCTAAACCTCCAACGGACCTACTACAAATTACAGCTCTGGAACATAAAATCGACTTTTTCGTCATCCAGGAGCCTTTTCTACAGAATGGGAAAATCGCCTGCATTCCAGAGCGCTGAAATTGCTGGACTTCAATTAATAACAAGGCAGCAATCATTTGTACCTCTACCAAATTTCAGCCACTCCTGTGCATCAGTCAGTTTCAACCGTAACCATCAAACTAACTCTGGACGAGGCACCTCTGAATATAATATCGGCCTACTGCCCACTACCTAATCACAGAGTTCGAGGAACACAAGCAGCAGAATTATCCGACATTTCCATCACCCTAGATGAGCTAGATAATGTGTTGCGGTCTATCCATCCGGAGAATTCATTAATAGGAGCAGACTTGAATGCGCATATTATTATCTGGGGCTATCCGTCAGAAGATTCTAGGGGCGAGCAAGTGTTGGATTTCATCCTTGCAAACAACCTCTTCCTTATGAATTCCCAATACTCTCCACCGACATTCATCAACAAACACCAACAAGGTTGACCAGATCTTACACTGGTTACAAACCCAAATATGGCGAATGTCACAACTTGGGAGATGCTCGATGAAGAAACTCTAAGTGATCACAAATACATCAAGAGAACACTTAACTGCAAAACTTCCACCTTCCAGTTTAAGCGTTTTAAAACGAAGTTCGGTGGCCACAGAAAGTTTTGTCATCTCCTGAAACCACTTATTCCAGACCTCTCCCAAACAATTTCAACTTGCAATAACACTGCCAATCTAGAAAGAGCAACAATCTCTCTCCAGAAAGCTATTACCTCCTGCTGCTCCTCCAGCTTTAAACTTAAATCTCAAAGCTATGAGACCAGAACTCCCACCTGGTGGTCACTAACACTCCAAATGGAAAGGAAACAATTAAGAGCACTGAGAAGGCGTTATCAATCCTCTTCTTCTCCAGAAAAAGAGAAATATTACAAGATATATAAGGCAAAAAGAGCCGCATACTTCAAACAAATCAGATTAGCAAAAAGAAGACATGGAAGGAATTTTGCAGTTCAGCCAAGGACCCATATGGAAAAATCTACAAGGTTATCTTCAAAAAGACAGTCCCACCAGCATATCTCTTCGTTGACAGCCATAGAACCCCCTTGGGTTCAGAACTCAACATAGCTCAAGATATTCTTGAAAGGCTTTTCCCGACGACTTCCAGCCATTCTTTCCACCCCACCATCAGCTCCAACAATGACGTTCCATTCAGCAGCCATGAAATAGAAAGAACCATCAATTCATTAAAAAAAAGGCAAAGCCCCTGGTTACGATGGAATTGATAACATTGTTATCCAAACTATCCACAGGTCTTTCCCAAATATTCTCCTCTCTTTCTTCAATAAATGTCTGGAGCTATCTTACTTCCCTCGCTGTCTTAAGGTTGGTCTTATAATTCTGTTCCATAAGGAGGGTAGGGACAAATCCAGCATCGACTCCTACAGACCAATTTCCCTCCTCCCCACGCTTGGGAAGGTATTAGAAAAATTGACGACGAAACGTTTCACTTTCCATCTCGAAACCAACAGGCTCCTCAGTGACTTCCAGTTTGGTTTCAGACAAGGCCGATCTGTAGACGATGCCCTTCTCTTACTTACCAACAAAATACAGAACAACAGAATTGATAAACTCCATACAGCAGTTATTACCATAGACATCAAAGGTGCCTTTGATAATATTGATCACCTTCAACTAAAGAAACAATTGTGTCAAACCAGAAGCCCATGTAACATCACTAAGCTTCTAATCAACCATTTAAATGACAGACCTGTTATCCTACCTACGAATGCTGGCCTTGCAACTCGAAGCCAGACAGTGGGATGTCCCCAAGGTTCCTGCAGTGGCCCGATACTGTGGAATCTAGTTGCCAATACTCCTTTGAAAATTGACTGGACCACAATAGGAAAAGAAATCGACCAGCACAGCAATATCCACCTGCAGGCCTTCGCAGACGACTTTACTTTCGTGATAGGCGCTTGTAGTGAAAAGAAACTGGGCAGAGTAGCCTCAATAGCTCTCACTCACTTCAAATCATGGTCTGATAAGAACAACTTGAATATCGCCCTTGATAAGACCAAGTTCATGTTAGTCGCTAAACTCCAATGTGGTCCACAAATTCTATGGGGTGACTACAGATTGAAGAAGGCAAAGTCCATCAAACTCCTGGGAGTCATTTTGGACAAGAAGTTGAATTATAAAGAACATATTGTTACCCAAGGAAACAAAGCTATATTACTTCAAGAGAAGCTTCGCAGACTGGCTGGAAATTTCTGGGGTTATAGTCAGAAAAACAGGATTTTACTGTACAAGAACGTCACCGAGAGAATGCTTTGCCACGGAGCAGCAATCTGGGGAGCCTCGTTAACTAATAAATTGGCCCTAAAATTATTATCTATTCAACGAAGGTTTCTTCTTAGTGTCACGGGAGCTTTTCGCACAACACCCACCTCCGCTCTGCAGATAATTACTGGCCTTCCTCCCTTGCACCTGATAATAGAAGCAGAGGCAAAATACATACGACTCACCAGAGGTGGAATTCAGTGTCTCGATCCACCACTCCTATCACCATCAGATTTAGAAAATAAAATGAGCATTGACTCCTTCCACCCTGGTCTCTTTAATCTGAGTGAAAGAGTCTCTGTCAAAGAAACTGCACAGATGTCATGGCCACCAGCAGAATCCTTTCAAATTTTCACAGATGGTTCAAAGCTGGAAGAAGGGGTTGGCTCAGCTTTTGTAGCTTATAGAAATTCAGTAAAGACGCATGTCTGGAAAACAAAGCTGAGAGAAGATAACTCAGTCTTCCAAGCCGAGGTTTTGGCCATAGGCGAAGCAGTCAAATTTGCCACGCTAGAGAACACCACTGCCACTATTTGGTCTGACAGCCAGGCAGCTCTCAAATCGAGCTGCAATCCATCTTCATCAAGCCCTCTCGTCAGATCACTTCAAAGTTACCTGCTGGACTTTCCTTCTATCCAACTTCGATGGGTCAAAGATCATGTTGGAATAGAGGGTAATGAGGCAGCTGACATGGAGGCAAAAGAGGCAGCCTCTTCTTCTCTCCATCATGTAGACATCCCCCTACCACGCTGCTCAGTGAAGCACACTTTACAGAACTGGATCAAGGAGAAATGGCAGGACAACTGGTCCAACGCATCTACTGGTCGTCTAGTACATGAAATTATCTCTACAGTTTCCATCAAATCTTTAAATTGGACCAGGAATGAAATCCTTTTCATGACCGGCCATGGCCCATTCCCTACTTACTTCTACAGGGTGGGTCTAACGGACACCCTAAATTGTACCTGTGGTAACGAAGGAGACCCAGTACATTATCTCACGGTCTGCCCACTCACTTCTACGTGGCATTTATCAACCCCTGCAAAACAGTGGGTTATTAACTGGAAACGAGCCGTACTCTCTAACAAGACCTCTAGACGAAAACTAAACCAACTAATGGACTTCCTAATTAATCAAGAGTGCTTATTCACGTGGCTCAAGAAGAATCAGCATTGACCCTCCTCTGCTAATATCACAAGCCTAAGTACTTAGACTTCTGTACTTAGCCTAAGTGCTTAGACTTTGCTAAGCAATTAGCAGCTTCAACCTATTTTAATGGACTCTTTTCAATTTATGTTTTTAATTTATGAGCTCCTCTTCAAATTTTTTTTCAGTGTGTTTTTAGTCATTATTTGTAATCCTTCGTATTTTCATACTTTGTAATTCTTTCACATTGTATTCTCATCATTTGTAATTCTATGTATTCCTGTAAGTGTGTTACTCCACATATTTTTGCAACTCGTTCCGTTGTTTTTGCTAAAGGCGGCCGGGGCACACTAAATCTGACCACAATGTCCTCCAGGTGATGTAACTCATCTGGGGGTGGCAGGTCAAGTCTTGGGAATCTTCTGCTTGCTCCCTGCTTCAAAATCACGAAGACACCATCCGGCTGCTTCTATCTAACTGGTAAAGTCCATCTAAGGGCGAGGTACAGGGAAGTATGCCGGTGCAACAACAACATTACTCGGGTTTTTTAATCTTATTTTGAATAAACTGAAATATCGCGTTTGGATGCATGCGCATCATTCATAATCTCGAGATAAAATAGTTTTATTTAGTAAATATATGTAATTTTAAACTTTCTTTCCATTTTTCTTAATACAAACTGATTACGCTGTTTTTGAAATTGATAAAAAAATCCAATGAAAACTTTCTTATTTCATGATATCAGCAAACGGGCTACTTGTTATCAGTAAAGAGGTTAAAAAATGACAATAATAATATAAGCAGAATTCATATATATGTCACTAATATTACCAAAGTTCAGAAATATGTTATTATCAACAATTTTTCATGAAAGATAATAGGCTAAAGTACTCTATAAAATTTGGTAATTTTTTAAATATTGAACAATTTTGAAATTGAATGCTTGATTTTTAATTTTATCTATATTCATATTGAAATGGTAATATATATTTCATTTCTATAAATTTTTCAATCTCGATAAACGCAATTTCTTTATAAAAATTTTATTTATATTATTTATTTTCATGAATGTAAAGTATTCTATAGAATTTGAAACTAGGATTTAAGAAATCTTAAACTTTAAATAAACGGTTTCTAATTTACCAATATTCAAATTAAAATTTCCTTTAAGTTTTTTTTCATATCACGTAGGAGATAATTTATTAATTTTGTTTTTGTCATTTTCAAATTTCTTCAATGGCAATATAATACAGTGTTGCATAGAATTTGGAAACTTTTCAAATTTTGAGAAGTCATGAAATACCGAATTCAGTTACATTTTCGATAAAAGAATACTCTAATGTAAAAATAATTACCGTATAATTATTTAAGAAATTTTTAAAAATAATTTTAGTTTTCTTCACTTTGCTATTTGTCAAAATAAATTATTAACGTGCTGCATTTTTTAAATAAAAAATGTATTCTTCTGACTGAAAGATTTACAAACTTATATAATTTTTTTTGTTTTTCCTTCATTTCACATATTTTATATTAAAATAAAGTTAAGCAGCATGCATTTTAATAAAACAATTGTAAATTTAGCACAATCATTACAGATATTACGTCATCACTTTCATAGAGTATAAATAGCGAAATTAAATATTTTTAATGTATACCCATGTATAAAATATTAATTAAAATTAATATTATTAATATGCAAGTAAATGTCTATTGATTCAAATTTAATTACAAATAAAAGAATTTTATATAATCAATTTCTTTATAAAGTGACATGCATAAAAAAGATGGTAAATAAATTTTTCTTTTTAGAAAATGTATTTTTATCAAGTCATAAATTTCATTTTATAAAAAAAGAATAATTAAATTTTTTTAAGAAAACATTTAAAAAAATATTTTAGTTTTTTTTTATTTTGTAATTTATCGAAATAAATAAGATTATTGATTTCTTTTTAAAAAAAGTGTTCACCACATATTATAATATTTTTCTAAGTCAACCCTCGTTGTGGAGTACCCATGGTGTAGTGGTTATCACATCCGCCTAACACGCGGAAGGTCCCAGGTTCGAAACCTGGTGGGTACAATGTGTCACTATTTTTTCAATCATTGAAATTTTCTACATTTAATTTTTATCGTGTTATAAAAGTTCACAAAACCATAAAAATTTATATATATATATATATATATATATATATATATATATAACGTATAAAAATACTTGCTCTATTTTCTTTAATCTAGTACTAATGTAAAAATTTAGTATTGATGTTAGTAAGTTACAAATGATAAGCTGTAAAATTAACTTATAGATTGCTGCAGCAGATTCAAATGGTACAAAACATTAAAAAAAATTTATTTAAAATTAATAAAATTATAATTATAATTACATAATATAAAAATTCTGGTAAAAATTTTTACTTTTAGTAAACTGTTTAAGCTTTATAAATTTATCTATTATAAAGTTTTAAAAATTCCTGGTTCAGTTTTATAAAATATGTGATATTATTAAAAAAATAAGAAAATAAATTCCCTTATGAATTTGTACGAAAAACATGGGTAAAGAATCATATTATTACCTCTCATATATAAAATGAATTACAAATATTTTACCGTGGTTTACGCTTTAAATAAAAATTGAATTCTACTTAATTTGATTAGGAAAATAATTATATATAATAAACAAAAACATTGAAGGTTAACTATTAACAGCAAAAATATATCGATGGTTAGATTTTTAATTTACAAATTCGACCTAAATTACTAGGTATTGAGCTTGTGAAAATATAGCAACGTTGTGCATCAAAAGGGATTAATTAGGTTTTATGAATGATCAATTATATAAACTTGTATCTTAGAAAGAATTAATTTAGGTAAGAAAATAAAGCTTGCCTAATACATAACTTAAGAGAACATGATAGATAGAATAATATAAGGTAGAAAACTAACTTTCTCAGAATACATTTACAGTTCATCATACATATATCGATATTTTTATTTGCAAAATATGTACCAAACTGATAGATTAGGTATACAAATTAGCACATACTGATTTATACTTCCAGCTTTTAATTTCATTTCAATTATAAGCTGAAAGATCCTTTATTTTGTAATTTATCGAAATAAATAAGATTATTGATTTCTTTTAGAAAAAGAATTCATTACATATTATAATATTTTTCTAAGTCGACACTCGCAGTGGAGTACCCATGGTGTAGTGGTTATCACATCCGCCTAACACGCGGAAGGTCCCAGGTTCGAAACCTGGTGGGTACAATGTGTCACTATTTTTTCAATCATTGAAGTATTCTACATTTAATTTTTATTGTGTTATAAAAGTTCACAATGCCATAAAAATTTTACATGCATATTTCGTTTTAATATAATTTATGTTTAAAAAAATTTATTCATGAGATTTTTGATGACGTTGTGCATCAAAAGGGATTAATTAGGTTTTATGAATAATCATTTATATAAATTTGTATCTTAAAAATAATTAATTTAGGAAAGAGAAAATAAAGCTTGCCGAATACACACATAGCTTAAGAGAACATGATAAATAGAATAATATAGGATAGAAAACTAACTTTCTCAGAATACATTTACAGTACATCATACACATATCGATATTTTTATTTGTAAAATATATACCATACTGATAGATTAAGTATACAAATTAGCAAATTCTGATTTATACTTCCAGCTTTTCATTTCATTTTAATTATAAGCTGAAAGATTGCTTGGATATACCATCAATAATGTCTAAATAAAATTTTAGAAAAACTTTACAATTGTGTACCAGTTGAGTGTTTTTATTTTATTTATTTTTTTAACGCCAAGCTGCCTTGACCGCTGCCTTTACACAAAAGCTAAACTATGATAGGGTTACCACAGTTACCAAAAATTAAATTTATCGCCAATTTTTTCGCTAAGCCATGAGGCACTCACTTCTACCACGAAACCAAAATTTTGGTCATGAATTTGTTATTTTATCGCCATAGAGGTCTCGTGGGGCACATAGTCATCCCATTCTTTGAAATTCAACGAGCGTCTGAAAGCTATTTATCTGTAATCAACCATCCTTTCAATATTCTTTTGTCTGACTCTCCCCTTGGAATGGGCATTGTAATTTTTCACTTGCCCTTCCTTTTTTCTTTTGAAATAATAGTTTCTTGGAATTCATGTGGTATTGAAGTGACTCTGTGCCCCATGCGTTCAATGTTGTTCCAAAAACTCTTCCAGTGGCAGCTCATTATCGTGTTCCAAATGTTTTTCTACTTTGGTTTTTCCATTATATTTCTAAAGAATAGTTTACAAATGTAAACTAATAGGGTATGAAAAAGAGATGAAACGTTTGAGAATTTGATTATATGAAGTTGAATCTTCTGCCAAAGATATTGATCAACCCAATGAGGTTGAATCTGATGAAGAAATATACAGTTCTCATGATAGAAGTAGTCAATGTGAGCACAGAGCGATGAAAATGAAAATAATATGATTTAGGAGAAAGCATTGATTATTTTTAAGTAAAAATCAAACAATTTGAGAAATGAAAATAAAACTAACTTGGTCATTGATGAAACAAATAAGAAAAAGAAGTTATTCAGTTTAATAACGCAACATCAGAAGTTTTGTAAATACAGCAAATGAGATGTCAGCATCTAATTCTACAATTCTAAAATCCAACAAATGATCGATGGTTGTTTCTATTCACATAGAACGTCAAAGGAATAAATATCAGAATTGTTCGAATCACAACAAAGAGAAATACTCCAAAGTAATATGCAAGTAAAAGAAAATTCCTTAAGTACAAAAACATATCCCTTGATGAGCCACATATGAAGACAAGAACTTTACAAATACTTTCTAATTAAACTGCTAAAAAATTAATGAAGTCATTTCAAATGGACCAGAAGGGATTCAATGACCAACAAAAATCCAAAACCCGACAAATGCAGGATATGTTACGTGTTCAAAATCAAAGAATAATAAATCCTCAATTTCCTGTAAAAAAATACTATAATTTTACTTACAAAAATAATTCTTTTTATGTATAACAGAAGTGTATATCGATTCAGAATCTTCAATACAAGTACTTAATTTATGCTTTTATAATTTAAGATTGCCTTATGTTCTTAAACATCAATAAACATTTTCTAAAGAATAGAATTATAGTTTCATAATTAAAAAATGAATAATTATTATTTATAATGAAATAGTTTTTAACTTATGACTCATTTTTTAACGAAACTGATTGGGGTGAACCAGTCACCCCATGCAGCCTCAAATATCCTTGTTAGGAGTACGCCCCCTGCCGGGCGTTAAGCTAATTTAAACTGTATTTCTTCCTATCTTAGTTATATTTTAATGCAAACTGATTACATTCTTTCAGCATGCTACTTTCACATTCCTGATTACATTCTCTCAATAAAATGATTACATTCTTTCAGTTCGCACGAAATGCTTTAAGAATTGAAAATTTTTAATTCGAATGTATAATTTCTAAGTTAATCTACATTTTAAATAAAATACTTCAATATATTTCATTCCTGTAGATTTTGCAAGTTCTCGAAAACAATTATTAGCATCAACTACTTTTTAAATGATGATAAAATAAACCATTCTTTCCTATTCCGAGAGAAATGTTTTTGGATCTAGAATCAACTCTTAGAATTTAAGTACACGAATTCTTGTTTACCCATATTCGAACTAAAATTTCCTTTGGCTAAGAGATTCATTTTTGTTAAGAGGTTATTTGTATCGATATTAATAATTTTATTACTATCCACAATTTTCTGTAGCGCTCCTATAATACAGTATTGTACAGGATTTCGAAACTTTTTAAATTCTGTAAAATTATGAGTTATTGAATCCGATTTCACGTTAACATTAGAATTTAAGAAAAATTACCAGAAAACTATTTTGGATATATTTAATATATAATTTTAGTTCTCTTTGTTTTATAATTTATCACAATAAATCCTTATTTATTCTCTATAAATAAAAAAAACAAAAGAATTACAATTCTGTTTACAACTATATTTGTTTGAATAATTTGTTTAAGAATTACGTTTTCTGGATTTTTTATTTCATGCATTTTATAACTGAGTTAGGCGCAATATGTCTTAATGAAACAATTGAAAGCTTAACAAAAACATTTGAGCTTTTAAATAGATTTAAAATGGGACAAATAAATATTTTTTATGTGCCCCCATGAACAAGACTATTAATCAAAATGAATATATTCACGTAGAAATTAGAGCAAAAAAATTCTTAAATATGCTTTGAATTATTACTCTACAAACAAATATAAACTTATCTGAATTTAATTAAATCTATAGAATTATTAATAGTCAATTTCCTTGTAAAAGATGTGAATAAAATACGATGGAAAATCATTATTTCTTTGCCGAATATTTACTTTTATCGAATCACATGAATTATTTTTCAACGGTTTGCTTTAAAGTGTTAAGTAAAAATTTGGCTTTGTTTTACAGATGGAATATTATAGCTGAATACCCGTGGTGTAGTGGTTATCACATCCACCTCACACGCAGAAGGTCCAATGTTCGAAACCTGGTGGGTACATAATCATTGCTTTTTATTTATTTATTTTTTTTAATCATTGAATTTATGTACATGTAAATTTTCCACTTTTTAATGTAGAATAGGTTCATATATAAATAACTGACATTTGAGTGTTTTAATACTAAAATTTCTACTGAGTATGTCTTTAATTCTAAAGATAAATTATTTGCGATATTTTTTTACCGGTAACAGAATTTGACTCCAATAAATAAAATTATGAAACAGAGTTGTTGAATTATCTTATTTATAAAAAACACTTTTTTGATATTTCAAAAAATGTCTTATAATTATTCTATAGAAATTAATTTGAACAAGATTACAGGATAATATTATTCGTTTAAGTTATATATATATATATATATATATATATATATATATATATATATATATATATATATATATATATATATATATATATATATATATATATATATATATATATATATATATATATATATATATATTTAGAATTATTATATATATATATATATATATATATATTATTTTAATTATTTTTCAAAAGAAAAATAATTAAATTCTTAAGCGAATTCACATAACCAACAAATATTTTATTTGATACAATCATTTAGTACATAACATTTAATGAAACCAGATAATTTCTCAGTTTGAAAATTCTATAATTAATGAAGCTAGTAGTGTCTTTTTAAGATATTTAGTGATAAATTTTATTTAAATGTCTTTATTATATTTAATTGAAAATTTAGTATTTTTAAGATTTAATTTTTGAAATACACAGAAAGATTTTAGATTATATCGTGCTATTTTAACAATACATATATAATTAAATTCATTAAATCGCAATGTAAAATCTGTTAAGAATTTTTAAACGAATAAAAGCAAAAAGATAGTATTGAAAAATGTTCAAATCAGAAAACACTTTGAAGAAATTAGAAAAGTGCTTCTGATTAGAAAAGTGCTTCTGATATCAACAAGAAGAATTATTTGAATTATTTAAAAAATAAAGTTAAGCAAAAAAGAATAAAAGAAATTAAAAAATTTCAAACGAAAAAAGATAAACATACTTACATACTTAGAAACAATATATATATATATATATATATATATATATATATATATATATATATATATATATATATATATATATATATATAATTTTCTAAATAGAAATAAATAAAAAATCTTTGCTCTCCGGTACATATAAACTATAATGAGCAACTATCATTTATGCTGATTAATATATTAACAATCCATTTCTCTAACGAACATTTCACGAAACTTTATTTGAAAGAATAAATTAATATTGAAGTATGCTTAATTGATCATTGTGTAAATTTAACATTCGTGAAATGGTAAATTTAGGAAAAACTTTTAATAGATTATATATAAAATTTTTAATACGAAATACAACATTAAAAATTAGTAAAATTTTTATTAATGTTTAAAATAATTTTTAAGTTATAAGTAGATTATATAAATATTTTTTTATTGCTTACATGCATCATAATATTCAGATTAATTAATCATAATATAATATTCAGATCAGATAATCATAATATTCAGATTATAATTTTCAGATTAATTATTAGAAATAATAATTTTTGCATAATTTTTATTTCAATTAATTAAATGATTACGTAACAAATTAAATATTTTTATTATTAAGATCAGCAAAATTGAAAATTAATGAATGAAAATAGTTGAATCGAGTGTTATGTTCTAAGTTAGCGACATTTTTAAGGAAATGTAATGCATAGTATATGTATGAATATGATATAATTTTTAGAAACTTCCTAATTTTTATAAAGAAAAAATAATTTATGAATTCCACTGATCAGGCATATTTTATTAAAGGGAAATTCAAAGGACGTGCTGTATAGGATAGTAATCAATCATTTTCTGTACCATGGATGTGACCTATAAAATATTATCATCATAATATGCATTATCTTAATGAAATGTAAAGTTTCACAGTTCTCGTATAATTGGTAGAACTACTATTTGCAACATAAAAGAAACGTTATAGTAACTTTACAAATTGCAATCGATCCTAACAAAATCTGGCTATAATATAAATTGTATAGTCTCATATGATGGACTAATATTATAATATCGAATGATTACTTTATATTCAAGTTTTCCCTGATGACGCCAAACAATGATGTGATCATTACAATGCCGTAAATAGAGCCAATATTGTCTGGAAAATTCAATATCCTTTCAAACCTGTGTCCATTTGTCCTGCTTCATCTTTACTGCTGAATCAAAAGCTATTACGCGCTTCAGCATATGAATACAATCAATGTCAATGTCAATTTTGTGTGTACACTGACAGTATGAATGTTTTTGAAGCTTTGAGAGACAATAGTTTTACTTCCATCCTGTTGTGTCAAAGATTTTCAGAGCATTAGAATCCCTTGTTGGCAAGGGATATGACATTATATTTTGTTGGATACCAAGTCACGTAGGTCTTGATGGAAATGAGAGAGCGGATGCAGCTGCAACGATTGCATCAGATCCAGTTTTACCATCAGTTCCGCTCTCAGATGTGAGAAAAGTTGTTAAAATGTTTATACATTCTCTATGGGAGGAATCATGGAACTTGCAGATTGACAACTAACTACATACCATTTTTTCATCCCTCATCCCATTATCAGTTTTACCGTTACGAAGTGCTGATGTTAGATTGACTCGCCTTCGTATCGGACACACACGTTTCACACATGAACATTTGTTTGTAAGTGAACTAAATCCATCGTGTGAAACGTGTGACAAACCATTTACTATATATCATATTTTAATTTCATGTCTAGATTTTAAACAACAACGTTTACACTTTTTTAATACTGATATTTTAACTTTGTTTGATTTAATAGGGATCCGCCCTATAGAAACCTATTCGCTTTTTTTAGGGCAACAGGATTGTTACATTATATTTAATTTCTATCTCAAATTCTAAAATTATATAGTTTTTATATTTTCTTTTATATTTTATTGGATTTTTTAAAATCATATGTACACTGATTTTTTTTTTAATTTGTAATGTTGCTTGGGTTTTTTAAACAAAAAATAAAATAAAACTTTAAAAAAATAAATAAGAATTTTTTTAGAAATCTTACTCTTGGCGCAGCATGTCCATTTTTCCACCTTGCGCCATAAATCCAACCAAACAAGCAACTAACCATCCTGTGTCCAATTTCATCGTTGATCATATCATTGAATACATTCTTCTTGTGTTGTGGCATCAATGGTAGCGAAAATGATTATGATAGAACTGACTGTCCATGTATACTGCAAACATCGTTGAACTGCTTATGCAGATACTTGTGTGTTCCAAATAACTCTATTTCTTGACGCAATGCTCTTGATATGGCTGTATGGTACTTAAAAGCTATGCGTATAATATATAGGTTTAGTCAGTTATTAAAAAGATAAATGACCATTGTGATTTAGACCGACGTACCCTACGATCATTTTGAATCCATCCACCCCTTATTCTGCAGGTAATCATAGAATCTCGAACGATGTGAACCACAATATTAGAATACATTAAACCCAATCCTATTTAAATTAAAACTCAAACCATATACTTTGACTTCTATCAAGGTCAGAAAAATATTACTCTTTTTTACATAAGTTACTTCAACAAATCTTCTCTAGATAAGAGCGATTAAATGCAATTTGTTATTTTTATTATATTTAATATTTAAGCGATAAGAGATACCAATTATGGACTTAAAGTGTAACATTTTAATTGTTCATACTCATTGATCCCTGTGCTCAGTGCAGGTGCAAAGCTAAAATTATTAGAATATAAAATAAAAGTTATATGAAAAATATTTTAAGAAATTTAAATAATTTTCTGGAAATAATTCAAAAATTTGAAGAAAGAACTTGATTTATTCTATAAGAAGGTAAAATGTTTCGATGTAGGATATTGATTTTTTACACTATAGATTTTTTAAGTAAAACATTTTATTTAATACAAAGACACACAAATGTGAAATAAAGGCGAGTTTAAAAAACAATGTAAAAAAGCAGCTATTTTCGTTTCCAATGCTCACCGCTTCATCGTCCTTCGCAGAACAACACAGCGCCTTACAAAATAAATCCAGATAAAGAGCTGCTCTCACAATCAAACACAACGCATCATTTAAAATGCATGCAACACTACTTGAATCTATAACATATTGAAACTAAAATATAACAAGTGTTATGCGAATTTGATATTTTCTACATTGTGGACACGGTTGTCCCCACAGATTTTAATTAAATAAAAAGCATTAAAATACAGGTGATTCTAAAATGATTTTACAGATTAAGAGGGTTGATATCACCCATTTAGAGAAACAATAATTACCATAGAGCACAATGTCACATTCCACTCTGAGTGGCAAAATGGCAGTCTTCTTCCACAAATTTAAACCCCCTCAGGGGGTTTACCTTCTTTAGGTAAACACGGGTGTCACAATCCCGAGGTACCCCAGTGATCTGTCCTTTCTTTTTTCCCCTCTCCTCTATTCTGCTTTTTCTTCCTCTTCTCCCTCAGTGTGGTTGCCTCGTAACAGGTTGAGGGCTCCCCTTGAGTAGCTTTCACCGCTCTGTTGCTATTAGCTACTCCTGAGGACTAAATCACCCACGTGTTTGCCGTGCGTGGAGACCCGTGTCCCTGGAAAGGAGGATCCTGGTAATTGAGGCCTCCAGAGACCAACACATTGCTTTGGCCTCTGCTTCAGGTAAACGGGAGGTGTGTTGTGGTCCTCAGCACATCAATCGGCTTTATGGATCAAGTGATCGGTACATCTACTGGGTGACTCGTTAAGGGTGGAGGCCACTTCAGGGATGTACTGTGAGCGTATAGGACCTGGCTAGCACTGGTGTAGCTGGTCTGCATCCCCTTGTTGGACTCGGTGGTGGGTGGTGCCATCAGGTCCCGAATTTTCCATTTTCATTATGGAAACGAACATATTTTCTTCTCTCCCACGGGAGCAAACCTTGTCAATAATTAAAACCAGATTCTACATTGTAAAACGGAAAGAGGGTACATTTGATAACGTATCCCCTTTCCTAATCCAAAAAGGTATATCTGGAAACATAGGAGAAGCAAAGAGCATTCGGAAACTTCGTTCTGGTGATCTTATGGTAGAAGTTGCTACTGATGCACAGTCAACTCTCATAAGCAGCATGAACATGCTTGCTAATCTTGAGATGTCCGTCCAACCTCATATTAATCTTAACTTTTCACGTGGTGTGGTATCCGCCAAGGATTTATTAAATACGCCTGCGGACGAGATATTAGAAAATCTCAAAGATCAAAAGGTCTGTGCTGTAAAACGCATCACTATCAGACGAGATGGGCAGATTATTAATACTAAACATCTCGTACTGACATTTGCGACGCCAGACCTGCCGCAGCATATTAAAGCTGCGTATATGCATCTATCCGTTAGGCCATTTATTCCAAATCCTTTGCGTTGTTTCCAGTGCCAGAGATTTGGTCACTCTAAAGCGGCTTGCAGGGGCAAACTGACTTGCGCTCGCTGCGCAGCAGTTGGCCATGACAGTTCGTCTTGTACTGCAAAGGAGAGATGTGTCAACTGTAAGGGTGACCACCCCTCCTACGCTAGAAGTTGCCCTATCTGGATACTGGAAAAAGAAATCACAACCACCAAAGTTAAGAATAATTGTTCCTATCCTGAGGCGAGACGGGCTGTTGCAGCTCGTACACCTCAAGTAGGAGTCAGCTATGCGACTGTTGCTGCCAAAGTCTCCAGGACGACTAGTACACAAACGGATGCTCTTTCGCTTCCAATAGTCAAATTACCCCCTACATCTGAGAAAAGGCAAAAAACATCCACAACTACTCTCCGTAAAAAAGCTCCGATGGCTAAATCTAAAGCCCTCAAGGCCTTAAAACTAAAGTCTGCTAAGGAGGGCAATTTTAGGTCTTCCATATCCACCCGTAAAGCCTTAACCCTGGAAGCTGACGCTGTTTATCTACATCCCTCCGACGAAGATCTGCCACTCGAGGAGATGTCAGATGACATGCCTTCCAGCTCCGGGAAAGGAGCTTTTCAAATTAAACAATAACTTCCTTTGTTTCTTTGAACTGCAATGGTTTGCGTTCTCATCATGATGACATCAAGTCTATAATTTCAGCCTACAACCCCGCATGCATTGCACTTCAGGAAACATTCCTGAAGTCCAGCAATAGCTTTTCCATGCGTGGGTTTAAAAGTTTTAGAAAAGACTATGGTGATGATGGTGCAGTGTCTGGAGGTGTTTGCATATTAACATCTGACAACTATCCCAGCACTGCCCAGCATTTAAATACTACACTACAGGCTGTAGCTGTGCGAATTCACACATCATGCTTGTTTACAGTCTGTAGTTTGTATTTGCCACCACACGATGTCATCCGCCAAGAGGAACTTGATGCATTAATAGAACAGCTGCCAACACCATTTCTATTGTTAGGTGACTTTAACGGCCATAGTTCTTTGTGGGGAAATGATGATACTAATTCTCGCGATCGGCAGATAGAGCGGTTTATTTCAGACAACAGCCTCTGTCTGCTTAATACCGACGAGAAGACTTATTTCCATGTACCCACAAGAACATTTCATTCTCTCGATCTGGCCATTTGTTCTCCATCTCTTCTGTCATTGTTAAATTTAATTGTAGGAAATGATCTGCACAACAGCGATCATTTTCCTCTCGTCATCTCCCAGATTGGAGGTAGTAGTGTAAGACAGCGTCTACCTACTTACGTTTACAGTCGGGCAGATTGGACGTTATTTGCACAATTGGCAGATATTGATAACGAAATGGTTATGATCGATAATATTGATAATGCTGTATATAAAGTCACTGAAACAATTATAAATGCAGCTGATGCATCAATACCAAAAGTTCCTCATTACCACACCGGCGTTGCAAACCATGGTGGAATAATGAATGTCAACAAACTTATAAAAAACAAGGGAAGTTATGGGGGTTATTTCGGAGGTACCCCACAACGGAGACTCTTATCGCCTTTAAGAGAGCAAAGCTTAGCTCGCAGAGCTCGTCGTCGAAGTCAGAAGGAATCCTGGTCCCGCTATGTATCCTCAATTACTTCTTCCACATCCAGTAAACAGTTGTGGAGAAAAGTGAAAGCAGCCAATGGAATCTATAGAGAATTTTCAATTCCTATTTTGAAATCCGGAGCTGCCATATGCTCTTCTCCTAAGGACATCGCTAACGTCCTTGGTGAAACCTTTGCTAGCGTCTCAAGCAACGACTCTTATGGTCCTTCGTTCTTGAGGATCAAGAGTCGTGCTGAGCAAACACCAATTCGTTTCAACCATGGACAAGCTTTGCCTTACAACTGTGAGTTTCGGATGTTGGAATTGAAGAGAGCATTACAGCAGGCCCATGATACTAGCCCAGGACCAGATGGAATCAGCTATCAAATGCTTCGTCATTTAAGTCGAGATTCCCTGTTTAACTTACTTTACTTGTTCAATAGGATCTGGACTGAAAATAAATTTCCATCACTTTTGAGCGAAGCAATAGTGATTCCGATCCTTAAGGCTGGTAAGGATCCTTCTGTTCCTTCATTAATTATCGACCAATAGCTCTGACCAGTTGCTTGTGTAAGACTCTCGAACTTATGGTCAACGCCCGTCTCGTATATGTCTTAGAAAAAATAAATGTATACATATTAATCAGAGTGGCTTCCGTAAAGGGAGATCCACTCTTGATAATATCACATATTTGGAGACCCAAATCCGCAATGCTTTTGTGCGGAGGAACCATCTGGTCTCCATTTTCTTCGACATTGAGAAGGCATATGACCGTACGTGGCGTTATGGAATTCTCCGTAGGATGTATAATTTTGGCTTTAGGGGTAATTTGCCGATATTCATAGAAAACTTTTTACGCTCTCGTGGTTTTAAAGTTCGTATGGGTACGTTTTTGTCCAATAATTTTAACCAACCTGAAGGTGTTCCTCAGGGAAGTATTTTAAGTGTCACCCTTTTTAATCTTCATATCAGTTGCATTCTTCATCAACTTTCACCTTCTGTGCATGGTACCTTGTACGTTGATGACCTGCAAATATCTTGTGAAGGGTCTAACATGAATCTAATTGAGAGACAATTACAAACATCTGTTAATAAAATTGCTGCATGGTGTGCTGAGAATGGCCATACACTATCTCCTAGCAAGAGCAATTGTGTCCATTTCTGCAGGAAGACTAGCCTCCACAATGATCCCGTCATTCGTATAAACAACACACCTATACCAGTGGTCAGTGAGGTAAAATTCCTCGGAGTGATATTTGACCGTAAATTAACCTTTCTTCCGCATATATTATATCTGCGGAAGAAGTGCGAGCGATCGCTCAATATCCTCAAGGTGCTTTCAAACACATCTTGGGGTGCTGATCGCACGTCACTCCTCCGAGTTTACCAATCATTAATTTTATCTCGCATAGACTACGGTTGTGTTGTTTACGGATCTGCTAGGTCTTCTGTTTTACGCAGACTGGACACCGTCCATCATTCTGCTCTGAGAATATGTTCAGGCGCATTCCGCACATCACCCGTCCAGAGTCTTTATGCAATATGTCAACAATTGCCTTTGGACCTGCGACGTATGCAGCTGTCTCTCAATTATTATTGTAAAATTATGTCTGACCCTCACCATCCACTATGTTCTTTTGCTCTTACTCCTGCTCTGAAGAGAATATATGATGCTAGACCATATAGCATCCTACCCTTCCTCACTCGAACAAAAAACCATTTATCCTTATCTGACCTACGTGATGTCCGTTTCATTAAAACGGACATTTTAGTACATCCACCTTGGTATGATCCACAAATATTGATTATTAATCCATTTGCTGATTGTAGAAAATCGGACACAACGCCTACAATTTTCCAACAGCTATATTATTCACATCGCTGTCAGTATTCTTCCTACACGCCAGTATTCACGGATGGTTCTAAAACAGCAGGACATGTCGGCTGTGGTATTTTTATGAATAATGTTACATACAGTTACAGCCTTCATGCTTCCTGCTCCATCTTTACAGCTGAAGCCACAGCAATTTATAATGCGCTTCAGCTCGTGAATACTGTAAATTCTCATTCCTTTTGCGTGTATACTGACAGCTTGAGTGTATTAAAAGCGTTGGAAAATTTGAACATTCATTGTCATCCGGTTGTGTCCAAGATTTACCAAACATTGGATTCCCTTGCTGGCAAGGGTTATGATATCAAATTTTGTTGGATCCCAGGTCACGTAGGTCTCGAGGGAAATGAAAAGGCAGACGTGGTTGCTAAAGCAGCCTCAACGTCAATACAATTTTCAATCCCTCTTTCAGATGTGAGGAAGTATATTAAAAATCATGTCTACTCCCTCTTCCAGGAGTTTTGGAGCATGCAGGTCACCAACAAATTGTGTACCATTTTCCCATATTTCATTTCATTATCAGTTTTACCGCTACAAAGTGCTGATGTTAGATTAACTCGCCTTCGTATCGGACACACACGTTTCACACACAGACATTTGTTTCTAAGTGAACTAACTCCATGGTGTGAAGCGTGTGATGAACCATACACTGTTCAACATATTTTAATTTCATGTCATGATTTTATCCAGCAACGTTTACACTTTTTTAATACTAATTTATTAATTTTATCTGATTTAATAGGGGATCTACCCCATGGAAACCTATTCGCTTTCTTGAAGGCAATAGGTTTTATACATTATATTTAATCTGCATTTTAGATTTTAAAAAAATTATACAAATAATTGTTATTTTCATTTTCTATATTTTATAACTAGATTTTAATATAGTATATACACTTATTTTTGTTTTTTAATATTTTAATGTTGTTTGGGTTTTTGAAAATAAATAAATAAATAATTAAAATAAAATAAAGTTACACAAAACTAATTCTTGGCGCAGCATGTCCAATTTTGGACCTTGCGCCATAAAACCCAACCAACCAACCAACCACAAATTTAAACATGCGTAAGAAAGATCAACTTTCGGTCAAATGTCACTCCGATAAATTTTATATCATGAACAACGGGTATAGGTGTATTGATTGAATTAATAATTGGATCACTTCTTGCAAAAATTGAAACAGCAACTCTTGCTAGGGGATTAAGTAAAGTCATTCTCTGCACACCATGTACTACAGCTAATTTATAAATAGATGTTTGCAATTGTCTCTCAATTAATCGTATGTTTGACCCTTGACAAGATATCTGTAGGTTATCCACATACATTGTGCCATTAATAGAAGGTGAAAGGCAAGGAAGAATGCTACTTATGTATAAGTTAAAAAAATTGTAACACTTAAAATGAATCCTTGAAGAACACCCTCAGATTGAATTAAAATATTGGATGTAAGGGATCCAAATAGTACTTTAGAAACATGAGAACGTAAAAAGTATTTTAGTCAAAAGCCAAAATTATGCAATGTACGGAGAATATTCCATAACGCTATGTACGGTCATATGCTTTCTCAGTGTCAAAGAAAATGGAAATCAGATGGTTTATCCGCATGAAAGCATTTCGAACTTGTTTCCGAATATGTTATGTTATCAAGAGGGAATTTTCTTTTTCGGAAACCACTCGGATTAACAGGAATACATTTATTTTTTTCTAAGACATAAATGAGACGAGCATTGACTATACATTTGAGAGTCTAGCAAAAGTAACTTGTCAGAGTTATGGGTCGATTATTCAGAGGATCAGAAGAATCTTTTGCATCTTTCAGAATCGAAATCACTACAGCTTCTTTACAAAGATTTGGAAATATATTTTCAGTCCAGATTCTATTAAACAAGTGTTGTACGTTCGATAATAAATCTGGACTTAAATGTTGAAGCATGAGATGGATTATTTTAGTAAGTCCTGAACTAGTATTGTTGACTTGCTTCCAAGCTTTCCTCAATTCCAGCATATGAAATTCGCAGTTAAAGGAAAGAGCGTGTCTGTGGTTGAAACAAATTGGCATTCCCTCAGCATGACTCTTAGTCCATAGAAATGAAGAACTATAAGAGTCGGAGTTTGAGATGGTAGCAAAGGTTTCACCCAGGATGTTAGCGATGTCCATAGAAGAAGAGTATACAAAAATATTGAGTTTGAAGAAATGATTTTTCAACTTTTAAAGTTTATGAAATTGCAAATTCAGATATCAGGAATTAAATAAATTCATTTTTCTATATATGAAGTAAGGTTATTCCATCGTAGAATTGTTTCCATATATTACGAAAAAGGAAGGTCCATAAATGTACTCAACAGCAATCGAACTTTGAGGTTTCCTGATGTGCAAGGTTAAAATAACTCGTGTACCACATAATCATCGACGTTTTCATCATAAAATTTTATTTATATTTTAAATTCAGTTTCCTTTTGCACATCAATGCATAATATAAGTTGTGAATAATAAATGTTTTAAAAATTATTTATTTATTTTTGCCAGGTTCACCTTTTAGAAAGAAAATATAACCATTTTCAAAAATCTCTCTTCCTTCTCCTTAAAACTTTAAAAAAATATTGTTGTCATTTTTATTTTCTACCTTAATTTTTTTTCATTATTTAATAATTTTAAAAATCCTCGTCATCACAATTGAAAAGAGTCCAATAGTTATCATAAACCAAATCAAATTAATATTTTCTTGCAATCAAAATAATGAAATTTTCTACTAAAATTTCATAAGAAAACATTTTATTAAAAATGTATTCTGTTGTAATGTATGACTACATAATAACTTAAAAAATTAGGAATAAATGTATTTATCAACTCATTGCCAGATTAAAAATCTAAACAACTGGAAAATTCCTTTCAGAAATATATTATTAACTCAAGATTTATCAAATTAATTAATTCTTTTGGATCATATTTATGAGCAAAGAGTCATTTATAAAGAGGATCCTCGTCTCTTCTGGTTTCCTGCTGGCAGAAAATTCCATCTCCCGAAATTCTTTGCGTTCTTTGTCCCTTTCATCCGGGATCCAATATTAAAATCCGGAAGACGACTTTTATCAAACGCTCCTTTCCTTTCAGGTGACTAGAAAAAAAGTCCTCGGATTTAGGTCATGCGTGAATATTAAGTTCACCCAAAGTTTGAGCTCTGAGAGTGAATAAAATCAATTTCTTATATGTGGTTAACTTTTTACATTCTTTTATTTTCTACGTCAACAAAAATTAAAATGAACGGTAAGTACCAGGAAGCTAATAACGATTCTAATAGACATGACACATTAGTTTTACATTACTATTGAATATTGCGGATTCAAAAAATTTAAAAGCTCTAAATTTTTTCAAATTTAGTTACTATTTTTTGGTATTGCATTAGCTTCGCGGCTGTGCATGTACTAAAAATAGTTAAATATTATACCAATTAATGTTTTAGATTCAACAATTTGTATTCAAAGATATTAACGTGTTCCATTTTATAAGTAATCACATTTTCTCCTTCTTTAACTTTATGTTCATTTAATCTAAATGTATAATAAGCATAAGTAAGCAAATTTATTAACATCGTTAAGACGATTAAAAATTTGTAATATATTATTAATTACGTGTGTGCTTATGTTTGTTTGCGTGTGTGTGTATGTGTGTGTGTGCGTATGCGTGTGCGTGTATGTGTCAGCTCGAGAGAGAGAGAGAGAGAAAACTTGAAATTCATAAGAATATTTTCGCACTCTTCAGATTTGCCAAAGTGTGATTTTTGTCAGGGATCAAGGGCCAAAATTCAATTACAAGTAAATTACCAATTTATTGATAAAAAATGTACAAGTTATTATTAATTTTCTTCGTTTTCCTATGTTGCTATTTAATGCCCGACTACAAGGATTTCCGTCTTTCAACTCTTGAAGTGGGTGGACCATTGTGGCCCCGAAAGTGGGTCTGCCTAATTTAGAAGCAAGGACCATGCAGAAGAACCCCAAGATTTGCCCTTCTTTAAGAAAATGCCCCCTTTAGAGGTATCATTTCGTACGGAGGACATTGCGACCGTCATATATTTAAAGTGACTCAGCTACCATTAGCGAACACGACGGATCTCAGATTGGGTCGATACTCGAATCAGTTAACTTCCGATAACGAGAAAGAACTTTCAAACCACCAGGACATTGCAGCCATCATTTTCCTATTGTTTTTGAAGTCATATTGGCAGGTAAGTGAAAAAAAGGCAATATATCTTGTCTATTTTTCATTTCTCGTTTACAGAAAGACAAAGTTTTTCTGGAAGTAATTAGTTTAAAATAAATTAAAATTTTTTGACAAATTAGTTTGGCTTTTTAAATTTATATTTTTTCACTTAATTTCTTACAAGAATTTGATCTCTTATATTATTTAAAATATACTCTTGTATAAATTAATACATACTTAAATTATTAAATAATTAATAATTACTCTTATAATTATTGTATTATAAAGCAATTATTAAATAGCTCTTTATTCAATCTTCCAGTACAATTGATTTTCATTTAGTTATATAGAAACTAACCAGATATCTTATATAGATATTCTTTTATCTTTTCTTGCGAAGACAAAATA
Source organism: Latrodectus hesperus (assembly GCA_037975125.1). Classification (NCBI taxonomy): domain Eukaryota; kingdom Metazoa; phylum Arthropoda; class Arachnida; order Araneae; family Theridiidae; genus Latrodectus; species Latrodectus hesperus. The sequence goes on along the minus strand of CM075852.1, from coordinate 48,579,871 downwards.
TGCATTATGCAAATAATAATGTAATAAATTATTCAAATTAATATTTTAAAATTATATAAATAATTATCAATAGTTACCCATTATTAAACTTCAAATGCAGAGATGATGAAAATATGAAATATTTAAGATCATTAGAATTATTAATATTTTTATAATTAGCTATGCAATATTTATATTAGCATTTATAAAATGTTTTGCCTGCGATGAATACTTGCATACTTATTTTAAAATGATAAATAACTAGTAACAAAATTACGAAATTTATTTAACCAGTCATTCATTAATTATTGCTGTTTATCATTGATATTTTGGAATCTATTTGCATAGTTTGATATACAGATTCGATGGCAAAATATCCATTGGACTTGTTGGCCAATAATTAATATCAATAGCATAAAGATATTTTAAATATATGTGAGTAAAGAGAATAATCTAATCGGAAATTGGCACCAGTATCAGCCTTACAACAACTGGTCTGGTTTTAAACAGGCGTCTTCAGAAAGTCATCAGTATATTATTGAGCTATTAAGTTATAGGCAAGACTATTACAAGTGACTACATAATGTAAAGAGTAGTACCTCAAGGAGTTATGACTGCATAATGTAAAGAGTAGTACCTCTAGGAGTTATGACTGCATAATGTAAAGAGTAGTACCTCAAGGAGTTTTGACTGCATGATGTAAAGAGTAGTACCCCTAGGAGCTATGATTGCATAATGTAAAGAGTGGTACCTCAAAGAGTTATGACTGCATGTCTCTGCGGGAATACATAGAATCGTTCTTAATCATCTTTTCAAATAGATCTAATGGCCATAGTCTGCTCGTACATCTGGTGCAGAAAATCTACATTAGCTATTATGAGATTCCAATAAAATGATAGCTATTATGATCTCGGCTACGTCTTGAGGTTTCTTCCTATGCAGTGGTAGACGTTTTACGAACACCGTGAGTTTTCAGAGATCGCTTACATGTCACGAGAAAGTAAAGTCAAGATACTTCGAAGCACCCAGCTCAATAAATATGCAAGTAAAGACTCATTCGATTTGTTTTTAGATAATCTTTACTTGAAACCTCATTTCGTGACTCAGAACTAAGTAATTGAATAAAAAAGTGCGTGTGTTATTTTATATGTATTTGTGTGAGCGCAAATGGCACTTTTTTCATGTTATGAAGTCTGAGTTACCGAGATTTAAAAAAAAATCATAAGAAATTAATATACATAAATAAATTCATGCAACAAAAATATTTAAATATAATAAATATTTTAAAAGTTTTGTCAGTTAAATTAAATACGAAATGAAAATGAATAATTTGAGGCATTCAATTCTAAATTATTACTAAACTGTTACTATTTAATTTTTTTGAATCTAACTTTTACTAAGTCTTCTATATTAAGATTAGTTCTCGAAAATGTATACAAATTCAGTGTTTTATATGATTATCAATTAATCTTTGAACGTTATTTATTTTATTAGGTTTATATATCGATATTTTTCAGTTTATAATTTATTATAATTTTTTGGTATCGATATTTTTATATTAGTTTTATTTTCTGTATCGAAGGTTTAATGAACCCAGTTAAAATAAAAATTTTAAGGCAGCGCCTTCAATACCAATGTAATAAAACTAGTCTGAAGCAAAAGTATCATGCTCAATAGTCTAAATTAATTTAAATAGGAAGTAATTAATTAGATTTCCCATTTAGAATCTAAAGAAAGAATTCAAAATAAATATCACACGAAAAACTCGGGGAATGGTCCAAAAAGGGAAACAATCTCTTTCATAATTCATAGGCTTTTTTTAAGAGCTTCTTTATTCACTTAAGCGAAATTTGAATCAAATGTGATAATAATGAATTATTGAAAAGGTATACTGAAAATAAGATTTTTGACGATAATTATCTTAAATAGTTTATCAAAAAAATCGAAAATTATTAAGAAATAATTTAAAGAATTTATGCTAAAGCAAATAAATTGATACTTTTATTTATTGATTTAAAATAAAAGTACTTATATAAGAAGTTTTTGTTCATATAATAAATATTTAATTATATAACGTTTAATTACATTATTATTTATAAATCGCTTATCGCCTTCTGTGTTTCTAGCTCTAATTCATATTAAAGTTTGTTGATAAAGATAAATAATAAGGTTAATTTTAATTATTTATGCTTTAAAATTGTAATATATCAAAACTTTAATAAGCATTTACTGATTTATAAATAAAAAAGGTACTTAATATAAAGGCAAAATATTTTGTAAAATTAATATTGAAATAAATATTTTATGAACCAATTGTTTTCCTTTGGATTGAATTATTTATACCCGGAGAAAATGTTTTAATTTAAATGTAATTTTAAAAAAAATTTTATTGCTTATGACGCTTACCTAAAAAATTATGTTCATAAAAGTAATTAAGGGAAGTCGAAACTATAAATAACTGTCTAATCAGTATTTTAAATTTTGCTTATGTATTTTTTTAAATGAAGAAAACTGGTTCTTAATTAATTATTAAATGGGACACATTTACACTATAAATTATGAAAATAAATTGCACTTTACTATGACATTATATCGAGGTAAGTTAATCCGTTCTATTACACTCAAACTAGTTCGAACTATCTTTAAATAGTTTACGACACCCCATAAATTTCGCCTCGATTTCTCAGATTCACATTTAACTTCACCCCGCAAAACACGCAATCTTTCAAAATAATCAATATGGGAGAAATGGTATTTGGCAGCGGAAAATGACCTCTGATACCAAATTAATGCATGGAACGCGGTTGTCATGGTTTGCGCAGAAATTAAATTCCTTCCATCGTCGATTCAACCAATCGTTCCTCCCTCGACCTGTAAATTCCAAAAATATTAATTTCAAATGAGAATTATTTAATTCCACCCAACATAGGTGTTTAACTTCTGCTTTTGAGCATATTCTTAAATAAGGAAAAGGAAATCTCTAAAATTAATTACAAAGGTAAACGGGAAATTTAAATGATTTTTAAGTAATTCACGAACGATCACATATTTGTTCTCTTCATAATAGAATTCAAAGTTAGACAAAGCTAAAAACACATTAAAAAATTACATGTTAATTTAATCATACTTTAACTTAGCTTAATAAATAAGAAATTTATTCATGAATTTAGTTTTACATAAACGAAAGAAAAATTTATATTAATAGGAATATGTACAACTTTTAACATTGGATTAAAATAACCGTTGTTTAATAAATGTAAAAGAATCAAACTTTATATATATATATATATAATATATATATATATATATATATATATATATATATATATATATATATATATATATATATATATATATATATATATATATATATATATATATATATATATATATATATATATATATATATATATATATATATAAATTTAATTTAAAGTCTTTAGGAAGATATATTTATTTTTTTGAATCTATGTATCATAAAGAAAATATATTTATCATTTTGAAAATATTGATTATATTTAATTTGAAAGTCTTTTGGAAAAGTATTTTAATAATTGTTTTGTGTTTAATATTTTCATTAAAAATTAATCACTATATTTTAATTTCATTTAAATTTTCCCTCCTTGATTTTTATTCTGAAGAATTATTCAAGATCATTACTATCCAGAAAATATACTTTTTATTTCACAATTTTTATTATTTACTTACACATTCCTTTTAAAATGTTAATTTGTGTAATTTTATTTTGCAATAATATTGTCATTTAATAGATATAATTATTGCTTCATTTGCTATATTAACTCTATACATTTTGATGTATCATATTTCCTTAAAACCATTATTATATTTTTCTTTAAACTAATCACTTTATTGAATGCATAAATTTTCTCTTCAGACTATATCGTGCAACTATTATATGTAGTTTGTTTCTCCTTTTCTACCTCGAAACATTTTTAATTAAAAAAGTATTATTTATATGAACATATTATAATTATCTTATTTTTTTCTAATGGCGGGCACAAGAGGGTTGAACCCTATGCCACAACAAGGCCAGAGACTGCTACTCATTTGTCGTTACCCAGCGGGCACCTGTGAACCAAGTCACGGAGGCGAGTAGCGTTACCCGCGCCATACCACCACAAACCCGTTTATAGGGTGGGCCACATTCATACAATATCACAGAAGAAAGGACAGAGAAACAGAGAGAACAGAGAAGGAAAGAAACATCCATGCCCGAACCGGGATTCGAACCCGGGACCAACAGCTCAGGAACGCTAACCACTCAGCTATCGGTCAGCATGTTATGATCATATTTCAGAATAATTTGCTAAATAATTTAAAAATATTTTAAGAAATATTTTTTTTTTGAAAAAACCTCCACACAAAAAATTTCACAGGCAAATATAAACTCGTACAATGTAAATATTTTAAATTGCCATAAAATTTATTATTTACCTTGAATTTTTTCTAGTAATTCTTATCAGACTTTTACTTTATATGTAAGTATTTATTTGTGATTTATGTATATATATATATATATATATATATATATATATATATATATATATATATATATATATATATATATATATATATATATAAATTTCTTGTCACGATTATGTTCGCGATAAACTCCGAAACTACTGAACGGATTTTGATAAAATTTTGTAACCATTTATAATATGGCCCAACTTAAAAGATAGAATAGTTTTTATCTCTTAATTATTTTACAGAAATTTACTCATTACACATTCTGACTGAGTTTCTATCTATATATATAAAAATTTCGTGTCACGATGTATGTTCGCGATAAACTCCGAAACTACTGAACGGATTTTGATAAAATTTTGTAACCATTTATAATATGGCCCAACTTAAAAGATAGAATAGTTTTTATCTCTTAATTATTGATCTCAATATTTATTATACGACATTAGTGTTTATTTATCAGTTAGTTCTGTAAACTCCTAATAGGTGGCGGTTTAGCATCTAAGTTGCACAGATATTCGGCAGATGGCGACGTGTTTATTTTGCTAGATTATACCATCTTCGAAAATTAACGTGCGCGCGCAAGCACGTGGTTAAATATAGAATTAACATATATTTTCATGATGTATAATCAAACTATAACAATTTTTCATGAATCATTTTCATAATTATACTTTCTATTGTGTTATTATTGTGCAGTGTTCAGTATGAATACTTTTAATATTATAAATAGTAGAATAAAACTTTATATATTACTGTTTTTCTCTACTAATTTTCATACCACCTCTAAAACATTTAAGTATTTCTTGATAGCTTTTTATTTTTTTATTTTTATTTTATAATTTGATAATTATTAATTTATTCAGCCGTACATTTTGATCTACTTTATTTATTCAAATGATAAATTCTTTTAATTTTTTTTTATTTCAGTATAATGCCACGGAAAAAATCTAACCTTAACTAATCAGTCACTGATTACAAACTATAATTTAATATAAGATGAATAAAATGTAAATTCAGAAAGTATATGTTGATTTGTGCTTAATTTCAAAATTTCAATTTATTATTTATATACTTTAATTTATAATTTTTATATTATAATTTATAATATATTTATAATATATATTTATAATTTATATATGTATATTTATATTATATATATAAATAATATAAATATATATTTATAAAAAAATACCTATTACTTTTAAATTTTGGCTGAAACGTTTTATTTTTAATCTCATATGAATGAACCTATTTTAAATTTTTTTAGAAAATTTTAATTTGATTGTACCAAAGAATTAGTAAAAAATTGATTCAATATATTATAATTACTCAGCCACTGCAACGCGTGGCAGGGCTAGCTAGTATATATATAAACCACCTCGAAAACATGTAAGTATTTCTCGATAGCCTTTTATTTATTTTTATTTTATAATTTGATAATTATTAATTTATTCAGCAGTACATTTTGATCTAATTTATTTATTCAAATGATAAATTCTTTTACTTTTTTTTTCTTTCAGTATAATGCCGCGGAAAGAATTTTTAGTTTTAATAATTTAAAATTGAAAAAATAATAGTTCTATGTCTATGTTATCTACCTCATTTATGACAATTTATTTTTAGATGTTTTTAATTTATATAGTATATTTTATAAGAGTAAGTCACTGATTACAAACTATAATTTAATATAAGATGAATAAAATGTAAATTCAGAAAGAAAGAATATGTTGATTTGTGCTTAATTTCAAGAAAATATTAATTTGATTGTACCAAAGAGTTAGTAAAAAATTCATTCAATGTATTATAATTACTCAGCCACAGCAAAGCGTGGCTGGGTCAGCAATTCTATATACATAAAAATTTCGTGTGTCATGATGTATGTTCGCGATAAACTCCGAAACTACTGAACACATTTTGATAAAATTTTGTAACCATTTATAATATAGCCCAACTTAAAAGATAGAATAGTTTTTATCTCTTGATTATTGATCTCAATATTTATTATACGATATTAGTGTTTATTTATCAGTTAGTTCTGTAAATTCCAAATAGTTGGTGATTTAGCATCTAAGTTGCACAGGTATTCGGCAGATGGCGACGTGTTTATTTTTCTAGATTATAGTATCTCCCAGAGTAAATTAGCGTGCGAGCGCAAGCGCGTGGTTGAATATAGAATTTACATATATTTTCATGATGTTTTTTCATGGCAATTTTCATGACAATTTTTCGTGAATCATTTTTATAATTATACTTTGTATTGTGTTATTATTGTGTAGTGTTCAATTTGAATATTTTTAATATTATAAATAGTAAAATAAAATTTTATTTATTACTGATTTTCTCTACTAATTTTCATACCACCTCGAAAACATGTAAGTATTTCTTTATAGATTTTTATTTTTTTATTTTTATTTTATAATTTAATAATTGGCTCTGTAATCGTGCTATTTTGGCAGCAAGAAACTTTGATGCGAACGAAATTAACTTCAATATACAACAGATGTTGCCCGGTGATTTGATGTCTCTTAAATCAATCGACACAGTTATTGATGAAAACGAAGCCGTAAACTTTCCAACTGAATTTTTGAATTCTCTGTATATGCCAGGAATGCCACCATATAATCTTCAATTGAAAATTGGTTCACCAATTATTCTTCTACGTAATTTAAACCCACCTCAATTATGTAACGGTACACGCTTAGTCATAAAAGAAATGACAGAAAATATTTTCTAAGCAACAATTTAGACGGAAAAATTTAAAGGAGGTATCGTCCTGTTTCCACGTTATCCACTGATAGCGTCAGAATCTCCAATACCGTTTAAAAGGCTCCAATTTCCGATTTGTTTAGCTTTTGCGCTGACCATAAATAAATCTCAAGGCCAAACAATGTCTATTTGTGGTTTGGATTTGGAAAACACATGTTTCTCACATGGACAGCTATATGTTGCCTGCTCACGTGTAGGAAAACCATCAAATCTCTTCGTGTTAGCGAAAGACAGGTTAACCAGGAATGTTGTACACAAAGTAGTACTTAGATAATTTTAGTTTTAATAATTTAAAATTGAAAAAATAATAGTTCGATGTCAATGTTATCTACCTCATTTATAACAATTTATTTTTAGATGTTTCTAATTTATATAGTATATTTTATAAGAGTAAGTCACTGATTATAAACTATAATTTAATATAAGATGAATAAAATGTAAATTCAGAAAGTATATGTTGGTTTGTAATTAATTTCAAAATTTCGATACTTTACCTATTACTTTTATATTTTTGCGAAACGTTTTATTTTTAATCTCATATGAATGAACCAATAAATTTTTTTAGAAAATATTAATTTGATTATACCCAAGAATTAGTAAAAAATTGATTCAATGTATTATAAAAACTCAGCCACTGCAACGCGTGGCTGGGTCAGCTTGTACATATATATATATATATATATATATATATATATATATATATATATATATATATATATATATATATATATATATATATATATATATATATATATATATAGGATAAGTATGTAACGAATTATTTGAATTCCTGCATCACACAAAATGTTATGTTTCACCAAAATTTATAGAAGAATCTAGTGAGGTATAAGGAATAATTTTATTTTTCAGCAAAATGTTTATGTATTTGAATTGATTAAGATTATCTACACTTATTTACTAAAGCTATTACAGAATTATTGGATTTAATATGAAGCGTTTTATTTATATTTACAATTTGCATTTTTTCAATTAAGTGTTATTATAATTTTACTTCATTATATCTTAGCACTTTTTTATTTATGTAGCAAAAGCATGCAATTGATTACTTGAATTCAGTCACCATCATATCTTTAGTTCCACGAAAATTTATAAAATAATCTTATATCGTATCAGAAATAACTTTATTTTTCAGCAAAAATATATGAATGAATTAGGTAAAAGGAAAATTAGTTCCGTAAGGGGATATATATATAGATAGATATAGATATTTATTTATTTGTGTGTGCGTGTGTGCGCGTGCTAAAGTTACTGCAGATACATTGGATTTAATGATTTTTTTTATTTATATTTGTGCGGCAAAAAATGTGTAGCCATTTTTAATTATTTTTATAAATCTCAATTTTCTTCTCTTTTCTTCAAAATAAAATCGCAATAATAAGTATTATCATATATTTTGAGCGGATTGTTTTTAAAACCCAATATAACCTGTCGCAACCAAAAATTTTGAGGAATTTTAATATTCTACTTTGTGTTTTTCTATTTCTACGGCATGTTTAACATAGGAAAGTTATATGGTGACTCGCAATCAAAATCGTCAACTGGTTCTTATTTAATTGATTACTTAACTTATTTTGCAAAAGTGATATAGCAGACGCTTCGAGCTTATCAACGTATACAAAAGACGTAAGAAAGGATATTATCAACAACGACACTTGCGCTATGTCGTCGCTCTATTATATTTGTTTGTATTTAATCATTAATAAATATGTTTTTATTCAAATGAATTAATTAATAACAAAATAAAGATAGTATATTTCAATATGTAAAGTAATTTATATTAAGACTGTTCAGTCTTAAAATCTATTATTATTAATTCTACAGTAATCCTATACATCTATTACTGCTGCTTGAATTTGGCACTTCAAATATTTCTTATCAGAAATATTGGAATGTATACGATTTTTTTATTGATTTGAAAACAAATATTTTAATATATTTTAATAGACAAAAATATTCTAAAAACATTCATTATGCTAAATTAAATCTATGAGTCTTCTGAAACAAAATAGCCCAAACGGTCTTGACAATTTCAAATTATTTTTTAATCTAATTAAATTCTGTTCAAACATTAACAATTTTTTTTTCGCAAATTGTGTTGAGATTAAAATCTTATTTAGTTTTGATTTAAAAACATAAAGATAATAAAAAAATTAAAAATAAAATAAATACAAATAGTGATTACGTATATAGAAAACTTATTTTATTTAAAAAATAATTCATTAAAAGTTTACCCAAAGTAGCACAAAATTTATAAATTTTCTTTTTAAGAGAAAATTTATATATTTTTTGTATTATTTTGGGTAACCTTTTGTATATCAATGGAAAATGCAAACGGTGGAAAATTTTTCCAAGAAAAAATATTTCTTATTCTTATGAAATGATGTAGTTATTTCTGACAAAACGGATTATCTTTGTTTATGTCTACTGTTTTTTTGACGAGAAATTCACAAAGAATTTCGCTTAATTTTATTTTCACTAAGGTAGTTTTTTATTTTCTTTTATTTGTATTCATTTTTTTTCATTCATTTATTAATGAATGTTTATTATGATTTTAAAATGTATTTATGATATGTAAATAACCATTTCCATATTATATTGAAAATAAATATGAAGTTTTTTTGAAGAAACGTTGTACCGTTGGTATTTGCTCGTCAACAATATAGCCATTTCTCCAGAGGCTACTCACAAACTTTTCATTATTCTTATTCATAACCAATGTATGGCTGTACTGGCAATGACGTTTACATCAAATTTCAAGATAGAATGAATAATTTTGCTAGAAATTAATAGCGAGTGTATTTTCGAATGAATAACTTTGCTGTAAAAATAAATTTTATATAACTTAAATTTATTCAAAATTCCACCCCTTTATATAATTCCTTTCAAATAAAAAAAGTTTAACGTCAAAAGACCCAAAAATAACAAAATTGTTTGATTTTTTTCTTCCCAAGAAAATAAGATTGTATTTAACACTCGCTGGTGACTAGTGAATGAACCTTCGTCATTTGTTAGTCACAGCAAATTCGTTTCAGTCCATACGATTGCAAGATGTTTGCTGTGAAAACAACTTTAAGGACTGACTAATGAACGGTTGGGAATATTCAACCAACTGCTTGATTCATTCACATTATATTCAGATCATCAAGAACCAATTTATTGAGGAATGTAATTATTAAAAAAATTGACGGTTAAAAACTGAGAGGATCAAGTTTGGAAAAACGTTTCTCTTTTATGAATGAATTGTAAAAGTTGGTGTTAATAAAGGAAAATTATTCATATTTGAAAATAGAATATATTTTCTTATGCTCCATCACACACACAGCTAAAATATTTACATAAAACTAAAAAATCATGTACCTATTGATTCTATAAATTGATTCATAACATTCTGTACATTTGATTCCAGATTTTACTCATAACTTTAAGGCATTTTTAACTGAATTAATTTTACATTGCAATATTAGTTTTAAATATTTACCAATGTAATTATTTTTGTTTAAATATTCGAAACATTTAATTCCTCCAGGATTCAAAAGTTGTTTTCTGATTTGGATTTTAATTTGAATCACGGAAATTTTTCTTACTTCCATTTCAAATCATGCCTATTTAAATACACCAGTTGCACTGAAATAAATAAATTTACAAAGTATTTTACCTTTTAAATTCTGTTACACAAAATAAATCAACTATATTCGTACTATATATCACAATATATATAAATACATATCAGTTTTAGTTAAAATTAAAATAATCAAAATAATTAATTTTCAGAAAAATGTAGCTAAAATTTCCAAGTCATATTCAGGAAATAAATAAGAAATATTTTTTTAGTTTATGCTATGATATGACATAAAAATTCTCCCAACAAATTAGAAAACTACATAAAAGTTTTAAATATGGTGATAATTAGGATTTTATGAATTTTATTTACTCTTTAATTTAAATGTGTTGAAGTAGTCTGATTGTACCAAATTGGTTGTGAATAAATAAAAATGTTAACTGAAAACTAGATATATAATTAAATTATGCTTCCTCAAAAATAGTTTCAAATATTTTTCACTGAATTAAGTATTTTTCCCGATAATAAAGGGAATCAATATACTTTACACTTCTTAATCAAAGTAGTCGATTATTTTACAAATGAAAAATCGGAAATAATTCCTATATTCCTTTAAAATTCTTTGAGTTTTAAGCAAAAATAAATAACCAATGGAGTAAAAATATAAATTGAAAGTTTAGAAAAATGTTCATCGTGAATATTTTATCCGTAATCTTTCATAAAAAAATTAATAAATCCTATTAAATACATTTTTCCAACCTCAAACTTTAATTTAAAATATTTCTATGACTTAAATTCATCTAAATCAATAAGAAAACTACTCTATTCTATGAATTATGACATACACTTTCATCTCAACATAAATGTTCACTGGCAGGCAGACGATAAAAAAATATTGTTTTCAGATTCCATTAGCGTTCTATCAACGTTTGCAACTGTTAAAGCAGAATATTTCAAATAAAATTAATATACAGGTAATAATAGTTAAAATAATTTCAAAAATCCAAACCATTAATTTTATAAATATAAGGTTTCTAGTTTAAAAACGCAATATCATTTAATTAGTTTTAAGTTTCATTAGTGGAAAGTGTGTTAATATTGATATGTATAATAATAGTCCCCCACTATTATTTATCTATAGTATAAATCTAGATTTATTTTTTATAATTAATAACAAGAAGACTAATTTTACTAAATTCATTCAATTTCTTTGAAATTTTTCAATTGTTAGAAACACTGAATAAACAAAAGTAATTGAAAATAAATATTATAAACAATAAAACTATTAGTTTTAATAAAATTCTCATAAATAATAATCTTATTCAATTAATTATAATAATATGGATAATTTTAAAGTTAGTAAAATGAAAACATAATTTTTGAAAATCTCTCATTGAATTAAAATATAAATCTTTTTTACCCACTTCTAAGAAGTTACATGCAATCAATAGAATTTTTTAAAATCTCTTTAATAATTTTTTTACTAAGGTTAAATAATCTTTAAGTATGTTACGTTATTTTTAAAAAATTTTTAAAATTAAAAGTAATAATTTTTTGCAAAAAAATGCTTATTTTGATAAACCACATTATTTTATCTTTTTTCTTTTGTAAATCCTTCATTTATAGTATATTAACGCAATTTCTTACTAATATGATATTTTATTTAAATCAGATAATTTTAAAATGATGCAGAGTTAACTTTATGCTTTTAGTTTGAATCTCTTCATTTTATTTTACGTATATATATTTTAAATTATTTATCAAAATTGTTTTAAATGTAAGAATGATTATAGCTTTATCGTATAATGAAATTATTAATGTTACTTAAATAAAGGTTATGATAAAAAAAAGTTTACATAAATAATGGTGAATGACCGTCTTAAACGACAAACCGACAAATGGTATTACTAATTCCAAGTACATTATGAACAGTTGCATTATTTTTCCTTGACATTTTTTAGAACTAAGATATGCCTTGTGTCAATTGTATCACCACCTTATGTTAATTTTAGAACAGCCTTATATTATTTTTATGAATCCTTACATTATTATTATCATTTTACAACTAACAATAACCAACTTTTTTACCTGTATTTCTCTTGTTGTCACCAAAAATGTCAGTTGCGTAGGTAAAACGAAAAAATACAAAATTTCTTTGTATAAAAATACTATGTATTGAGATAATGCAATTATCAATGTATATATGTACACCTAATTTTATATGTCAGAGTACAAACAATTTAAAAAATTACAAATAAATGAAATATTATTTAAAATTAACTTTCATTTTTTTAAAAATAAATGCAATCTTACCTATGTTCAACTTTAAAACATTAATGAATTTTTATAATTTTTTTGTTTTTGTAATTTTACAAATAACAGATACATTAATTCAGTTTTATACCACCAAACGATTGGTAAGAAATTCTTTTAGAGAAGATGTTTGGAAAAACATAAAAGAGGAAAAAATAAACAAAAATAAGTCGATGAAATCGCAAATATTCAACTTTGGCCATGAGGCAGATCTGTTGTCCTTTTTCGCCTTGGTATTGATTGTCTCTCTAAAACATATACATCTTATAAAATTACTGTCCAGTCCTCTTTGACAACTGTGCAACATATGATAGAAAATGGACTCAAAACATTTGAGTTGTTGCCTTGCACTGGACTCGGTATACTTGTGGGAGAGATACAAGAAAGCTCGACATAAAAGGAACGATTTTATACCTTACAGTTTTGTTATCTGTGTTCATGTTACCTTTGTTCTATGTTCTAGTTTAAAGGTTTGTTATTCTGACGACTGTTGTCTTCAAATCTGTCATTGAAAAATGAAAAATATTTTTTATTTCTAAATAAAAAATAGTAATTTTTTGTGTTTTATGTAATTTTTAATAAAGAAAACCGAGAAAATTTTATCTCGTAATGCAATCAAGTTTAGGAGTTTTGCAATTTTTTATTAAATTCAAACATTAAGTAGCCTTAATCCCTTGACATACAAATTGAATGGAATTTGAGGCCTTTTTAAAAATACTAGTTATTTTCGCTCAACTGAACAAGAAAGTGAAAGCTGAGAAAGAGTACCTTCTGTATTATAAAATTTAGATTTTTATTGTAATCACACTGATGCATAAATTGCATCTCTTGAAATACAATGGCGAGTCATATTCGTTAAATATGTTGTTGTTACTTATGATACTTGGACAAACTAAGCTTATGACGTTGGCTAAGCGAATTTCAGTCGGTAGGGTGCATATTTTGTTAAACCAGAGCACCACGAAGGTGAAAGTACGACTTTGCTCTAAACTTCTTTAATAGATGGCTCCACCAGAGGATAAAATCCCTCAGTTTTGACATTGATCTGGAGAAGTAACTGCTCCAAATCAATGTCAAAATTGAGGTAACTGCTCATCGACCATGATAACTACAACGTTTTAATTATAATTACTAATATTATAAAGTAATGGAGAGTCAAATTGCTACTACAGTAATAGTATTAATTTGATTAATCATTCAATATCAAGGGATTAATTTATTAATTTTAAAGCTAATTTTATTGGTAAAATTTCTATGAAATTTCAAATTTAAATAATCAATTGAGAAATGTGAAAGCATTTTCATATTTTATCAAATTCATATTTTCATATAATCATATATTGTAAATTGTTGATTATTCCTAATCAGATTATAATCTTTGTTAATTGCTATATCTGAATATCGAAATAACTTCTATATCTATAAAGGCAGAATTGTTCATGTGTAAGTAAACAAAAATCACTTTTGGCTGATTCTCCGAACGTAAATAGTGAATAAATGCACAAATAATTTTATTCTTCTTCTAATAATAAATGTGTTTTAATTAACTATGGAATCGAGTGTTTAATTTATTCAAATACATATTTCTGGTTATTGTTCTTTTTCATAATTTTGTGATTTACGAAGGAAATTGGCTTATTTGTGTCATTTCAAACATGGTTTTCTCAAATAATTAGGAAAAAATAATTTTCGTAAATTTGTATTTTTGGATGAATAACTTGAGCTTTTTATTAAACCAAATATACATTAGTTATCGTTTGATTATAACAAAAATCATGTTGATTTTAATCATAAATTTAAAATTGTATAAATAATGTGACTACAAAGAATAAATTTTATTCAGAAATTGTTTTATTGTAGGTAAATAAAAATAAAACGTTATGTCTTTGCAAAAGTTTCTTTTAATCTTTCTTTTCTGTTTAATCGACAAACAAATTAAAAATAATAATAATAAAATTTCCATATATCAAGATAACTCATATCTTTTCTTAAGTTTCATATGCTAAACATTTCAAGATGCATCTACAATTCGGTGTTTTGTTTCCTTTTTTCCCATGACAAAACAAAAACTCAAACATTTTTTTCCTCTAAAAGTTAGCGCTACCCTTTGGGAGACTTGCCCAGAAATAAAATTCTCGGGCTCCAAAGATATTATTTGAAGATAAAATTACCAGAGAGACATGTAAAAATCTTGCATTTTTTATTGCTTAGTGAAAATCTTATAAATGATAATATTAATAATTGGATAAGGTATTTGATAACTTATAATCTTATCTTTATGATCTTATTATTTGTAGGATTTTTATTTGGTAATAAAATTATAAACTAGTCTAATAATCGTCTATCAGTATAGTGCAAATAATTGGTTTAATTTTATTTTGCTTGTAAATAACAAAGTATAAATATATATATAAATTTAGATTTTTTAAAAAAGAATAAAAAAGCATAATATAGTTGCACTGTAGTTGGTTAAATACTATACACATGGTTAATAAGCATAAAAAAGAGATAGTTTATGATTAAAAAAAATTAGCATGCGTTAAGAATAGAGCAAAATAAGCATTAATGTAGATAAAAATTTAAGTAATTATTATACACAACAATGATCACTTTTAGATTACATTCAAATAGTTAGATGACTTAAATTAGGTCTTTCTTAAAGTGACTACTGTTACAGAAGACAGAAAGTGTTATTTGTTAAAAACTTTAGTTTGTAAATAGATTAATTCCAACTGAAAAGAGAAAAGAACTCTGGTTAACATTCCGATGAGAAGAAATTTTAACTTTAATTAACTTTCTTATATCTACACAGCATGTTTTTGAGTAAACTCATAGAATCATTGGGTTCATAAAAAAGCTATTTATAAATCTATAAACATTATAAAAATCTGATCTGAAATGGGGGATTTATTTTCTAGATCAAACATGATTCCTGGAAGATGATTGTTCGATACCCGGAAGAATATAAAAGTGAGGTGCAGGAATATTTTTCTCCCAAGTGGAAACTTCAAGCTTGAGAAAAGAACTGATGCATTCTTAAAACATGAAAAATCTTACTTCTTCGAAAATCAGTATACATAAACTTCAAAACAATCAATAGAAATCTTATTTTATAAAATAAGAAATCGTAGAAAAAAATCATGAAATAAGTTCAATCAATATTTGAGCCATTTTTTACTGGTTATACCACTAAACTGCGCTAAGTCTTCCAGCACACTTAAAGTTCGCACAAATAGACGAGTACAAAAAAAGGGAGTTTTCTTAAACAAGAGGAGGGAGGAAATACTCACGACTAAAATCAGTAACTTCTTAGTTACTGATTTTAGTCGTGAGTATTTCCAGCCCTTTCTTAAGGCCAGGAAATAGTGCAGGAAAAGATCACTTCAACAATGCTTTAAAAGTGATGTTGACAATATAACAGTTGACAAAAATTAAGGAAAACATCAATCAATTATGTGTTGCAACACATCACAATAATTGATGTGATAACCTCTGTGTGTAACTGTTGTGTAAGGGATCTGAACACCTATGATGTATTACTGTCTTTCGGAATAAATTTTCATAAGATATTTGAAAATTCTTATGAAAATTTCTCGTGTATTCAGGTATTTCAAGGGATAAAACCCAAAGAACTTCCAATCACGTAATCCGACAAAAAGCCGAAATACATCTCTCTCTCATTATTCAACAATATCAGCTTTCAAGAGTGACTTTCCACTACAAAGAGCCCGATCCTACAATTAGACTATACTAACTTTTAATTTTTAAGAGAAGATCTCAAAAGTATAATTTATAGGATATTTATTTAAATAATATTGATACCATAACTGATAAGTCAGATAACACATTTGTGACCAGGCCTAACATAGACGTCAACACCCGTAAAATGAAACAGCATTTAGTTGTAAATGGAAACATGGATTGGAAATGTAGACTAGATTGAAACATATCTTTTATCCATCCTCCACTGCACTGGATCTAGTGACATTTGGATCCTTACTGATAGTTGTACCTCGATTCAATGCCTACAGGACTGAAGAAGTGTGAGAAAACTTTGTGGGCATACAGATTATCACCAATCTTAAGAATCAAACCAAGGGTAGGGATGTTAACTTTCAGTGGATTTACTTGCGTGTTAACATCCAAGGCAACGAAGCCGCAGATATCTTCGCTAAAAGAGGATGCTCCGAGTTGCCCAACAGACACTACACACTAACTTCTTAAAAAAATTTCTATGAAGAAAGAAGAAGACAGGCAAGTCTGGCTCACATGGTTCAGCAGAAAAGCCCTAGGGGGCACGTTAGAATTTGGGGATGACAGACACGATTAAATGCCCGTCTCTAGACTTATTAGTGGGCATCTGAAAAGCATGACATTCGAATCTGGGCGCAAGGTCTTTTCATTGTGCACAAAATAAAATCTGAAGCCGGCTTCCTCCGATCACATCCTGGATTGCTTGGGGCTCGCTCTGGTGGAAGTTTGCTCAAGTTCACGGATGTTCGACTTCGCTAAGGTTCCCGGTATCATGAGTCTGAT
Source organism: Latrodectus hesperus (assembly GCA_037975125.1). Classification (NCBI taxonomy): domain Eukaryota; kingdom Metazoa; phylum Arthropoda; class Arachnida; order Araneae; family Theridiidae; genus Latrodectus; species Latrodectus hesperus. The sequence continues at coordinate 48,562,206 of CM075852.1, read as the reverse complement.
CCAGCTGCCGTTAAATCTCTGAAGGGAACGAAACAACACAACAACATATATTTTATTGCAGTGAGAGCTAAAACACATAATAACTGACTTAAAATAAGGGTGCTAATTAGATGTCATGTTAAAGGCGGCAAGATTTCTGAAACACACGTGGATTTTTAAATTATCCATGTGCTACTATTGTCAAAGTGTGTAATGACTGTTGTAACCGCATGTTGAGAATAAATGCCATGGAAGCTCTTGTTTATTTTGAAGACATTTCCTTGATGAAAGAAGGGAAAGTGAATTCTCTTGCTATAATTAAGTTACTAACGTGTTAAATAAAAAGGAACTCACATCCAGACTTTTTCTTAAGTCACATGTTAAAAAACTTCGTTACATATCAACGATGTTGTTAAATAGCAGATACGAAATATATATTCAATGAAATATAATGAATAGTCTTAGTGTCTCGTTCTACATTATAGGTACAAACAAAATTAAGAGCTAACTTAAAGCTTTTATAATGTATGAAATAGTAGACCTAAGTCCCTAAATATTTTTTATATTAAAAAATTGCCTTACATAATGAGCTGACTGCAAAACTTTCATATTATTAATTTATTATTTATTAAAAAATGAATTCAGAAATAGAAATAGAAGGCGTTCACAAACATTTTAAAAATGACTTTGAAAATGAGCTAATTATTTTCTATATATACAATCACTCTTTTCTTTGGATCTTTATTTCCAGAATACTAGTACTTTTTTGCCACATTAGTGCCACAATGGGGTTTTCAGTACATTTTTTAACATTACGAACAGAATTTCGTTTCATTTTATCTCAGCAGTTTATCGCAGTCTAAATATGGTATTATATCAGAAATCTAAAAATGCAAGAATTTTATCATATTTGTCAATCTACTAGGAATGGGAGCAAATAGTGTACTTGAATAATTTTGTCAATTTTTTGGCAAGACATAAGATGATCGATGGCACAGTATATCTGGTTTCTTTATCTGATAAAAATCTACATTTTGAAAGTTATCAAGCAATGTTTTAGAATATCCCCTTTAAAGAAAATAAATAGACTGCGATTTTAATGATATATTTTAGCACTTTTTTTATTTTTTCATGTTAGATTTTCTGATATGAGAAGCAGAAAATAATCATGAATCCTATACAGAAATTTATTTTTGCACAACTTAAATCAAATTTTTGTGCCTTTCAGATCTTTCTTTTTTTTATTCTTTTTTAATTGCAGACGTATATCTATACTTCTTCAGTTTTTATAAGATATTTTTCCTTGTCTCTGAGTAATTGTTTTTCTTACAATTTCTATTTCTGCCCTTCTGTAAGTAAATAGAAGATAATAAACAGAGCCCACGATATATATTAATTTTATTAAAATATTAACTAATTATTTAATTATTGAAATTATTAACTAATTATTGAAATATTAACTTATAATTTCTACAGAAATATACAAAGAGACTTTGCAATAGTTCACTGGTGTATTTGATGTTAACATTAACTGGGAAAAAAAGATTGAAAACAATAGACCATTTTTTATGATGATGAAAAAATTAAATAACATATATATATATATATATATATATATATATATATATATATATATATATATATATATATATATATATATATATATATATATATATATATATATGTTACTTTTACGTGTCGAAACTTTAAAATCATGTTTTCGCGAGTATTTTGTTATTAGATAAGTATATTTTTTGGAATGATCTATTACATGGCTTTCAGGCCAAAACTTTTTATATATTTTCGAATACCATTTTAAAATGTTAGTTACAATGAATTTACAATTTTTTCAATCCAACATTATAAACTAATAAGCATTTTGTAAAAGATCCATATTAACTCTACTGACAATAGATGGCGTTACTGTCCAATACATAATATTCAATACCCAATAGAGTTAGAGGATTAGAATAGAGGTGTGAGGAATGGAAGTCGAACCATCCGGTTCATAAATAACTTTGTTTATAATTTGTACTGTACAGGTACTATGTAACCTTGTTTATAATTATTAAGTATTTTCTTTGTAACTATTTTAATCATGTGTAATGTCGTAATAAATGTTTTGTTTATAGTATTATTCTAACTTCCATTTTCTTACGTCCCTACAATTTCAATTTTTACCCACACGGATCTTATGAATCATTCCTCTTTAGTTACGCATCAAGACTTGGATTCCTTGTGTACATTACATTTGGAAAGTAAAGTGTTAATGTCATAAAAAGTAATCCAAATAACATAATATTAGTAACAAAATGCAATGATTTTCTCAGCTTTTTCCGTAATTATATTCACATGAAATAATGCAAAACATTTTAACATAAAGTTATACGTTGTATTAAACATTTTAAGTAATTTCATGAAATTTAATTCTTCCTTCGTTTTTATAACCACTTATTTTTTATTCCTAAGACTATAGTGATGAAAACTGAATTTTCTCGCTTCCAAAGGTACTCAGACATAAATTTCAGCTATTCCATAATTTATTCAAATCTATTTTCCAATAATACAATTTTTCTATTTTCCTCAGATTTGCTTTTTTATCACCTGTTAATTTTTTTTTTTTACTCTTTGTAACGAAAAGGATGAAAATAATTATCTCAAGTTCCGTTAGTAACTTTGATTTAAAAATAAATATCTAACATTAGGGAATATCTTAAGTAGAAAAAAATATAAATGAATCCTTTTCGTGTGGAAGAAGAATTTTTCCAAAAGTAAAATAATAGTCATTAAAAAGAAACTTCTTTTTTTTTTATCTATTTTAAAAGAATGTCATTTATTCGTTATTGAGAGCGTGTTACTTTCTCTTTCTTTTTCCAAACATTCCATTACTTTCTTTTAATATTTAAAAAAGCAATATTTTTTACTTTTAAAACAGATTTTAAAATAGAATAAGGCTTATTTTTTAGTTATTGGTTAGCATTTTCTTTAAGGAATTTTTTAAGTACCAAATGGATTTGTTTTCAAAATTACATATTTGATGGTGCGCAACACTTCTCTTCTATATATTCTTCTATTCTAATTTTTCTTTAAAAAAGTAGATCAAAATGTTTCTGGAAAAATAAGCATTTTTAAATGCAAACTCAACTGAATTAATCTTGTCGATAATCAGTTTTTCTTTTTTTTTTACGTTTTTTATTTATTTTTGATGTTGCTTTAGCATATAGATGCTTTAGCTTATACATCGCTATCCAATGGAAGGATAATACCGAAAAACAAAACAGGGAAAATCAGACAGAGGTTGTCCAAAATAATGGAAAAGATTTGTTGAAAACAGTGCTATCCATATGAAATAATATTGGACTAAATTAAATATTTAACTACCACAGTTTTTTGTATAGCATTGTTGCTTGTAATCGCAAGGGTGTCTGTGAATGTACTGTACATTAATTTGGTTAATTTTGTTTCTGGTGAAACCATAATGAGAGACTTAATAAAGTTTCAAAGAGAGCAGATTGTGAAAGACAATTATAAGAGATCATCGATAAACACAGTAGCTGGGCTGTTATCAACAGGTCCAGGCAGTATATAAAAATCATGCCAAAACATCTGCCAAAAATCATGCCAAAACATCAAAACAGACAAAGGCAGGGAAGGAAGCCTAAATTCTTTCTGAGAGGCACGTGGACAATAAGGAAGATTTTGACCACTAGAATGATGACCAGATTGGAAAAAGGGACTACTTAGCTGAATAAACATCTACAGAACCCAGTATCAACCCATAAAATTTGAAAGCAATGGCGTAAATGAAGTACGTATAGGGCAAAGCTGCTATTCCAAAACTTCTTTGACAAATGTAAATCTAAAATATCGGCTACAGTGGTATAAGGAACATAACACCAGGATTGCAGATTGGTGAAAACATGTCTGGTTTTCCTATAAAATCAGTTTTTCCCTATTCTCTAATCAAGACTAGTTTATATTTGGTAATCCTCGGAGAAATCCACATTGTAAACTATCGCATTCCTTTCTTTACAACAAAAAAATTCGCTACAATCAAAAAGCTATCTGTGTGATTATGCACACGTTGTTTTTAAGATAAACTTATATTTATTTTAATATAAGTCATTCGATACAGTGATAAAACGATGTGTTCATTTTTGCTCATTTTTAAAAACATGATATAGTTTAAAATCCAATCAAAATGTGTGAATACAAAAACATACCATACTAAATACTTACCCAGCTTATAGTACTGGTGATTCTTTTCAGCATAAAATCATCAAGATTTTGTTTTCCACATTTTGAGCAGTTTTAATTCATTGCCAGACTTTGATCCGAATTAGTATCCAGTGATTAAAAATATGTATAACAAAAGTAGAGAATAATTTGGAAATGGTGATAAATCTGAGAATGAAATCAGCGGTATGTTGCTGAAGAAGTTTTCAATGACGCAGCTTTACCAAAATTAGTTTCAATGGCTGTCGCAAGGTGACACTGTACTATGTTTCTTAAAATCAAAAATGTGAAAACAATCTTATAGCAGTGGGATGATTATCGTTATCAATCAACTATCAAATCAGTTTGAAATATGCATTATAATCAGATTAATACAGCTTCTTACTGCAACATGTAAATCATAATATCATCCATTGGCGCAACATATTTAATTTTAAAATATATGTACTCTAGATTCTTATGATGCTAACCAGCTGTTAACCTATGTTTTAAAACTTACCATCTGTTTCATTATTCTGTTAATCCTCGTGTATTTAAATTTAGAGGATGCCTTGGAAAACCTCCTGTAGTTTATAATCTTCTTTTTATACTTTTATTCCATTTCATTTATGTAACTTATATATTTTGTCTGAAATATTTTCAAATCCACTATTTCTTTCATATACACAATTGAAAATTACTAATATATTTATAGCCTTTTGGTGAAATTATATAATGGCCAACTTATGGAAATGAATTATTTTACTGGGGTGGGCATGTATATGTTACACAAAACAATAAATACAACCTCGATCATTTAATATCCTTTTAGCATTTAGTTATTCATTTTACTAATAAAAATAAGTTGTGTATTAAAAGATGTTATAAGAAAATCAAAAAAAAATTTTTAACCTAATATCCATTATTATCCATTTTTAACCTAATATTTCTATACATAAAATTTATGATTTGATAATAAGACACATTTTGATTTTATTAGACTTAAGACCTTTCCGTAAATTGTGCAAGTAAAATACTAATTTTAAATTCTGTGATTTTTTCCAAAGTGGATCCAAGCTAAATGAAGTAAAACACAGACACGCGGTTGAAAGTTTTTTTACACAAAAAATTCAATTTAAAACCTTCCTACAATAAAAAAAATTTATTTCAAGCAAATTTATTATAGATTCACAAGTATAGCTAGTTTTTTCTCTAACATAAATTACTTTTCTGATTTTGTCATTTTATAAATCAGTAAAAGAATTCTACAGTTCTCAAAATTTTTTATCGATTATATACAGAAATTTTTCTACCTTGCTAGCAATAAAATGCATTTTCAGATTTAATAATTTTAGGCTGTTATTAATATGGATTTTTCTTGATGGTGTTTGGGTTTTGTAGTGTAAGATCCAAAAAAGGAACAGCTGCTACAAAATTAAGATTTTGAGTTAAAAAAATTATTTTTCAAGTCCCAAGCAACAATATAAGACTTTTTCTGGAAATAAAATTTAGAATAAAAATTGCCAATTTAAAATAAATATTTCTGACTTCGAAAACAACAAATTTAGGAAATCTCGAGTAACAAAATAACCTTTAAATTGGAAAACTAACTAAAATTTCATAAAAATATCTTTCTAGCTTATTAAAATTTAGCTTATAATATTAGCTTATTATTATTACAATTAACTCGTCAAACTTGAGCAAGCTAATTGACGGATAGCTAACTGAAGGATTTATAAGAACTTTTTCCATGAATGATTTTCCATGGCACAAGAGCTTTCAAAACATAACATATATTTTTACATATTTCAAGATTCTATCTTATAAATAAATGCCGCAAGTTATTTTAAATATTATATCTGTTATTAGAATCAGTCTTTTACACACAGCTAATAAAAATTATACCGTGATAAATGATCCATAAAAGGATAAAAAATGTTCTCTTGTAATTAAGCCCACTCATTTAAGTTTAAGAATGCTTGAATGAACTTAAGCTTAAATTTTAAGATAAAAAATTACAATATCTTTTCCTTGAGAATAATTATATTCAACATTATCTGTATTCAATGTTTAAGTGGATGTGATATATATATATATATATATATATATATATATATATATATATATATATATATATATATATATATATATATATATATATATATATATATATATATATATATATATATATATATATATATATATATATATATATATATATATATATATATATATATATATATATAATCTAGCATACGTAAACTTAGAAATTATATATATATATATAATTTCTAAGTTTACGGCTATCAAGCTAGGAGTACTGAAATTTTCTGGATTTCTTCTGCAGTGCCAAGGAAATATTATTTATCCCAGTCCACGAGAAATCGTCGCTAAGAATGTGAATTGTAGAATGTAGGTCATCAGCTTTTTATCGAAATGAAATGTGATTGTATCGAAATGATAAATATATAAATATTTACTTGTTCATAATCGCAATTTTTTCCATTTTACACTCAAAAAGATTTAAAATTGGATTTGTAATTGTGTTTTTTATACAAAGATTACATTTTTCATTATTTAAATTTTATAATTAATTAATTTTAGAATAATCTTTTATATTTTTATATAATTAGCTCCATAGAACAATCTTAGTTTATAGAAACTTTAAAATGAGTCAATTGTTGCAAGTAACGAATATAAGTTACGTCTCTTTTAGCTTTCATAAATATATATTCCGATTTTATTTAATTTAAATGAAAATGGATCAAGGACCATAGTTTATTCGTTTCGATTTGTAAAATATAATATTATGTTTAAACAATATTTACTTAATTTTCAATTTCTTTTTGTTTGGATGTGAAACAATTTACTTGCCTGCTTTTAATTGAAAACAAATATAAAGAAAAGTATAAATATAGCTTATAAAATATTTTGCAAAACACGAAAAAAATACACATCAAATAAGTTTAAATTGGAATTTCTATCAGTGTGTGTTATAAATCATTATTATATTTCTTAATAAGATAAATGCAATAAAATATTTCTAAGGATAAGTGATAGATTGAAAATGTAGAAGTTTTGAACGGATTAAATTTTTCTTATAGATTTTTAATAACTGCATTCTTAATAAATAATTATGAAAGTCCTGTTTTTATTATTGACTGCATTTTTAATAAATTATTATAAAAGTCTTGTTTTTATAAATATTCTTATCAAAACTGATTTTTTTAAAGTAAACCATTTATTTTAAATCTTACATTTGTATTTTAATGGTAAATCTCTCTTTGTGGTATTCTATCTACTTAAAATATTCCATTATTACTTTTATGGTATTATCTAAGTTTCTCTATAAAAATTTTAAATGAATTGTTATTACATTCTTAAATATTTATATAATTCCCATTGTAATTGATATTGTGATTTGTGTTGTAATATAGTAATTTGTTAAATTGGAATACGAATAATAATATTTATATCTCTGAACAAAACCAATTATATCAATAGGAATAAAATAATAACAAAGCTGTTTCAACTAAAAATAATTTTTAAATAACAGTAATTTTTTAAATAGTTTTCATAAATTGAAATAATAACCAAAATTAATTGAGAATTGCAACATTGAATAAATATTTGGTGACTGTAAACTTCATAACCTTTCGTTCTTTGTAAAGGTATTAAAAGATGCAATAAATATATCACCTACTCTTAAAATAAATATAACAATTTTAAAAAATGTCTTTTTGATAATTGGATTTTTTTTATTGTATTCATTTTATAGCATAAATGCTATTAGTATCATTAATTTATGAATAAATAGAGTTTCTAAAAATATTTTGACATTTTATTTAAATAATTTTAATTTTATCTTCATATTATTAAATATCAAGTGTACAGGGTGATCTTTTTTAAAGTGACAGTGTTCGGAACGCCCTGTAGCGCGATCTAATTGCCGAAATGGCAACAAACTTGGTATTTAGACTAATCAAGACACGGGAAAAAGGATTCCGTAAAAAACATTTTAGTTACAAAAATCGCCGCTAGAGCATTTTGTGGCGCTTTACAATGTATAAAATGTGAGAAAAGAAAAATACTAACACATGCAATCGTACAGTTAAATTATTAATGCGTGTTTATTTACTACAGTAACATCCTGGGTGAGGAATTAAGACTACATTCAATGTGAGCACCGTTCTCAGAAATAACACCGTGCATTCTGTGCATAACGTTCTCCACAGCCGTGAGTAACAGATCACGATTAATATTCCACACTGTCTTTGGTATGTTGTCCTTTAGAATAGACAAATTTGATACACCACCAACATAAACGCACGTTCCGGTAACGTGAGAGGCATGGCCACTGGAGTTCGTTTACTTCAGCTGAGATTATTTGTCGGAGCTGTCTACTACTTACTTTTATAGCCCCTATTACATTATATATATATTCCCCTTTTATATGCCCCCTGTCATTGCACAACATTTGCTTTTTCTTTGATACCCGTGTTTTATGCTAATTCTCGTTATTGTAATCTACAACAGCGCCACAAAATGCCCTAGCGATTACTTTTGGAACAACATTTTTTTAAGGAATCCTTTTTCTCATGTCTTGATTAGTCTAAATACCAAGTTTGGTGTTATTTCGGCTATTAGATCGCGCTACAGGTCGTTCCGAACACTCTGTCACTTTAAAAAAGATCACCCTGTATATTTTCTAACTATAATATAGTTTACGTAACCATTTCTCAGAAATTTTCAGTGGTGTAGTTAAAATATTGTCTGTTATTTACTGAAAATAATAAAAACAAATAAAAAATTTTAAATTCATAATATTCATACATCCTCATCATTTAAGGAGTGAAAATATAAAACACTTTCCATAAGTATCTTTGCACTGAATTTGTAGTAAAAAGTATTATAATATGAGTTACACAAAATATTGAGAGAGATTATGAAAATTATTTATAATTCAGTTTTTTCACTTAACATCCTTAACTATGTAAGATCACTTATTCAAATACTTGAACATTAAAAACACCCCCACATGAATCATAGCTATGAAAATAGGTACATATAATACAATTTGCACTATATTTATATATGCAGGTATATATATATATATATATATATATATATATATATATATATATATATATATATATATATATATATATATATATATATATATATATATATATATATATATATATATATATATATATATATATATATATATATATATATAACCTACAAATTACATATAAATATATGTACAAAGATGGATAAGAAAATATATATTGATTACTTCTTCTGTGTTCATTAAAACTTCCGGATTCTCTTGAAAATTCTTTATCACTTTCGCTATGCCGGATATTGAAAGTTCCAGATTCTCCAGAAATTCCTGCTGACCGATGTCCTTCACCTTTGAGGTCTGGATATTAAAATCGGAAGGACGCGGCATGTAATCTAAGGCTCCGTCTTCCACTTCGCTTTGACTCCTGAGGAATTAACTCCTCGGATTTAGAATGCATATCAATATTTAAGAGCTTCCATTTTTTTTTAACTAGGAAAAACAGTTTTAAATCGAAGTTACATAATTGAGCCCTCCTTTTCTATTAATAATAATATTACAAAAATTAAAAATCTGGAGTCATCTGGATACTTTATTTAAGTTTTACTTCAAGTAGAAATATTTTAAATCACAGTTTAAAAATTATTCGAATGATTCTTAAATAGTAGACAAAAAAGTTTATAAAATTAATAAATAGTGAAAATACTATTTAAAATATTTTCACTATATATATAAATATACACCAAACATAGAAAAGCCAAATTATTTAAAGTAATTAATAAACTAATTTCCCTTTTTTTCATAAGTAAACTATTGTAATAGTGTTGTTTTTGTTTCTAATCCCAGATGGTGTAACTAAGCTAAATCATCTCCACAAAACCAAAAATAATTAAAAAGTCCAAAAGCAAAATAGGATTCTCCAACACCTCGTAATGGGAAAGGAGCTGCTTCAATTGATCCAAGGACCTGGTGCACCAAAGGAAGGAGTCTTTCCAAAGGGGGCACCAAAGGAAGAGTGTGTGTATTGTAATAGTCACATCGTTATGGGAAATTTATGTATAAATTCAAAAGTGATTGGCAGTGGATACTTTTTTCTTATATAATAGACAATTTCTGCTTAAAATCATATTTGCTTGAATAAATATTTATAAATGTTTAACATTCATAAATGAAAAAATTTTAAATGCTGATTTCTATCGAAATTCATTTGTATGTTTTTAAAGCTTTAGATATCCTAATTAAAATATAGAATTAGTGATTGAAATTTATGCAAATGAAATATAAATGCAAATAAAATTTATAAAGAAAAAAGTTAACATTTTCAAGTAAGATAGAATATAGTTATTAAAGTAAAATATAAGTAAGAGAGAATATAATAGATATTTTGAATAATTTTATATATAATGTCAAAGCGCTATGACTCTGAAACAATTTAGAACTGTTCAATTAATAGATTAAATGATATCTTCAACAACCACATCCTAACTATAGATCTTATCTTCTTAGTGTTTAATCTCATCTTCAGCGGCAATCTCTAATCTTAATTATAGATTCTGTAAATAAATTTTACTGAATCTATATATAATCATGTGATTAGATTAATAAAGATATTTTATTACTTATGACACTTGGATAAGCCTATGCCTTGTCTATGCGAGTTTAAGTCAATAGGGTGCATCTTTCGTTTTAAAGCACCACGAAGCTCGTCTTTGCTCTTTTTAAAATCTCCGACAGATGGCACCACCATAGGATCCACTCCTTCAATTTTGACATTGATCTGAAGGGGAGGAAATTTTCTCCAGACCATTGTACCCATGGTAACAGCTCAATAATCGACCACAAGACTTTCGATTCCACAGATTTAACGAGTACGTATATCGCATGTACTCAGTGGGTCCTTGGCGGCATTGGGAATCGAACCCCGCGCTTCCGGATGGAAGGCCGATGCCCTAACCGCTAGGTTACCATATCCCAAAGATATAATTTTAGGGGAAAAAAGTTTATATTTGTAATAGGTACAGTAATTTACGGAAGACAATCCATATGAATGCTACTCATGAGGAAAAGCCGCATGAATGTAAACGCCTGACTTAGTTGAATTGCGAGTTGCATCTCCGTAAACATCAATGATTCTGAATATTGATTGATGAGTCATGATATTTGGTACATCATTAAAGAAAAATGCATAAAATAAAAAAATAGCAACAAAATCTATAGGTGAGATAGTTGAAAATATTTTCATGTTCATGAATATATTTACATTTACAGCTAAAAATAACACATACACATAATACTTAAGCTTTATTATAAAAATGTTACTAACTGCAATGTCAGATGACATTTTCAAGGATAACTATTACAGCAAGTTTACATAATTTTAAGCCTTCAATATTCTTCGTTAATATGAAATACTTGAATTGCAACTTGAAATATTTAAATTATTTATTTAAAATTCAAGGACATAGTTCCCACACTACTTGTTCATTATGTATTTAAATTGGTAATTAATGATCTTTACTGGATGGTACAATTTTGCATGTTTCTATGTTAAATGTAATAAGGATTTTTATTCTCATTTTACAAATGTATGTTGCCAGGCATCCACCTATCACCTGCATTATCTGGTGTGGCAAATTGGTTGGTTTGTCACTCTTTGGGTATTTTTTCTCACCTGTCTCATTCGGTTGAGATCTAAAGTTTTAAGTAGATGGAAAATCATTATAAACATTTATACTTCAGGTCCATGAATTACTCAACTCAAGACTTGAATGCTAAATACTCAGCCAGTGCTGCTGTGCACAGCTATATAAGGAGCTCATATATTCTACTATAGACATTGATCAATAGTTATTCATAATCTACTATATTTTGAATCATCTAAAGATAGTAGTCTACCATGTCCCATAAATTTTTGTTGGGGAAAATTTTAGGGAATGTTCTGATTGAGGTAAGTTATCGAAGGCCCGGATGACAATCAAAGATATGGAATCATTAGAAGACGAAATCGTATGTGCCAAGAATTCAGATTGTATTAAGCACATAATTGAGAAATTTAAATTGTCTACAGGAGAAACTAATGATAATTTACCACTATAACAGGTGTCATCGTACCTAATATTAAAAATTACATCTATCTTCCTCTGTGTAGCAAAGCCTGGCTGGAACCGCAAACCCTAGACCATCCACACACTAAGGATACAGTAAGGCCCCGCTTAACGCTGTTTCGTTTAGCGCTGTTTCGGCTTAGCGCTTTTTTATTTCAACCCGGGGAATCCGAAAGAGTGCACTTGTGTTTCTTGTTTGGTGCGGTATTGTACAGACATATTTTTATTATTGGAAACATTTGTTGACATTATTGTAAATAGGTATTAATTTACATATTTAATACAGTGTCAAATATTTGGAGCTTTAGTTTTTACTATGGGTGATAATGAAAAAGAAAAGAAAGCAACCAGAAAAAGCATTTCACTCAAAACTAAAATGGAAATGATTAGAAGATTAGATTCTGGTGAACGTCAAACTCTAATTAGTGCTTCATTGAATTTGCCAACTTCAACAATAAGGACCATCATGAAGAATAAAGAAAAAATACTGTCATCGGCAACTACAACTACGTCAAGCTCTGCAACTAGAATTACCCGTTCTAGAAATAATATCATAGAGGAAATGGAAAAACGACTGTCTATATGGATTGACGACGAAATTGACCACAATATGCCACGAAGACAATCTATCATAATGGAAAAAGCTAGAAGAATTTTTAATTACATACAGGCAGAGACAATTGACACAAGTGAAACTTTCGTTGCTAGTCGACGATGGTTTAATAGATTTAAACATCGAAATAACCTTCACAACATAAAGATTACAGGAGAAGCAGCAAGTGGTGATACAAAAGCGGCAGCTGAATTTCCAGCGATATTTAAAAAAATAATTGAAGAAGGAAACCATCCTCCAGAATTGGTTTTTAATGTTGATGAAACAGGCTTGTTTTGGAAAAGAATGCCGAAACGAACATTTCTATCCCGTGAAGAGAAACGGGCACCAGGATTTAAAGCTGCAAAAGATCGCTTAACCCTTCTACTAGGTGTTAACGCAAGCGGAGATTTTAAATTAAAACCATTACTAATTTACCATTCCAAAAACCCAAGAGCGATGAAAGGCATATCTAAATCAACTTTACCTGTAATTTGGTAGTCTAATAAAAAATCATGGATAACTGCGAAAATTTTCCAGAATTGGTTCACTGAACATTTCTGCCCGTCTGTTAAACGTTATTGCGAAATTAAAAAACTTGAACAAAAAGCACTTCTGTTAATTGATAATGCTCCAAGCCACCCAACAAATTTATCAGACTTAACAACATGCATTCCAGTCGAAGTGGTTTTCTTGCCACCTAACACAACTGCCTTAATTCAACCAATGGACCAAGGCGTTATATCAAATTTTAAGGCTTATTACTTGCGGCGAACCTTTAAGCAAATGTTTGAAAAAACAGACGGAGAAGAGAACCAGTCCATAAGAGAATTTTGGAAAAACTACAACATCGTGGATGCTGTAGAAAACATAGGCCTTTCTTGGAATGAGGTAACAGAAAGATCTTTGAAAGGAGTATGGAAGAATATTTGGCCGGATTTAAGTAAGAGCGATGACGTTGGACACTCTGTCGATGTGGATGAAATAGTGGAAGAGATAGTGAAATTAACGAAGCAAACCGGTTTTGAAGGGTAAATGTGGAAGATGTCGAAGAAATAATTCAAGAAGCAGCGGCTAGTCTTTCTAATGATGAGCTCAAGGAATTAACTGAACAAGAAGAAAACAAAAATGTTGACAGCAGTGATTCAGAAGAAGAGCAAAAAGAACTTTCGATGGCGTTTGTAAAAAGGAGTTTGTCTACCATAACTGAAATAATGGATCAATTCATTGAAAATGATCCGAATTTTGACAGGAGCTCAAAAGTAAGGCGTGGTGTTAGAGATGCTCTATCCGCTTATGAAGAACTTTTAAGAGAACAACGCAAAAGAAAAAGGCAAACAACATTAGATGCTTTTGTCACAAAAAGGCAGAACACTGAAAACGCGGAAGGCTAACTAAATATAACTGACTTAGAATTTTATTTGTTTTTTTTTTTAAGAATATTCGTTTTGTTATTTATATTTTGTTTTTATTTTTGCAAGAAATAATAATGTGGTATTAATTTGGGCTTTAAGAAATAAATGTTTGGTTTTATTTTTATTAAAAAAACATACTTTTTAAATTTAATACCTAACCAATTTCCTAGCCATCTTCCCCTAACCCCAATATTTACATGTAAAGATAGCCTCGTTTAGCGCTGTTTCGCATTACGCTCTACTTTGATGGAACGTATCCCCCGCGTTAAGCGGGTTCTTACTGTATTTGTACCAAGATAAAGCTTTTATCTATGCCAATGTGCTAATTAGTTATCACTTTGTTTCAAGAAAAAGCAACTTTTGCACTTCTTAGATATTAAGTTAATAACATTGTGCAATAATTATCTATTTTGTACAATGTTAGATTCGCAGCAGTTACAGAAATTAAACTTTGCAAGGTTTGAAAGTTTCATAATTAGCATATTTAATATAAAGGAATGGGAATATAGATTTCAGATATTGTAGAATCATTTCTTAGTTCTGATTTCAAAAATTATACACGAGCGTAACTGAAATGAAACAAAGTATAGCTACTATCGCTTCTTCTGAACAATTTAAATTCTTATTACTGTTTATAAACATGTTATAAAACGTAAAGCATTCACCTGTTTTATTAACCAGAATATTCTTGATCCCTTTATAAGACTATCGATTACCAAGTCTCATATTTTATATCTTTTTTGGGGAAAACAGTTTACACGGGAATATGATTTATGAAGATTGATGGAGAAAATAATCTTAACTCTAGGGAAAGAGATTAGTTTATATCCATCTTCTCTTACTGACTATAATAGCAAGTGATACCAGGCATTTTTCACAGGTGTAACAAAATAAATTTCATTCTTGGGAAATTTTATAAAATATAAAAATTTAACAGTATTTATTTTAACTTGTAAGATATATATTTCCTTTGGTAAAAATTATAAATTATTAACATTGACTTAAGTTGTAACTTTCATTAAGCAACAATGCGGTTGAAAGTTTAGGATACTAAAGTTTGAGATGAATTTAAATTAAAAAAAGTATATAATATTATTTTAAATACAAAATTTTTATATGTATTTAAAACTTTTTATGTGTATGTGCGTGTTATAAAATTTTATTAAACTTTAAAGAAACTTACTTAATATAATTTATAAAAATATTTACATTTTTTAGAAGAGTTATAGAATTTTATAAATACTCAAATGATTTTATGAATTAGTTAATCATTGAGAGAGAATAATTATTATTGATTTACATTTTTTATTATAATTTATTTCAAATATATTTTATGTTTAATTAAAAATCAAAATAATAAATTGTTTAATTATACCTTACAAAACGTGAAATGTTAAATTTAATAAGCTTATACAGAATTATTATTAAATAGATATTTTTAAAATAGCATAGTTTAATTTATTTGTTACTCTTTGCACATGGGGGCTAATTTGATAGCGGCTTAATAATCAAGCGACTCAATTTGTCATATAAACAATCATCAGTTAGCTTAATTTGAAATTCAAAGTGGATTGTAGAGCACTGAAAATAACAATACTCCTGATGTGACCGCAACTATTAATTGTTAAACTGAAAGCCATGACACAAACCATTCAATTAAAAGTTCGGTTTCAAAGCATATGAAGAAAAGATTTAAATACCAATCAAGCATAAATTCAGTTTAGAAGAAAAACTGTTGGTTTGTTGCTCACCATTCCTGAAATCAAAGTTTAAAGTTGATACTGAAGCACAATTTTCATCTAGAGCATCCACACTCTAGGTGAAAATCGAATTAATGAACTGATAAATAAAAGACCAACGCTCTAAATATCCAACAACCATCTTGTCAAAATATTGTTGAAAATATAGAGATGACAGTGACAAACTGAATGTCTTTGTATGGGTAAATATGAATGCCAGTATTTCAAATCTTAAGAAGGACAGCGTTCACTCGAAAACATTTTATTCGAAAATTCAAGAAAATATTCGATATGCTTAATTTTATCATGAATATTGATTCCTTTTGCTTTTTTAATGAATAGAGGAATGATAATTTTCTGAGCATATGCAGGTTCATCAAGAAAATTAAATTTGTATAGTCAAGGAGAATATTTTACCTAGAGTTGATTTCATTTAAAGAATTTCAACACTACACTGTTCGCTTTCGGAAAACAGTTTTAGATGCTCCAAGTAATCCCAGTAAAAATCATTAATAAATGGGAACTTCTCCATAATAAAATATTGTAATAAAAAAAGGTATGGTCGTAAAAGAGCGAATAATTATAAAACTTCGCGGGGAATGATCCAAATATAGAGTAGGGCTTGGTACGATTCTTATTAAACTATTTTGAGATAAATTTTAATTTTTTTTTCCTTTTAAAATGAAATTGTTTTCACGCAGAATTTTTAAGAATACTACAGAAAATTCGGTATTCAGAGAATCAATACATTTTTTAAAGTGTCTTCATGCTAGTAATTTATTACTGGAATAATTTGCTTGGTTGGGATTTCTGGTTTAATTATTCGTTTATATGTCAAGGTGCATAAGGACATACTACTGATATAATATACCAAATAATATTTTCCGTGAGCTTTTATGAAGTATGGAGCAACAGATATGTCAAAAGTATATTGGGGGTGTTTTATTGAAGTACAGGAGAACACCAACTAATCCGAATCAGTTGGGCCCAGAACTCATTCAGATTGATCAAAAATTCGATTAGTTGCATTTTTTTCGAAAAAAAGAATGCCTTTTAACTATTGCAAGTTGAAAATGGGAGAAAAAAACCTATATATTATTAAAGAAAAAATAATCCTATTTAAAAAGGCAGCATTTTTACATGCTAAGGTCCTTTACAAATGTTGTACTTTGATGCAGTATGTAGGTACATTGCTATAAATGAAAGTCATTGCTTGCTGAACATCTCGGTCAGAACAAGCTGTTTCATTGCCTTTGTCCTTTTTTGTGCAGCCCAGTCACGCATCCACTTGACAATGAGAAATTGCTTGTGGTCACACTCAAGCTCCATCCCCTCCAAAGCAGTTTCAAACCCGGCAAATGTTTCACTAACTGATGGTAACATGTCTGCTTCAACTTGGACATTAAGGTCATCTTCTCTTCAATAAGTTGACCATTATTAGCAATTTGATATCTAGTGTCTCACTCATAATCCGTTCTCTTATATTTAGAGCATTAACTTTTGTGCATACAGAAAATTACAAAGAAAAAATTATTAAGGAATCTCCCTCCATCATCCTCTCTCCAACCAGATTTATTTTCCTGAAATTATGAAAGTGATTTGGATAATCAAAGATTCGTATAGACAAAGCTCGGGTAATTGGAGTTATACTGTAAATAGGATAATATTTTTAAGCATAAATTCACCTGCGTTTCAAAATATTATTATTTATATTTAGTGAGAGTTTTCGATTTGGCCATAATTATTAACTATCACTTTATCAATTGATTTAAATAAACAAATGAATTAATTAAGAAATACTTGTGTGTGTGTGTGTGTGTGTGTGTGTGTGTGTGTGTGTGTGTGTGTGTGTGTGTGTGTGTGTGTGTGTGTGTGTGTGTGTGTGTGTGTGTGTGTGTGTGTGTGTGTGTGTGTGTGTGTGTGTGTGTGTGTGTGTGTGTGTGTGTGTGTGTGTGTGTGTGTGTGTGTGTGTGTGTGTGTGTGTGTGTGTGTGTGTGTGTGTGTGTGTGGTGTGTGTGTGTGTGTGTGTGTGTGATTATTAGAATTTGCCATGGTTGACATTGGACCTATTGGATGGAATAACGCTATTTCCAGAGTGAAGGATCCCGTGATCTATCTGAACCCACAGTTGAACAACTAAAGAAAGATGTTATGATCCGGTATGTCGGTAGAGGTGAGTGCTTTGGAATTTTCCGAGTTGCCCCCTTTGCAACATAGAAAAAACCCACTATGATAAATCCTTTCGGAAAACAATTTGTGCTGTAATAGTTGGAAAAACTGAGGGACGTCAGTCGAATTATTTGAATTCGCTGGTAAAATTATTGAAAACGTTGATGTGAATGAATATGATTTTAACAAAGTATTAATTCTTGATAGTAAATCATCAAAATTGTTACTTTTTTTACTTCCAACTGTATGACAAGCAAAATTGATATATATTTTCATATTTTATAGCGTTGAGTGGTTTAATTAGAAACAATACAATTTCCTTGTCCCTTATATGTCTCTTGTTAATATGAAAATTTGTAAAATATTTTATTACATAATTTATAAAAAAAGATTAAATGCTTAGTTTTTTAACTAATGTTCCTCCCCACATTGTTAAAAGTATATTCATTTTAAAAATTTAAATAATTTAATAAGTCTTAGTCAATATCTTTATTGAACTAAATAAATTCTGGTCATTTGTATATATTTTATATCATCTAACAATATAAATCATATTTTATCAATCAAAAATAATAAGCAAATAGGGTTATTCTGTTTGAAAAAATTAAATATGCATGTAACTATTTCTGTTGTAATTATATCGAAAATAAACAAAAAATCTAAAGTAAAATAGCATGCTGAATAAAAAGAATTTTAGTTCTTCACTTTAATATTCTATTTATTTTATAATTTTGTATGACACATTTGTGCTCATGCTTATAATTTATTTTGTAATGATGCATATTATTTTACAAAATGTCTATTCCTGGCGCACTGAATCTATTTTTGACTGCTTTATAAGCCATACTATAGAATATTTAAAAAAATTATATAAAAATTTTAACCATTAAAATAAAATTCTAATAGCAACATCTCAAATGACCTTAGTCATTTCCATGTCAAAAAAATAACTAACACCAAAAGACATTTTACAAATGAAAGTGGCAGTTATGAAAATGTAATGTTCATTTTTTTCCCTTTAAAAAAGAACGCTATTTACTAGTAAAATGCATACGTAACGCTCTTTCTTTCATGTTTCTCAAGACTCTTTTTGCATTAAAATAACAGCGTGCCTTTAGTTAACATAATGACTTTTTTCCCACTTTCAATGTTACAAAATAACCTTCTAGAAAATATTATTGTGTTGCTTTCTAAATTCAAAGGTCAAAATTGTTTTCCTTTTTAAAGTAGTTTTTATTCACTAAATTATATTCTTAAACATTTTATAATAATAGTTCTTCTGAAATAATAAACATTTTTATCTTCTTTACCTTATTGTGCACAGTCATAAAAAGATTCAAAATTCCGACATTTAAAAAATATTCTCTTTAATTTTCATCAGTGTTTGAAACTAATTATAATATTAATTAAAGTTATTAATTTCAAGGTAATTATTTAAAAAATAGTGTTTCATTAAAATCTGAACTGAATCAGAAAGTATTTTACTCAATTCATAATATGTAGCAAATTTTGATCAATGAATAATCATTTATTAAGATGAATTATTCGTTTGTGATTCTATCCAAAACCAACATTCCAGTAGCATAATTATATATATATATATATATATATATATATATATATATATATATATATATATATATATATATATATATATATATTATTATTATTATTATTATTATTATTATTATTATTATTAATTTAATATGCGAAATCATTTATTATTTTATTTAGTAACTCAAGCCATTATTATAGAAATGATTCATTTTGGCTCACACAGAAATTAATTTTGAAAATTTAGTAAATATAAACTTTTTTTCATATCCCAAAATATATATCCAATCTTACATAAGGATAATTTTAAAAAATACTTAACGGGTAATAACATTTGGTTTATTAAACTAATAAGAAATCTTGTTTGGCAAATGAATGGTAGCGCTTTGGCCTTTAATTTAAAAATTCGCGAGTTTGATTCCTACCTTGGGAAGGTATTTTTGTAGTGATTCAGGGTCTAATTTAACTATATATATATATATATATATATATATATATATATATATATATATATATATATATATATATATATATATATATATATATATATATATATATGTCTCAGAATAATCAGCTGTCGTGCCTGAAAAAGAAAAGTAGAGCATTAATCATACCAAACAACTTGATAATGAAATTAGAATACTATCTTAATTTTGAAAAAACAAGAAAAGAAATAATGAATTTAGTTCAAATAATAACCAACCTGTTGTTTTAAAGTTTTAATAATTCAACCACAGTTTTTAAAGATATGTACATTAAGTTATTAGGTGCTGTATTTCAGGCTAGCAACTCAATTATTAATTAACTTTCACTGTGTCTAAGCCTATTTAATATTTGTTATGATATATTAGACCGCAATGCACTACCATCAAGATTAATTCACTTGTATTTTTTACATTCTTCTTTACGGCATCACAATAAAAATGAAGTACGCTATCGGTCTTTAAAATAGTTTTATCTGGAAGAAATGCACATTTAATGGTATTTATTCCACAAATATTGAAAATAATAAATAACAATTAAATTTTCAAAAAGTTTTAGCATGAAAAACAACAATACCTTACAAACCACGTTTGAAGGCATTTAAGGTCGATACCTAGCTCTTAAGTTCTGTACATCGACCGTAATGGTAGGTTTATGGTGATGAGACATTTTGACCAGGATACTACAGAAAATATCACCAAAATAAAATCCGCAGTGTGATCATAAAGCAATCAAGCATTATAAGAATCAAAGTCCATCCTTACAATACCGCTCACATGTGGTTGCAACAGTTCTCTCGAATAAAAAGCAGAAATACAAGTATAATTAGAACAGAAATATAGGGACCACTGTTCAAAGTGACATCACTGGGGGAACAAAAGCTAGCCTACTGTGGTGACGAAATATGCATACAATTCAAAAGGTATTTTGTGGTTTACTGAAGTTAAGCCACATATGTAGAGCTGAATGAAAATTATACAAACTATAACCCATACAACAACATTTTATTACAATAAAAATAATCTCTACCAAAGGTTTCTGTGGCTAGTATGCGCATATAATTATGGAATTCATATTTTATAGATTGTAAACTGTTTATTTTAAAGAAAACAAATAAATATATTTAAGCGTTTCAGTATTAAAGCGCACATCCCTTTTCTGCCAATTGAAGCATCAAATGATAAAATATGTCCTTGCATATGCAATATGAAAAATGGCACAAGTCAAACGTAACCTTCTTTTTATACCTTTGGATTACAAGAGTTAGTTAGCAGAAAATATATTAGATAGATTCCGAGTTCAATCCAATTAATGAAGCATATAGTTGTATAGCTGCAATTATCTAGACCTTGAGGCCCTTGCCATGACTAGCTGATGTGCTTCATCAGAAGTATCTAGAAAGCAAGATTTTATTCTTTCTATAAATATTTTCACTTCTTTATCCTTTATTTTAAAAGGTAAATAATTTATTGGTTCCATTCAAAACTTAGTACGGTCCTAGAAATGGTGATTGAAGATTATCGCAAACATTATCAATTTTCAGAAAGACATATAAACAAGTTTTTAGATCCGTGAAGCAAATGGTATTTGTTATGAATGTTTGGTAAATAAAACAGGTTTCAGATTTTGAGTAATTTTTTTTTCAAATTTAAAAAAAATATTCAGATTTCGGTTCGGTATTGCTGTTTTGAAGAAGTTACAGTGTAAAGTCATATTCCCCCTATAAAAATTGTTGGTGATGTAGGTTAGAAATTTGTATGCCCAAATTGGGCGTAACCCAAAAATATGGTTGGATATCATTTTGACAAGCTTTGATTTCAATGGTTAAGAAATGATTGCAGTTTTCTATGTACGGCTCAATAGCAACAACAGATTTTAGATGATAAACGACGTACATTGTCCTTCAAATCTAATGAATTTCGATAGCTACAAAATTAACCGTGAGTCCTCGCTATCGACTACATTGGTCAATTGTGGTGATAGTATCATATTATTTGATTATGTTGGATGTCACCTGTAAATTTTCAATTGTAAATCAATCAACTGTAAATTCCAATTCAAAGAATATAAGAGCTTTGGTAGTAACATTATGTTTGATACCAAAACTCATGTAATTTTGGTATAGTAACATTGTTTGATTTTACTCCATTGTAATCTTAAATTATCTTAAATGATATTTTTGTATTCCTTTAGAAATGTAATAATGTTGTGATCTCATATTTTTAACCCCTCAGGGGGCTTACCTTCTTTAGGTAAACACGGGTGTCACAATCCCGAGGTACCCTAGTGATCTGTCCTCTTTTTTCTTTTCTTCTCTCCTCTACTCTTCTGATTTTTCTTCCTCTTCTCCCTCAATGTGGTTGCCTCGTAAGAGGTTGAGGGCTCCCCTTGAGTAGCTTTCGCCGCTCTGTTGCTAATAGCTTCTCTTGGGGACTAAATCACCTACGTGTTTGCCGTGCGTGGAGACCCGTGTCGCTGGAAAGGAGGGTCCTGGTAATTGAGGCCTCCAGAGACCAACACATTGCTTTGGCCTCTGCTTCAGGTAAACGGGAGGTGTGTTGTGGTCCACAGCACATCAATAGGCTTTATGGATCAAGCGATCGGTACATCTACTGGGTGACTCGTTAAGGGTGGAGGCCACTTCAGGGATGTACTGTGAGCGTATAGGACCTGGCTAGCACTGGTGCAGCTGGTCTGCATCCCCTTGTTGGACTCGGTGGTGGGTGGTGCCGTCAGGTCCCGAAATTTCCATTTTTAATATGGAAACATATGCTTTTTCTTCCCTCCCACAGGAGCACTCTCTGTCATTATTACAAGCTAAGTTTTATGTTGTACAACGGAAGGAGGGTACCTTTGAAAATGTATCCCCTTTCCTAATCCGAAAATCAATCAGTGGAAATGTCGGCGAAGTGAAGAGCATTAGAAAAATGCGTTGTGGTGATTTAATGGTTGAAGTTGCATCAGAAGCTCAAGCTAACGCTTTAAACAACTTGAATATGCTTGCTAACATTGAGGTGTCTGTCTCTCCTTATAGGAACCTTAACTTTTCTCGTGGTGTGATATCCGCCAGGGATTTGCTTAACACGCCTACGGAT
The DNA here is from genome assembly GCA_037975125.1 of Latrodectus hesperus. Classification (NCBI taxonomy): domain Eukaryota; kingdom Metazoa; phylum Arthropoda; class Arachnida; order Araneae; family Theridiidae; genus Latrodectus; species Latrodectus hesperus. The sequence goes on along the minus strand of CM075852.1, from coordinate 48,538,796 downwards.
GAGATCTTAGAAAATCTCAAAGATCAAAAGGTCTGTGCTGTAAGACATATCACTATCAGACGAGATGGGCAGATTATTAATACTAAACATCTCGTACTGACATTTGCGACACCAGACCTACCGCAGCATATTAAAGCTGCGTATATGCATCTATCTGTTAGGCCGTTCATTCCAAATCCTTTACGTTGTTTCCAGTGCCAGAGATTTGGTCACTCCAAAGCGGCTTGTAGGGGCAAACTGACTTGCACTCGATGTGCAGCAGTTGGCCACGACAGCTCGTCTTGTACTGCAAAGGAGAGGTGTGTCAACTGTAAGGGGGACCACCCCTCCTACGCTAGAAGTTATCCTATCTGGATACTGGAAAAGGAGATCTCAACCCCTAAAGTTAAGAACAATTGTTCATATCCTGAGGCGAGACGTATTGTTACCGCACGTACACCTCAAGCAGGAGTTAGCTATGCTTTTTTGCCGCAAAAAGCACCAAAACGACTAGCACGCAAACTGATGCTTCTTCACTTCCAATAGTGAATTACCCCTTACATCTGTACGGAGGCCAAAATCAACCTCCACAACCATTCCCCGTAAAAAAGCTCCGATTGCAAAATCTAAAGCCCTAAAGTCCGTAAAAGTAAAATCTGTTATAGAGGGCAATATAAGGCCCTCCATATCCACACGTAAAGCCTTAACCCTGGAGGTTGACGCTGTGTATCTACACCCCACCGACGAAGATCTGTCACTCGAGGAGATGTCAGATGACATGCCTTCCAGCTCCGGGAAAGGAGCTTTTCAAATTCAATAATAACTTCCTTTGTTTCTTGGAACCGCCATGGTTTGCGCTCTCATCATGATGACATCAAGTCTATAATTTCAGCCTACAACCTCGCATGTGTTGCACTTCAGGAAACATTCCTGAAGTCTAGCAATAGCTTTTCCATGCGTGGGTTTAAAAGCTTTAGAAAAGACTGTGGTGACGATGGTGCAGTGTCTGGAGGTGTTTGCATTTTAACATCCAACAACTATCCCAGCACTGCCTAACATTTAAATACTACACTACAGGCTGTAGCTGTGCGAATTCACATATCATGCATATTGATAGTCTGTAGTTTGTATTTGCCACCACATGATGTCATCCGCCAAGAGGAACTTGATGCATTAATAGATCAGCTGCCAACACCATTTCTATTGTTAGGTGACTTTAACGGCCATAATTCTTTGTGGCGAAATGATGATACAAATTCTCGCGGTCGGCAGATAGAGCTGTTTATTTCAGATAACAGTCTCTGTCTGCTTAATACCGACGAGAAAACATATTTCCATATACCTACAAGAACATTTCATTCTCTCGATCTGGCCATTTGTTCACCATCTCTTCTGCCGTTGTTAAATTTTACAGTAGGAAATGATCTTTACAACAGCGATCATTTTCCTCTCGTCATCTCCCAGACTGGAGGTAGTGGTGTAGGACAACGCCTACCTACTTACGTGCACAGTCGGGCAGATTGGACATTATTTTCGCAATTGGCAATTGTTGATGATGAAATGGTTATGATCGAAAATATTGATATTGCCGTCAGTAAAGTCGCTGAAACAATTAAGAATGCAGCTGATGCATCAATACCTATGAGTTCCTCTACACCACACAGGCGTTGCAAACCTTGGTGGAATGATGAATGTCAAAACACCTATAAGAAACAGAGGAAGTTATGGGGGCTATTCAGAAGATACCCCACAACGGAGAATCTTATCGCCTTTAAGAGAGCAAAAGCATTAGCTCGCAGAGCTCGTAGAAGTCAGAAGGAATCCTGGTCTCGCTATGTATCCTCAAATACTTTTTCCACATCCAGTAAACAGTTGTGGAGAAAAGTGAAAGCTGCCAATGGAATCTATATAGAATTTTCAATTCCTATTTTGAAATCCGGAGCTGCCATATACTCTTCTCCTAAGGATATCGCTAACGTCATAGGTGAAACCTTTGCTAGCGTCTCAAGCAACGACTCTTATAGTCCTTTGTTCTTAAGGACAAAGAGTCGTGCTGAGTGAACACCTATTCGTTTCAACCATGGACAAGCTTTGCCTTACAACTGTGAATTTCGGATGTTGGAATTGAAGAGAGCATTACAGCAGGCCATGATACAAGCCCAGGACCAGATGGAATCAGCTATCAAATGCTTCGCCATTTAAGTCCAGATTCCCTGCTGAACTTGCTGTTATTGTTTAATAGGATCTGGACTGAAAACCAATTTCCATCACTTTGGAGCGAAGCAATAGTGATTCCGATCCTTAACGCTGGTAAGGATCCTTCTGTTCCTTCAAGTTATCGACCAATAGCTCTGACGAGTTGCTTATGTAAGACTCTCGAACGTATGGTCAATGCCCGCCTCATCTATGTCTTAGAAATAAATAAATATATCTATATCAATCAGAGTAGCTTCCGTAAAGGAAGGTCCACTCTTGATAATATTACATACCTGGAAACGCAGATCCGCAATGCATTTGTGCGGAGGAATCATCTCGTTTCCATTTTCTTCGACATAGAGAATGCTTACGACCGTACGTGGCGTTATGGAATTCTCCGTAGGATGTATGATTTTGGCCTTAGGGGTAATTTGCGGATATTTATACAAAACTTTTTACGCTCCCGTGGTTTTAAAGTTCGAATAGGAACATTTTATTCTGATCATTTTAATCAAGCTGAGGGTGTACCTCAGGGTTTTATATTGAGTGTCACCCTTTTTATCCTTCATATTAGCAGCATACTCTATAAATTATCACCTTCTGTTTATGGTACATTGTATGTTGATGACTTGCAGATATCTTGTGAAGGGTCTAACATGAATTTAATTGAGAGACAATTACAAACATTTGTTAATAAAATTGCTGCATGGTGTGCTGAGAATGGCCATACACTATCTCCTAGCAAGAGCAATTGTGTCCATTTCTGCAGGAAGACTAGCCTCCACAATGATCCCGTTATTCATATAAACAACACACCTATACCAGTGGTCAGTGAGGTACAATTCCTCGGAGTGATATTTGACCGTAAATTAACCTTTCTTCCGCATATATTATATCTGCGGAAGAAGTGCGAGCGATCGCTCAATATCCTCAAGGTGCTCTCAAATACATCTTGGGGTGCTGATCACACGTCACTCCTCCGAGTTTACCAATCACTAATTTTATCCCGCATAGACTACGGTTGTGTTGTTTATGGATCCGCTAGGTCTTCTGTTTTACACAGATTTTACACTGTCCATCATTCTGCTCTGAGAATATGTTCGGGCGCATTCCGCACATCACCCGTCCAGAGTCTATATGCAATTTGCCAATAACTGCCCTTAGACCTGAGACGAATACAGCAGTCTCTCAATTATTATGCTAAGATCATGTCTGACCCTCATCATCCATCACGTGCCATGATTCCTACATCTGTCCTTAAAAGACTCTATAATGCTCTTCCAAGGAGCATTCCACCTTTTCTCATTAGAATAAAATCTCATCTGATATTGTCTGACCTGCATGACGTTCGAATGACTGCCACAAATCGAACTTTACATCCACCCTGGTATGAGCCAGAATGTAGAATAATTAATCCCTTTGCAAAATTCAAAAAATCGGACACATCTCCTATTGTTTTCCATCAGCTCTATTCTTTTCATCGCTGTCAGTTTGATTCTTATCAACCTATATTTACAGATGGTTCAAAATCTGCCGGACATGTTGGCTGTGGAGTTTATATTGATAATATTACTCTTAGTTACAGCCCTAATATGTCCTGCTCCATCTTCACTGCTGAAGCAACTGCTATACTAAGTGCGCTTCAGTATGTGGGTAGTAAAGAATCACATAAATTTTGTATTTATACTGACAGCATGAGTGTATTAGAAGCTGTGGAGAATATTAATGTCAACTTTCACCCTATTGTGTCGGAGATTTTTTGCACATTAGACTCTCTGAAGTGCAAGGGATTTGATATTATCATTTGTTGGATTCCAGGACATGTAGGTCTTGATGGTAACGAGAGGGCTGATGCAGCTGCAAAGTCTGCATCTACTCCACTTCAGCCTTCCGTTCCACTTTGTGATGCGAGAAAAGGTGTGAAAAGTTTTGTACATAAACTTTGGCAAGAATCATGGAGAATGCAAGTCAGCAACAAATTATATGCCATAACTTCATCTCTCATTTCATTTCCAGTTTTACCTTTACGGAGTGCGAATGTTAAATTAACCCGCCTTCGTATTGGACACACGTTTTATTCATAAGCATTTATTCCTAAATGAATTAAAACCTTTGTGTGAAACGTGTGATGAACCATACACTGTGTTTCATATTTTAATTTCATGTTCTGATTTTAACCAACATCGTTTTAAATTTTTTAAGACTGATATTTTAACGATGCGGGATTTGCTGGGCGAACCTCCGCATCAAAATATTTTTGCTTTTTTAAGAAGCATTGATTTTATAAATTATATATAATTTTAAATCAAAGATTTTAAAATAAATACTTTTGACATTTTACAGATTTAGTTTAGACTTTTATTTTAGAAGTTTTAGATATAATTTATTCTTTTATATGTTGGGTGTTTGTCTATTTATTATTTATGTTAATCTTATAAATAATACTTAAATTTTTATCGGAATTTTAAAAGTTGATTGCTTTAAAAAAAATAGAAAAAATAAAAATAAAAAATAAAATAAATAAAATTCTGTCGCAGCTTGTCCTTTTTTGGACCTTGTGCCATAAAACCCAACCAACCATCATATTATTAAATTGTCCATAAAACGAAGGTTAGAGGGTTATTATCTTCGTTTTAAATTGACTATAGTTCGGTAAAATGCCCCAAAAATAGGTTTTGATACACATCGATTATAAACTTTACGGTGAATATTTTTCTTAAAACAATTTCCTTAGCTCTAATAACACAGAAGCAGAAATAATTGGAAAGCAATTGAAAAATCTGAATAACGTTCTCTTAAAAAGTGTACTATTGTTTTCAAAATACCCTGTATCTCATCAGTTAGAAAAGTTTAGTTATTCTGATAATATAGCAACAATACTATATTTTTACTATATCTATTAAATTTCCCATATCGTATTTTGAAGCCATATGAGTAGTTTATTTTTTAATGTAAAACAGTTTCTTCTCAAAATATACAATATCAAGCATTTTCCCTACAATATACAAGATAAAATCTCTTTTGATACTCTAACATACCTAATGACTAATTATTAAAATACAAAAATACAAAAAAATGACAACTTAAATATATTAAAGTGCATTTTTTATTTATGAGAATGTTAATTCACACGTGAGAAAGTTGTCGCTACTCAATTTGCTTATTTACTAAGCTGTTACACGAAACAGGGGAAAATTCAGGTCACTTTATCGCTGAAATATTTTACTAAAAACACGTCGCACGCGGTTCCATGGTGTAATGGTTAGCACTCTGGACTTTGAATCCAGCGATCCGAGTTCAAATCTCGGTGGAACCTAATGGTTTCTTTTTTTCTATGTATATCAGAAACTTTAATGCATTTTTACTACTCTTATTTTCTGTGAATACAATGTGAATTGGCTTTTTGAATATTTATCTTATTTAATATTTTTTGTGTTTTAAATTCTTAAAAATTATCTGTTTAACATTTCTGTTAGGATAACAGTTGTTGTTATTTTTGCCACTAGATGGCTGCACCTGCCAAACTGCTTCTTCAAATTGATTGAATGATGTCTGTGTGTGACAGGCTTATAAAGAAAACCAATTAATTCGATTTCTTAAAGTAATAAATGTTAAGTTTATTTTATTTTATAGTAATAAATAACTGTTAATTTTTGTAATAATTTATATTATAGTTTCGTGTAATTTTACTTTTATATCTTTTAACTGTGTATCAATGTTAACTGGAAACCGAACTGCACTAGTAAAAAAACATGCTGCTGTAAAGTATCATTGTAAAAACAAAAAGTGATTCTTCCAAGTTTTTTGAGTAAATTCTTTTCGTTGGAGGACATTTTAATAAATAATTTTAAGTGAATATGTGCATAGATGAGGCTTGCTGCAAAAATATAATGTCCCCGATATTGGACTAACACAAATACTGTCATTTTCCAATTGAGCCGAACACGTTGTACTTATATTTCTTTGAAGTCTGTTAAAACTTGGATGATAAATATATGCTTTGTAAACGAATGACAAGTGTTAATTTTAAAGTTTCCAAAGCAACATAGATAACATTCGTTATTTATATAATAGTTATATATCAATAATGTACGATAATTTTATTAATTTAAAATATGTGAGAAGTATTAAATTTTTAAATAAAAATTAAACTAGGTTGATTTGTGAACATTTTCCATCACAATATAAAGTCTAGTTATATATAAGAGAAATCTAATTGAAATTTTAAAATGAATGCGTAAATAAATTTTAAAAACACTTTACTACTTTAATAATTGAAATTATATCTTTCTATTAAATACATACCCCACAAATTCTGTAGGATATTTGGTGCTTGTTATAATTTAATTACGTCATTATAATAAGCTGATATACATTATGTATGACAATTAATATATTTGCATTAAGCTTATATACATAACTATAATAAGCACCTTAGAGTAGCTTATTATAATTATATAAGCAAATTGTAATTATTAAGTTTGAGAAGATCCACTAAACTGAAGTAAATTATCAGATGCTAAGCTAGGAAAATATATTTTAGAATTTATCCCAATAAAGACACTTAAACTATCTTAGGAATGAATGCAATCAAAATTTTAAAAATTTGTTTTTCTCAAGATTTATAATAAATTTCATTTCATTCTTGATTACGATAATTATATTACATAAGTTTACATTGCAGATTTATAAGTTATAATTTAAAAGTTAAAGGTATGTTTCAAATTAAAATCTGAAATTTTTAAAAATGGAATGGTTGTTTCCATTTTTAAAAAATTTTAGTTTAAAAATAAAATGGATGTTTTCTTTTATAATTCACCCAAATAAAATCATTTGTATATGGAGAAGGGATATTATTTCAATATTTATTAAATAAAACACAGTATACAATGCATAAATAATAATAAACTAATTATATTAGAGATGGATTATGTACAAAACATTAAGTATTTGTTTCTAAACTAAGTCAACGATGTTTGGAAGTTAAAAAAAAAAAAAGACTGAAAATAAATTTTTTCGAAATTTATCAGAAAATGAATACACTAATTCATCATAAGTAAGAATAGATTAATTCACATATTACGAGTGGATTATAACTAAATTCATCGTAAATATAAATGGATATAAGTTCTCATGTTAAATAATATTTATAACTATGTCACAAGAGTTTTTTTTTTTTTAATTTTTTACTACCTGTTCTAAGAAATAACATCTTGATGTAACAAACGAGAAACAAGATCAGAAAAATGAGGGAAGTTCCGGGGAAAGGGACTGGAGGGACTCAGAAAGGTATTCTTAACTACTAGCGGAAACGAGTTCTAACTATCCCAAATAGTTTATTATACCGCTTACTTTTCCCCTTTCATTACTCATCATGGCTCAGATCAGTTCTCCCATTCAACCCCATATCCACAAGAAAAAGCCGCCATTGCCATCAACGAATCAATAAGAGAAGTGCAAGGTGTATTATTGGAAAATGCAGCTGCCGATGACCTCTGATATCAAATGATATGATTGGAGGCAGCTGTTACAAGATTAGTGCAAAAATCAAAACCTTTTGATTTATTTTCTTTTTCCTTAATTTCATTTCTTTTTTTCTCAATATGAAAGTTTTCTAATTTTAGTACTTTAAAATAGGAATTATTATGGAAATGAAATTTTGTAGTATTAATTCGAATTATTTTCTGTATATATTAAATTTAATTCACATTTTTTAAATATTTGAATTTAAAATACAAAATTAGACCTTAAATTTCTATAATTAATTATCTCAATAACTTGGCTTGATAGAAATATATATGGCTCTATATCAACTGTCAGTTAAATCTCACAAATTAGATTTATATTTAATTTTCATTTTTACTCGATATCATGTTAAAAGAAAATTTTATTAATTATTTTTATACTGCATTTCAAGCTTAAAATATAATGCATCATTAATTTTATTACATTTCATAATTAATTTCCGCGAGTGGGTGTATAAAAAATCTAATTATATTCAACTTTTTCTCTTTCATATTTTTTTACAAAAATAGTGTTCAAAGATTTTTTCTTTTACTAAATAGCAAAATTTCAAGATATCAGATATTTTAGTTTATCTTTTTTATGCACGTTTGATAAAAAAAATATCGTGTTTAGTTCTCATATTATGACTTATATTATGGTTATTATAGCTTTATTTATAAGGAATATTCTTATGTATTATTCAATAATGATTGAATTTTATCAAACTAGTTTTACGTTGTAAAAGTTTATTGTATTTTTACTTGTGTTTCCCACCAATAAATTTTTACTTTAAGAAATCATTAATGATTATTTGTATTAAAAATTATAAAAAGAATAGATAATAAAGAAAAGCAAGAAGTTATTGATAAGTTTGCTTGATATTCATAGCTACCAACTGATTTTAAAAATAAGCTGTAATTACAAAAAACATGTATAAATTTCAAAACCAATTTTCGAATCCTGGAAATTCACTTAAAAAGACTACATTGGATTTGAACCAATAACTCTTTTTAATATCTTCATAAATACCACTTATAACCTATTATATATAAGATAAGATTTCCTTCAAATTCCTTTAGTAGAAAAAGATAAAAATACAAGGTTTTTTTCATCTGGTCCGATACAATTTCTCATAAAGAATTTTCAACACAAATTAAGGCGCCTTGGGTACATTATATAAGAACTTAAATATTTCTTCCGCGTAAGCTTCAAAGAAACGCTAAGAATTGTTGATATATAATTTCCGGATACTAGAATTTCCTCGGAACTACAAGGAGCGGAAGTGATGACACCTGATATAATGGGGCACCTAGTGGAGACGTTTAGAACTATTTCGAAATAAATGTTTGCAAACTGCCAACTTTCAGGAAAGCTGTTTCCAAATAGATGACTATACGATGGATTGAGACAATGTGCTGCCTTTAAATTTCCTCATACCTTTTAATCCATAGTGAAAAAAATATTAATTCAAAAATGAATTTTCTCATGTTACCACAACACAGGTCCATTAGTTTGGAATTCAGATTGAAAATTTCAATTAGACAGTAATAAAAATCTCAAAAAAAGATTTCTATTTAAACTAAAGAAGAAAATTATGTTTTAGAAATTCATATCTACTCAAATGCCAATAAAACTTTACATGATATAAATGTATTTAAGTGTATAGAAGAATGACACCCCCTTGAAGTAAATATAATGACAATAAAAAGTAGAAGACTTTAAAAGATATTTCAGTTCCCCCATATCGAAATTTTCAGCTCTTGTTAATTGAACGCTCATTATTAAAAAGAAACTAAACTAAGTTCCGTGGCACAATTGTCCATGTGGTCCAAGGTCTTCAGTGCCCATATCAGTTTTCATGACCGAGGGTACTGGGGTGAGAAGCATAAGTCCCAGTTAGGTGGTCAGCCTAGCGTGAAACCCTCAGTGTTAAGTTCCCAAACATGCTTGATACTCAGTTTATCTACTCACTGAAGGGAACGAATCTTGGACCTGTGCCTTGGGACCGTGAAACACTGCAATTAAGCCATCGGGCTTCCATTATAAAAAACAGTAATAAACTTTGTAAATCATAACCGACGAACTGACAAAAGGCAGTTTTCTATAGGATTAGAGAGACTAATATAGATGAAATAGTGTTTGTGTGGTTTATCGAGTCACAGAGATTTCTGACAGTTGCAAATATCTGTTGGTTGGTTGGGTTTTATGGCGCAAGGTCCAAAAATGCAAATATCCGTAATCACTGTTCTGAAGATGAAAATCTTAAATCTTATGTTGCCACATACTAAAATGTTGATGCTTTTGTTATTGTGGAATAAAAATATATTTCAAAAATACCATTACCTTGAAATGAGACTCCTAAAAACACTTAACATGAGATATATATATCAAAATTTTAAAAAAAATTAAAAACACCAAAATCTATAATATTTTACTTTTTGGAGTATTAAGTATTTTAAAAAATAAGGCTGAAATTATATATTAAAATACAAGCAAAAAACTTTAATATTATTACAATTTAAAAAGTATAAGTTTAATAATAGTCTTGCTATAATATATTTTTAAGCTTTTAAATAAGTGCAAATCTTCACAGAAGTGCAATGCTTCTTCATTGAAATGATGGATTCTCAAAAATGTACAAATACCTCCCAAATGCCAAATGCCGTTAAACAGGTAATTTATTTATTAAAAATGTTCTAAAAACAGCTTTAAACATAAATACAGAAAGTTATTGCTTTTTCTAATGAAAATATTATTATGTGTAAAGGAAACAATACCGAATTATTCTCATTAATGCATATTATTAAATTTCTTCTCTATTAATATCCGATAAATAGTCTATAGTTGAAATATTTTATATTATCTCGTAGAATACTTCCTCTCTCTCTCTCTAAGACTCTAAAAGCTAGTTTATCGAGTACATAAAAGTGTGGTCTTTAATTGGCTATATTACTAATGAGTGATTTTATGAAATGTTTTTATTATGTGTGAATTGTTTAAATCAGTAAGAACTGATTTACGTGTTAAAAGCCTACGTGCTTTTACTTAATTTATCATTTAAGGTTATTCATACTTATAACCATGTCAGGACGTTTTAAATGAAAATACTGCGTTTCAGTAACAAATAACAACTTTATTGAACATTGCGCTTCGCCAAATCTCTGACCGCATCTCGCGATCGACGTACATCAACTGACTCTTTTTTGTGTTCGCCCTCTAGTGGCGATTTTTCATTGCTCACATTCGGCCAGACTGACCTTACAATTGTCCTCAATTGGTATATTAATATTCAATTACTAATTAATACAACAAAATTAACATTAAAAATCAAACACAGCAGATTAAATAAAATTATTAACTACGTAACTAACATTATTTTTCATTCACACAAACAATTACTGCAATTATAATCATTAATAATACACATCTTTCATTAAAAGTAGAAAAATTATTATGTTAGATTAAAAAAAACTATAATATATATAATACACTTTTTCCACTAGTAATTCTTGATACAATTCTAAATTCTAATAAAATTACTTACAACAAAAGTTTACAAAACTTTAAATGAACTTAGGAATATTAAATCATTCACAGAATAAATTCAACAGACTTTCATATTGTTTGATGAATATTTCAGTATACAGTAAATTATCATTAATGTTATTTATTTTTAGAGTCAATAGTTTATGATAAGTTCATTGCCTTTAAATTACAAGTTTCTTCTTTAAATAAAATTGGAAAGATCTCACCATTTAGGATCCCTCATTCAACTTTAGTCCTTGCGAGTGGATCTATGTGGATTGCGTCTCGGATTGTTCAGAGAATAGTCATTATCATCACTTTTGGCACTATCGATATCACTATCTTCATCCGAATCTGGTTCATTTAGCCATGGTTTTAGTTGACTAATGTGAGCTGTTGTTGCGTAGAAGTGGCCTTTCTTTTTTCTTCCAGCTGAGTCACACGGTAGACATCGTTTGGCAATACCTCGGTAACAATAAGAGGGCCTCGGTATTTAAATTGTGTCTTCGTAGGTTGGCCGGAAGATTTCGGAGCTCTTTTCATTACGACAATCTCTCCTCGTTCAAACGTGATTGCTCTACATCTCTTTTTATCATAATACTTCTTCATTTTTTGTTGACTTTCTTCTATTTGTCTTCGAGATTCTTCCTGCACAACAGATGGATCTTGCCAACTCTGAGCTTCTTCATCAGCTAACTTTCTCAAAATTCCATCGTTGAATCGTGGAGAATAACCATGGAGCAATTCAAATGGTGTCTTGTTCGTTGACTTGTTTACAAAGTTGTTCAAGTTTCTCTCAACTTCATGTATTTTAAAATCCCAATCTTTATGATTCTGATCTTCCATACCAGTTGTTATGGTAGACAATATTGTTCTATTAACTCTTTCAACCATTCCATTTGCACATGGTCGCTTCGTACAGTTGAGTGTATGATGTATACCATTTTCAGCACAATATTGTTGAAATTGATGCGAAGTGAAACAAGTTCCTCGATCTGTTATTATTTTCTCAGGTAGACCATAAGTATTTACAAACTTTTTCAGAGCCTTCAGGACATGTGATGTTGACGTACTCTTTACTGGAGTCAATTGGACAAATCTTGTGAAATTATCTATCATGACCAAAAGTTCTTGATTACCTTTAGAACTCTTAACAAAAGGTCCTAAATGATCCATATGTATAATTGAAAAAGGTTTACGACCTGTTTTAATTGGATTTAATAAGCCAGGCTGTTTTCCTGACGGCGTTTTGTTCATCAAACATTCAAAACATTTTGAAATGTGCCTTCGTACATAACGTTTCATATAAGGAAACCAATACAATTCTTTTATCTTATTAACAGTTCTATCAACAGAAAAATGTCCCATAAGATCGTGGAATTTGATTACTGTACTTTTTCTCATATTCTTTGGAATAACATAGAGAAATTTTTCTTTTCCATTTTCGTTTATGCATCGAAATAATCTATTTCTCTTAAACACGTAATTTCTTATAAGCTGTTTTTCTTCTTTTGTTCTATCCTGATCTTTTTTTCTGAATATTTCTATTAATTTTCGTATTTCTGGATCAGCTTGCTGTATCATCAATATTTGTTCATCTTCACTCAAGGTCAAACAAACTTCTAATTTATTTTCGATGAGGGATGTCAATGTATCTTCTGATTCAAAAACTGGAGCTCTGCTCATTGCGTCTACGTGAACCATTTTTTTCCAGGCCTATGTTCTATTTCAAAATCGAAATCTTGAATTAAATTACACCATCTTGCAATCTGAGGATTGTTTGTTTTCTTTGAATTCATGTACATCAGTGCTTGACAATCTGTCACTATTTTGAATTTTATGCCTAATAAATACTGCCTTAATCTTTCGAGAGTCCACACAATGGCCATTAATTCGAGCTTGCTTGAATGATACTTCTTTTCAATTTCAGTTGTCTTTTTGCTGACACAATAAACTAACCGCCATTTATTGTCTGGTCCTTGTTGTAAAAGCATACCTGCTAAACCACTAGAGCTTGCATCACAATGTACTTCCGTTTTAGCTTGAGGGTTATAATGGGCTAACACAGGTTGCTCTGTGAGGCTATTTTTCAATAATCGAAAAGACTGCTCTTGCTCCTCTTCCCACTTGAAAGATTCTTCTTTTTGCAAGAGTCGTGATAAAGGTTCTGCCTTTTGTGCATATTTTTCCACAAATCTCCGAAAATAACCAGTTAAACCTAAAAATCTACGAATATCATGAATATTCTTAGGAGTTGCAAATTCTCTTATTGATCTAATTTTTCTCATTCCTGGTTTTATTCCTTCTCTATTAACAGTAAATCCTAAAAATTCTACTTCCTTTTTACCGAATTCACATTTTGACAATTTTAAAGTCAAATTAGCAGATCTAAGTTTGTCAAATACCTCTTTTATTCGTTCAATCATATCAGTCCAATTCTTCGCTGGTATCAAAATATCATCTAAATAACACAAAACCTTCTTATTTAACAATGGTCCTAATACTTGATACATTAATCTCTGAAATTCTGAAGGTGCATTTGCCAAACCAAAAATCATACGTTCAAACTGACCTGTTTCATCTGGGGTAATAAAAGCAGTTTTTAACTTAGCTTCCTCAGTTAATGGTATTTGGAGAAAACCATGAGCTGGATCTAATGTCGTAAAAATATTACATTCACCAAGACATTCTAATAAATCATCAATTCTGGGTAAAGGGAACCTATCTTTAACTGTCTGATTATTTAATTTTCTGTAATCTACAACAAGTCTATCCTCACCAGTTTTTTTCGAACCAACAATACTGGACTGGCATAAGGTGATCTTGTTTCGGAAACTATTTTGTTTTCTTTCCATTCCTTAACAATATTTTTAATAGAGTTTCTCTCAGCTGCATTTGTTTTATAGGGACGTAAACAAACTGGTTTGCTTCCTGGAACTTCATTAATTTCCATTTTAGTCAATGTAGTACATCCTAACTCACTTATATTCATGGCAAAACAATCTCTATTGTACCGAGCTCCACGGGTTCGTGTCGATTGAGAGTTGAATAAAGCAACCACTTAATGAACACAAGACTTTTATTCGTAAAAATCTCACTAGATAAACGAAATTCCCGCTGTAACAATCACAATTATACAGCTACAATTCGTCGGATACAATAAGAAACAGCTTCTAATCACAGGTCTCAAATACCTCAGACAGAGAACAACTAGCAGTCACAACTAATCGTCTTCACTAACTGACTGTCTACACAAAAACTAAACTCTTCCATGTCGGGCTGCGGTATTTATACCTGACTTGGCGGAGAAATCTACCAATTTCGCCAAGGTTCTGGAAGCTTCTAGGCTATCTCGAAAAATATTGGTCCTAGAGCTTAGGTGATGGATGTTTCCAGAAGTATCGATTTCTCGCCAAGTCGCCAAAAATCTCGCCAACCGTCGCCAAGTCGCCAAGAATCTCGCCAACTGTCGCCAAGTCGCCAAATCATTAGGAAATCCGCTTTTAAACTACAACACGTCTAAATACCGCAATTTTTGCCCAAAATGTGAGAATTTCTGATCTGTCTGAGATATTTTAAGACAAATATAATCATTATTTACAAATTTGTAACATTGCCCCCTCTCAAGGACTGCACGTCCCGGGCAGTACAATCCCCTGATAGGAGGCTAAATTTAATATAAAAGAATTTACATTTCAAGAGGATACAGAGCACATTACATACACTAAAAATACAAGAAAATAGAAAAGATTAAAATTATCTATACTATTTACAAACAGACCATGGTCTACTGATTTTTACTCTACATTACGATAAGGAGCTAATCTATCATAATGTACTACCTTTGGTTTTGAAGCAGATGATTTTCTTATACGAACCACGACGTCGTTCAGTCTTTTTAGGACTGTGTAGGGACCTTCCCAGTTGGCTTGCAACTTTGGAGAAAGTCCTTTACGTCGAATCGGGTTCCACAACCAAACTTTGTCACCTTCTTGGAATTCATGTCCCGTCGCTCTTGTGTCATACCTTGTCTTCATTCTTTCGGTCGTCAGGTTGATTCGGTCTCGAGCGAAGTTATGGACATCTTCAAGACGTGCCTGAAGGTCTCGAAGGTATTCCTCTGGCGATGAAGATGTATCCGGTGGACGACCAAACTGAAGATCACAAGGGAGACGAAGTTCGCGACCAAAGAGCATCTGTGAAGGAGTATATCCGGTAGTCTCATGGACAGCACTGCGATATGCAAGCAGAAACAGCGGTAGCTTCAAATCCCAATCTTGCTGATTTCTGGAAACCATAAGGGAGAGGTTATTCAAGATGGTTCTGTTAAACCTCTCTACCATGCCATCCGATTGTGGGTGTAGTGGTGTGGTCTGCGTCTTGTCTATTCCGAGAATTTGACACATTCCTTTAAACACAACAGAGGTGAAATTTGTCCCTTGATCAGAATGAATTTGTAAGGGTGTGCCGAATCTGGAAACCCATTGTTGCACTAGAACCTCGGCTACTGTAGTCGCCTCTTGATCGGGGATTGCAAACGCTTCAGGCCACTTAGTAAAGTAGTCCATGACAACTAGTATGTATTTGTTGCCATTTGAGGATCGTGGTAAAGGACCCAAAATGTCCAATGCTATCCTCTCAAAAGGTGCTCCTACGTTGTACCGCTGCAACCTTCCTCGGCTACGTTTCTTCGGTCCTTTACGTGCCGCACAGTCATCACAAGATTGGCACCATTTCTCTACATCTTGTCTCGTTTTGCTCCAATAGAAGCGTTCTCGAACTTTCTGTAGAGTTTTCATTACTCCGAAGTGGCCTCCAGTTGAGCTACTGTGCAATTCTTTCAAAACATCTGAAATTCTTGATTTTGGAAGAACAAGCTGCCATTTGAAATTACGTCCATCATCGGACTCCCATTTCCTGTATAAGACACCATTTCTTATATGGAGTGAGTCCCAAAGAGCCCAATATTGCTTAGTAGCAGGACTGTAGGTGGAGATATCCTGCCAACTTGGTCTCATACTAGAAGATTCTTTCAATTCAAGAATTGGATTTATATCTGGGTCTTCTTTTTGGGCTTCCCTAAGTCCTTCATCACTCCATGGGTCTGGTTTTGATGGAGATGAAACAGTAACTTGGCGTACCGAAGTATTTATCAGCTGATAGTTCTTCTCTACTCTAGAACAGTATCGGCAGCTTTCATTACACGGCTTCCTTGATAGTGCATCAGCATTTCCATGAAGAGTTCCTTTGCGATGACGTATTTCAAAGTCAAACTCCTGGAGTCGTTGAATCCATCTGGCTACCTGTCCTTCTGGATTTTTAAAATTTAAAAGCCAGGTTAAGGATGCGTGATCGGTCCGGAGCAAGAACTTTCTTCCATAGAGATAATGGTGGAAATGTTCTATGGCTTTGACGATTGCCAGCAATTCCTTCCTGGTTGTACAATAATTCCGCTCTGGTTTCGAAAGACATTTACTCCAATAAGCAATGACACATTCTTTACCATCAATTTCCTGCGACAAAACAGCTCCGATATTTTCGTTGCTGGCATCCGTATCTAAAATGAATATTTTTCCGGGCTGGGGATATGCAAGAACGGGCGAAGATGTCAACGCCTCCTTCAGTTGTTTAAAAGCTTTCTCACATTCATCTGTCCATAGAAATCTCTGTTTAACTTCTGTCAACTTGTGAAGAGGTCTGGCAATACTTGAAAAACCCTTAACAAATTTCCTGTAATATGTGCATAGTCCAAGAAAACTTCTTAATTGGTGGACATCTTTTGGACGACTCCAGTCCTTAACTGCGGAGATCTTTTCAGGATCTGTTCTAACACCTTCAGCAGAGATAATGTGTCCCAGATAGCTTACTTCACGTCGGAATAAATTACATTTGCAAGGATTCAGCTTCAGGTTGGCCATTTTTAATTTTTCCAGCACCTTTCGGATGTTTCTTAAATGGTCTTCGAATGTGCGCCCAACAATAATGATATCGTCCAAATATACCAAACAAGCTTCGTAGGAAAGTCCTCGTAATACTGTCTCCATCAGGCGCTCAAACGTTGCAGGTGCATTGCAAAGCCCGAATGGCATAACCTTGAACTGCCAAAGTCCTTGTCCTGTGGTGAATGCAGTCTTTTCTCGATCCTCAGGATGTATCTCTACTTGCCAATAACCACTCTTGAGATCCAAAGTCGAAAACCATTGTTTTCCGGATAAAGCATCAAGTGTATCGTCAATCCTAGGAAGAGGGTAACTATCTTTTTTAGTGATGTTGTTTAACCGACGATAGTCAACGCAGAATCGGGTAGAACCATCTTTCTTCCGAACTAAAACAATAGGCGAAGCCCAAGGACTCTCTGATGGCTCAATAATGTCATTCTGCTGCATTTCCCTCAGAAGATTGTCCACCTCTTCCTGCTTAGCGAATGGCAATCTTCTAGGATGTTGTTTAATGGGTGGATGATTTCCTGTATTGATTCGGTGCTGCGTCAATTTGGTTCGCCCAACATCATCTGATTTCTTGGAAAAGAGATCTCCGAATTCTAATAATAAATTTCTTGCAGCATTCCTCTGCTTATCATCTAACTCTGCTCTCTGTAGGAGTTCATTAATTAGAGTGTCAGGAGGCTCAGATAGTGTGACTTGACAATTTCGGTTAATACAGGTCACTGGAGTGCAAGTCGCTAGCACTTCTCCTTCTTTTATAAGTTTTACCTTATTACTTAGATTAGCAACTCTTACTGGGATTACATTTCGTGAAAGGTCGACGAGTGAAGAAGCCACTAGTACTCCTTTAACGCTATTGTCGGAATCTGGATATTCAGTCAATCCATAATGAAAATTATTATCTTCTGAAAGAGCTCCGCAAACTATTGTCTCAGTTCTTGGTGGTAATGTTGTTTCACTCTTTGCAGTTATATGATGGACTGTTTTAATATCTGAATATTTCGTCTTAAAAATCGCTATGTCTTCAGAACATGAGTGTAGTTCATTATTTTTAAAATCTAACTTGAAATGGTTTTCTTTGAGAAAGTCCAATCCGAGAATAAATTCGTCATTTATATCAGCGACATATGCCATATGATGGTACACGGCATTACCAAATGCAATGTTTAGATTTACTTTTCCATGCACTTTAATCTTGTCACCTGTCACAGTTTGGAGGGTAATGCAGGGCGGCGTCCAGATGAGTTTCTCACTAAGTTTGCGAGCCAAATCTGTCCTAATGATAGTTACGTTGGCTCCAGTGTCGATTATCATTCTGCAGGGAACTTCGTTGACATGTCCCATAACGAAAAGTCCGTTGTCGCCGCCACTTACGGAAGAAATGTGAAACAATTTGAAATGGGGCTTCTGACTCTCTGGACATCTCCGCCCCGCGAGATGGCCACATATTAGTTTCCCTGCTGTGGTGGAAGATCATTTCCACCATCTTTTCGTTTCGGGCAGTCTCTATGGACGTGTCCGACTGCACCGCAAGTCCAACACTGAATCTTCATGTTTCTGCCACCTTTACTCAATTCTAAGCTACGGACTTTTCGCCGCAGATCTTCAATTTGCTTTCTTAGATTACAGTCCGTATCAGTAGCAGAGACGGCTCTGATTGAGTGCCGGTCTTTACGCGCGGCCTGCTGGGCAGCCTCTATCTTATGTGCGTATACTAGGGCAGATCCGATATCTTTGACATCGGCGAGTCTAAGTGTTTTCTGTATCTCCGGATCCCGCACACTATCGATGAAGTGATGGAGAGCCAGATCTTCACGTGTCTCAGCTGGGCAGTCCGAAAATGCTAGATGGGAAAGTCGCTGAATATCGGCAGCCAATTCTTGCAGACTTTCACCCGCTCTTTGATAGCGGGACTTTAACTGTAGTCTGCTATATTCTTTAGTGCACTTATCTCCAAACCGCAGCTCAAGCGCACTCGATAGGGCTTGGAAATCGTGCCTCTGCTCCTCCGGAAGCGTCTCGAGGATGTCAGCCGCGTCTCCTCTTAAAGAAGCCGCCAGGTGAAAAGCTTGGGCTCGGGGATTCCATCCATTAGCTTCCGCTACCATCATAAACTGGGTCTTGTATACTTGCCAGGATGATTTCCCATCAAATGTTGAGAGTTTAATATTGGCTAGGGAAGGCACAAATGTCACGTTCGGTTCCTCATGTTTGTTTGATATTTGCTTCTCCAAGCTTTCAATCTTCTTATTCATATTGTCTAATGCTTCTTCAACGTTTTCTTCTATCTCCAGAACTTTAGTTTCAACTGAAGTTACCTTATCTTCCATTGCAATCATCTTCTCCTGAATGATGTTGGAGAATTCTTCTTTAACACTTACAATGTCCTTCTTAAGTTCCTTTTTAAGCTCCTCCTGTCCAGATTTTATCTCTTTCATCACCTCGGTTTTAATCTCTTCTTGTCCAGCTTTCATCTCTTCTTGTCCAGCTTTCATCTCTTTCATCATCTCGGTTTTAATCTCTTCTTGTCCAGCTTTCATCTCTTCTTGTCTAGCTTTCATCTCTTCTTGTCCAGCTTTCATCTCTTCTTGTCCAGCTTTCATCTCAGCCATCTGCTCCGCTAATTTTTCGAGAAGACTTTTCATTAAATCCATATCCATTTTTCTTGTGACACGCTGCATCAACTCTTCAACCCCGATTCTGACACCAGTTGTACCGAGCTCCACGGGTTCGTGTCGATTGAGAGTTGAATAAAGCAACCACTTAATGAACACAAGACTTTTATTCGTAAAAAATCTCACTAGATAAACGAAATTCCCGCTGTAACAATCACAATTATACAGCTACAATTCGTCGGATACAATAAGAAACAGCTTCTAATCACAGGTCTCAAATACCTCAGACAGAGAACAACTAGCAGTCACAACTAATCGTCTTCACTAACTGACTGTCTACACAAAACCTAAGCTCTTCCATGTCGGGCTGCGGTATTTATACCTGACTTGGCGGAGAAATCTACCAATTTCGCCAAGGTTCTGGAAGCTTCTAGGCTATCTCGAAAAATATTGGTCCTAGAGCTTAGGTGATGGATGTTTCCAGAAGTATCGATTTCTCGCCAAGTCGCCAAAAATCTCGCCAACCGTCGCCAAGTCGCCAAGAATCTCGCCAACTGTCGCCAAGTCGCCAAATCATTAGGAAATCCGCTTTTAAACTACAACACGTCTAAATACCGCAATTTTTGCCCAAAATGTGAGAATTTCTGATCTGTCTGAGATATTTTAAGACAAATATAATCATTATTTACAAATTTGTAACACTATAATCATTAATTAGTTTCAGAATTTCCAATTTCTTATCATAAGGAATAGTTTTATCAAATTTAATATCATTTATTTTAATTGCGCATTTATCTTTATTTACAGTGAATATTGTATCTTCAGTTGCATTACACGGATAATTAAATGTAAAAATAAATTCAGAATTTAAATTCCAATCCTGCGATATATCAGTTACCCTACTCAGACACTGATTTTCTTTTAACTTAATATCATGAGAACCATTATTCATAATAGGAATTACTGTTTTACCATTTTTAATTTCAAAAACAGAATCGAAATTTTTTTCTTTTTCCTCTAACAATACAAGACCGTTTTTCATATTTTCTGTTTTCGCCTGAATAAAATTTATGCTATTTTTTTCTATTATAATAGGTTCTTCCGTTTTTAGTTTTATTTGTTGATGTTTCGATTCGACTTCCACTTCAGAAAACGGAATACTATTCGAATACCAGATGTGCAATTTGGAGCCAATTCGTGCGAAAGCAATTTCTGTTTTGTCTAGAAAGTCTCTTCCTACAATTAGGTCAAACGCCATAGTATCATCATTCACAACGAAAATTTCAAGTGTTGCTCTGACGTCATCGATTCTTAATTCCACTTGACTTTTCCCAAGAGTGAAAGCAGATGCAACAGTAGAACCAAATCCAAATAACTTTCTCTTTAACGGAATTATATTCAGTTTTAATTTAATTGCAACCGAATTCTTAACTAATGAAATGCTCGATCCCGTATCTATTAAGCTATTTATCGAATGCTCAGAATTATTTATTTTTGCTTCCTTCATATAAGCATTTAATGGGGTAAGGTTTTCAACATTTACCGTCAAACTATTTTTATCTTTGTTTATCGAACAATGCCGTTGGGTATGTCCACTCTCACCACATTCTCTATAAATTAAAATTTTTCTTTCTTTTGGACAGTCTTTAGAAATGTGCCCATAATCATTACAATTGAAACATTTAATGCTATTTTTATCACTACGAGAACTAAAATTCGTGTTACGCTTTTCTTTAGAATAAAAACACTCATTCTTAGGAAACTTTTTAAATTCGCGGTTTTTCTCTTACTTCACTTTTGAAATTTTCATTTTTACAGCGATCATTAAATTTGCTTACATAATTATCAAAATAAGATCTTTTTTCAAAACATTTCACGTTTTTGTTTTCAATACAAGATTTTATTCCGAATCTAGCATTCTCATACGAATCTAATTTTTCAGCCAATTTATCTGGATTAATAAAATTGGTCCATTCATCTATGAAGTGATTACGAATGGTAGGGGAAACACTTTTCTTTAATTGTTCTGTAACAATTAAGTTCTTAAGATCTTCTAATTTAGTAATTTTAAGACCATCTAACCACTCATTAAAATAATTTCGTAACTCATAAGTAAAATCTTTCCATGTATTCTTAATTGTACGAGAATGTTCATAAAATTTCTGCCGAAATCTTTCTGGACTTAATTTAAATCTTTTTAATAATAGTTCCTTCACATAATAATAATCATTTGCGTCCGGTTATCATTAATCGTCCGGTTCGCGGGCAATACACTGAGTTATTTCATATGGTAGAAGTCCTAAAAGATGGAAAACCCAATGAGCTTCATAAAAAAGAGTCAGTTGATGTACGTCGATCGCGAGATGCGGGATAAAATAGATAGGATAATAAAGAAAAATGTTAAAAGCATTAAGAAATATTATTATTTGGTTTTCATAAGAGAAAATGCATTTGCCTGTAGATGGCTAAATAAGTTTGGGTTGTATATTTAAAGCATATAATTGTGTGATAAAATTACTCGCGTTGTACATACAAAAATTAAAATCGGCATATTAAAAAGTTTTTTTAATCCAATGGCGGGCACACAAGGGTGACTAAACTCTATGCCACAACAAAGCCAGAAACTGCTACTCATTTCTCGTTATCCAGTGGGCACCTGTGAACCAAGTCACGGAGGCGTGGCGTTACCAACGCCATACCACCACAAACCCGTTTATAGGGCGGCCCACATTAATACAACTACACAGAAGAAATGACAGAGAGAACAGAGAAGGAAAGAAACATCCATGCCCGAACCGGGATTCGAACCCGGGACCAACAGCTCAGTAGTCAGGAACGCTAACCACTCAACCAATCGGTCGGTACATATTAAAAAGTAAAATTACAAAATTGTATACATTGTTTTTAGGAAACTAAAAAGTGAGCGTTCATTAGCATTTGAATACAATTTTCAGCATTGTGCTGTCAATAAATTTTATTTTAACATTATTTATATCATGTTTATGGTTATTTACATTAAAAGTAAAAAGAAATAGCTTACACACAATGAGAACTCAGCTATTATCTAATTTCAGTTATCTTTAGTTAAATATTTCCATTTTACGTGTTATAAGGCCGAAGACAAATTCAAGCATCTATCTTAATTGTGTCCACCATTTGAGACCGCAATAAGTACCATAAAAAATGTAACATTTGATGATTTGAGTAGTATCACAGAAAAATTTTATTAACTTTTATAGAGGAATATATTACCCCTTATATATCATAATAGTTCAAAATATCATCCTTGCTTTACTTTATTATTATTTAATAAAAATGTAAAAATATTCATGATGCTTTCAGATAAAAAATGTATATCAAACACAAGAATTCATATTAAACTTTTAAAATAAAAGGTAAAATTTACGATTGGCTACCCCTTGTTTTTTGGCGATTTTTTTGACGACAAGATGTGGTTAACAAGATGGCCGCTGCAGCTACACAAAAGCTAAACTAAGATAGGGTTACCAAAAATTTAATTTTGTCACCAAGATAAATCACTAAATATTTCGTCAAAACCAAGGGGTACCCAATTCTTTAATTTAAAAAATTGAATTTAATAATTTAAAATCTTTAATTTATAAAATTTAATTTTAAAATTAAAGATTTTAAATTTAAAAAGGTAAAAATCCTTAATTTAAAAAGTTTAATTTAATAATTTTTTAAATTTAAAATTTTAAATTTAAATTTTTTAAATCAATTTTTTTAATGTTAAAAATTTAATTTAATAATTTTTTAAATTAAAGATTTTTACCGAAGCACAATAAAAATCTTTAATTTTAAAAATTATCAAATAAAAAAATAATACAGTTTTTTCTTTTATTTTGATTCTACGCTTCTCAGTTTTAGTATTATAAATTTATACTTTTATAAAATGTCTTTAAAACTACCTTTATAAAATATCTGTACTTGTGTGAATTTAGAAACAAACTTATTTCTGTGAAATAATATTTACCTTTATGTCAAAATTTTTGAATAAGAATAAGGAGAAATGATTTCATATTCTCATATTCAAACTGTCGAGAATTCGACTTATTTTTATTTTTTATTGACTTCAATTTATTTTTGATATTTTATTATGAAAATAGATTTGGAGTAGTCATCTCATATTCCATTAGTAGTTTTCATTTTTAACAGACACTGCGAAACATTTTACTTTAAAAAATAAATAATCTCCAAAACGCGCGCGCGGAAATACAGTATTAAATCCAAGATATCATTTATCAAAATGAAACTTTAACATGAAACTTTCTGTTTCTTTATTTAAAAAGAACACATTTTGCTACTTAAGACTGCGTGGTTAGTTCCTTTCCATCTTTCTGAATTTCCATAAAACTTTACTTGAATGAAAAAATCATTTTGCCTTAAAATAAACAGAATGCTTTAAATTGGATTTTTTCCACTTTGGTATTACAAGTGAGCTTTCTTAAAAAGCGAGCTTTAAAGTGTCAAAGTAATTTTGGCCTTCAAGTAATATGACTAAGCAAAGTCGTTAACTTTTTTTATGCATCTTGTATTTTACTTTTTAAATACAACGAAGATATATACTTTTTTAATTTATTCGTAAAGTTCCTGAAAATTTAAAACTCAGCAATACATCCAAAAGTGTTTTATTTAATTTATATATCAGATTGTGTTTTAGCTCTAATAAAAGGAATATGTCAGTTTATAAATGAAATAAAAAAATATTATTAATGTAACAAAATAAAAAAATACAAAAACAATTTAAGAACTTTAATTTTTAGTTTTATTTAAAAAATATTAATTAAACAAACTAATTATTTAATAAACAATTTAAGGCCATTTTCTGCGCAAATATCAAATTATTTGGGATTTATATGATGAAAATACAATTTGCATTGACCAAGTTCTCAGCATGTTTTCTCACGCTGTCGAAAAAGTATTGGTACAGGTGCTGTATAATCAAGGGTGCCAAATTCTGAGATTGGCGTTTTTTGGCGGATTTTCTTATGTATCTGGCAACCTCGGTTTTATTAAGTCATACATATGGAGACCTATAAGAATTATGCAGAAAATTCTATTTTGGTAACCCTAGTATTTACGTCATCGCGCACGTCACGATACGTCATCTTGGTAACATTTCTTCATCGCCAAAAATATTCAGAATTTGGGACATGCACCTGTGCCATACGGCACCTGTGCCAAAGTATTTAATTTAAAAAAAGGTTTTTTCAATTCTAGAAAATGAAACAGACATTGGTGCTAGATTTAGACTGTAGGGCGTGGATTTAGTCCTACTCTCTAAGGCTGTATGGCTTGGATAGCAACCTGTTGCTTAGTGTACTTATAAATTACGATATTATACAGAGCCCAGTATTTATAAATAAGTAAGTACTCACTGTTAATTTTACTTTATCAGAAAAATAAATATTTTCTATACAAATTTAATAATATTAAGTATTTTGTCTCATACTTAACAGAAAATATTTTTTCAAGTTTTAGTAAGATATATATTCAACATTCTTATTAGTAATGATAGATTTCCTGCTCAGTTTGATGTAAACTATTTTAAACTATTCCTTTTTCAGCAAAAACATCCAATGAGACTTAAGGCAGTAAATTTATAATTCATCTTATGTTACATGGCTCATTTGACAAAACAAGATTTTTAAACCAAAAAAGGAGTGTAAAATTTTCTACCTTCTTTAAACAAAAACTGCTTATTTCTTTCGTTATAGTTGAGATTGTGACTACGCCACTTTATTTAAATTCTCATTGGTTTAAAGTATCCATGACGTCAGATAACGTACGTCACATCGTATTGAGAAGGCATCGTAAATCTAACTTGTCGACGAATTCACTGCCTGCCTTCAAATCGCATTCTTCGAGCGGCAGCAAACAAAGCGAAGTTCACCAACGTATGTCTTAGAATAGTGTCGAAGTTCATTTTGTTAATAAAACGATTCTTATAAAGGGTGTTTTTTTTTCGAAGTATAGAACTTTAAATTGCAATAAAACAACGATGTATTATTCGATTGACATGAATTTTTTTATTTGAAAGATAATCTTGTGGCATTACATTTTAAATATGATTTCTGGCATATGACTGCCACGGCTGGCTCGGATGTAGTCCAATCTGGACGTCCAATTTTCGATGACTTTTTCCAACATTTGTGGCCGTATATCGGCAATAACACGGCGAATGTTGTCTTCCAAATGGTCAAGCGTTTGTGGCTTATCCTCATAGACCAATGACTTTACATAGCCCCACAGAAAATAGTCTAGCGGTGTTAAATCACAAGATCTTGGAGGCCAATTCACAGGTCCAAAACGTGAAATTAGGCGGTCACCAAACGTGTCTTTCAATAAATCGATTGTGGCACGAGCTGTGTGACACGTTGCGCCGTCTTGTTGGAACCACAGCTCCTGGACATCATGATTGTTCAATTCAGGAATGAAAAAGTTAGTAATCATGGCTCTATACCGATCACCATTGACTGTAACGTTGTGGCCATCATCGTTTTTGAAGAAGTACGGACCAATGATTCCACCAGCCCATAAAGCGCACCAAACAGTCAGTTTTTCTGGATGTAACGGTGTTTCGACATACACTTGTGGATTAGCTTCACTCCAAATGCGGCAGTTTTGTTTGTTGACGTAGCCATTCAACCAGAAGTGCGCTTCATCGCTAAACAAAATTCGCTTATGAAAATCGGGAACAACGGCAATCTCGTTTTGGGCCCATTCGACGAATCTACGCCTTGCTTGATGATCGTTTGGCTTCAATTCCTGCACGAGTTGGATTTTGTAAGCACGCAAACCAAGATCCTTCCGCAAAATCTTCCATAAAGTGGATGGACACAGATCCAATTCCTGTGCTCGATGGCGGATGGACTCATTCGGGTCTTCCTCAATGCTACGCTCTACAGTAGCAATAGCTTCTTCTGTACGCACCGTACGGTGTCTCTGGGGATGCGAGTTATCAATTAGAGTAAACGTGGTGTGAAAACGTTCCATGGTTAATCGAATTAACTGCTCTGATAGACGATTTTGTCGACGATAAAATGGACGTAGGGCGCGATACGTAATCCGCACAGAACCATTATTTTCGAAATAAAATTGCACAATTTGAAAGCGTTGTTCAGGCGTGAGTCGATTCATGATGAATTGCCAAACCAAACTGAGAATAAATCACTTTACAGCTGTTAAATCGGTCGCCATCTTGGAAAGTAATGCCAACTTAAACTTCTATACCTCGAAAAAAACACCCTTTATAAAGACCAAAGCATCGACTTGAAAAGCCGTTTTCCACATTGATTCAAGCCATTAAAACGTTGATTATAGAACAGAAGAAAAAGTTAATAAAAAAAAAACAAGATAAAACATCCAGTTAATATGGTTAGTTCAAATCGACAAGATCGCGCGATTTAAATTTTTTAAAATTTCATTCTTTAATAGAATTTTAAACTAATAATTGCAATATTTATAAATAATACATTTTAAATCTTAAAACTAATGCCTTGCTTTTGCCAACAATAAAAATTTTTTAAATTTCATTTTATTTATTATTTGTTGCAGAATAACGGTGGATTTCTAAAGTTAATTTATAAATCTTTTAAGAAAGTGTAACTATCAATTTCTGAGGAAGTTTAGTTTTTCATTGCATTCAGCAAAAACATTCATGGAATAATCCTATAAATTTGCATTAGATTAATATTCAAAAATTATTTAAGGTAATTTTTAAAAAATATCACTTAATGTCAATTAAAATTATGTCAATTATTTAATAAATAATTTATTTGACTATAAAAAAGTAATAATTTCTGTTATATCTTTTATTTATTGTATTTTGAATTTTTAAATATAAGCTCTCGAATTCTTATTCAATAATTATACAACACATGAATAATTTTAAATTCGGTGCATAGTTTCCAAAAATTTTTCATTCTCAGTGATGTCATAATATAAATTAATACTGGGATAAATTACTAAAACTGTTTATATACAAAAGTATTAAGAAAAATGAAAATTTTTCAAAAAATGATCTAAATTTTATCAACTAAAAGCCAATTCTATATTTTTTCATTTCTCCATGAAAGATTTCTATTTAATGAAATAATGGAAGATCTATTTTATTTTTGCCAATTCTTTCATAAACGTTTTATAGTCATAACTTTAAGCAATTTTATTAATATTTACACAGAATGTAGTAAATATTCTAACAAATTATTGAATCTAAATGTCTAACTTATCAGGATAAACTACATATTAAAGAGGACTTTTCAAGGATTGGGAGCTGTGTTTACTTGATGCTATTTGAAACGCTCATCTGTGAAGACATGCAGAAAGCAACATAAAATTTAATTTTAGCAGCGTAGTGGATAATCTAACAAACCATTGAATCTAAATAACTGGTTCTATCAGGATCCACTGCATATTCGAATTTCGAGATGATTTTTCAAGGATTTTGAGGTGTATTTACGTGTCTTAAATGATGCTATATATATTCGAAAAACTCTAAGCTATCATCTCTGAAGATATACAGAAAGCATAAAATTTAATTTTAACTTTTTCAGTAATGGTTAGGATTGAACTAGAATCTTTCTAGGTCAAGAAGTGTGATCTTTGAGCTAGTCTTACCTGATATTATTTTATGTATTTTAAAAACATTAAATTCACATATTTTATAAAATAAAAGTGAGTAGAAAGTATTTAAAATTTATAAAAAATCATATACTCTCAAAAAAATTATTTTATGAATGTATTTAAATTATCATGTCAAACAGGAATTTTCGAAGATTTGATCAATTTCAAATCAGAAAAGAGTTTGCTTATACGCTCCAATAGCAAAAATTAGAAAGCGTTTGAAAAAGGTGAAAAGATTAAATCAGCTAACAATTTGCGCGAGATAAAACAGAAAAGCAGAATAGATTAAAATAACATCTTACATTTTATGATGTGAGTGAAGGTGGAATGTGTAGAGCAGGAAAGAAAACATAGACAAATATTTGATTTCTGAAACGTAAGTCGTAAGTTAAATTTTATTTTCTGTCTTAAAGAGCGCGATTTTCGGTCTCATATTCTCAAGAGAGTTCACTATTTTGCAATAAAAATAATTATATTTGAATTGTTATTGTCTTCTAAAGTAAGCTGCTTGGTTTGAAAAATTAAAATAAAATAAAGCAATCTCATCTTTTTTATCTAAGTGCAATTTTATCCGAAGTTTTTTTTTTTCAATGTGTAGTTGTGCAAATTATATGAGAATAAAACAGATTTATTTTAAGATAAAAATGTAGATTGACTTAAGTTGTCATTTAACTTTTATAAACATTTTGAAATACTTCATTTGTTTTGAGAAATCGAAGAATTTAAGTATATATCGACTCAGCCTTTCATCCCTTTGTGGGTCGATAAACTGAGTAACCAAGCATGCTTGGGAACTAAACACTGCGGGTTTCGCGTTAGGCTGACCACCTATCGGGACATATGCTGCTTCGCACCCTAGGGCCCCATCGGTCATCAGAACAGAGATGGGCACTGTACGCCTTGGCCCACGTGGGCTGTCATGCCACAGAGTATAATTTAAGTAATAAATATTTTCTAATTGATATTGGTAAGCAGCTTTCGAAATATAATAAATCACGCTTAACATGTTTCTAAAACTTGCTTATTATCATCAAGGGCACAAAGCACTTCACAGTCATCTTCCTTTTTTTTTTTTTTTTTTTTTTTTTTTTTAATTGAAAAGAAGCTACTATTACCAAAGACATATTCAACTCTTACAAGGAAAATTTGAATTTATTAGGTTTGTTTTGTACCTCGGATTTGTGTGTGGATATTTTAGGTTGAATACAATATCTTGTAAGACTCTATAGAATTAAACCTCATGTTTAGAAAGTAACCATGAGGTGTCGCATCTATACATCTACTTGTTTTTCTTTCTTTTCACTACCCTTGGCGATTTTTTAAAAGTAACTGATATGTTTTGCTTGAAATTGTGTGAAAGTCAAAACATTTTCAAAAAAGTATAAGAAAAAATTAACTTTCTGTGGTGCACTGCTACATATTTGAGTCTGGTGTAGCGGGGATGTTGAGAAAAGCTAGCCAGCTCAAATTTGACCTCGTCACCTGACCAAGGTTCAAAATTACGACGCGTTTGGTAATGGGGAATATAACCAAACTTGTTAACCTTTAGGTACAGTCAGCTATGTGCCTGCACCGTTGTGCATGTATGTACATATTTGCACCAAGTGAAATTCCAAATGGCGTGGGTTATTAAGCAATGGACTGAAAGTTATTCATATTTAATTTACATTATAGCAGGATAAGCATGCATTATATTTATCTTACTACTTCATGTTAACTAAGCATAAAACTTTTGTTAAATGTATATTTAACAAAATGAATTTCACTTGAGATTTGTGCATCCCATTGTGCTCAGAATACGCATTTTTTCATTCTTTAAACACCTCATAAAATATGATTTTGAGCTCTGAAAATTTCTCCATATTACCATACAATTTGATTTTAAAATAAGGGAAGAAATATTTAACATGAAACATGCTCCCAAAAAAATGAATTTTATTAATTATGCATAATGCTAATCTGTTTAAAAAAATTTTTTTTTACCTTTTAATATAAAATATTCTTAAAATTTTTAAAAATTCATAAAAGTTAAAAAAATTTATTCAAAAAATGTGTTTTGTAATTTGGATTTATTAAAAATAAATATATTCAAGAATAATTAATTTTGATTTTTCAATGTTTTATAAGTACAGCCCATTAAGAGGAAAGCTATTTTCAGCTTAATTCCTACAAATTTCTATCAAAAACTCATTTTTTCACCAACAATTAATACAAATTAAATATAAATTATAATATTCATGTAATTTTGATTTGACATCAGTAAATTAAGTAATGATTTTTTTTCCATTTATACTTCTTTTATCTTTCTGTCTACATATTTATCTATCCTTCCTATCTATTTTAAAACATTAAGAAAAAAATTCAATTCCAGCTTATTATTTCCATTAAAATGTCTAATTCACAGAGATGACGACTTCCTTATACTATTGTAAAAATTAAATTTACCATTTTTAAAGAATAAAAGAAATAATAATAATTTCAGGTGAAATTAAATTTTTACAGCTATAATTACATGAAAAATAATTTTTTATATTTTATCTAATAAGGATTCCTTTTTATCTAATAAAAAAGATAAAATTGTTCTATGAATGTACCTGTATGCAAATATATCTTAATTTTCAAATCAGAAATTACACATTATCTTTTTTTATCAATTTATTTGTATTAAATATCATTAGCTTATATAAAATTTAAAGCAGTAAACGAGGTTTAAGTAAAACTTCTTCATGTAGAAGTCTAATACCAATAACATTCATTTATTCAAAAAATACATTTATATATTTAATGTAATTTCATATTTTCGCTGGATTCTACTGTAAATATGATTGATTGCAATGTGAAAGTTTACTAAGCATAAATGTAATTCATCTCAGCCAAGTCTTTCAGTTTACTAAGCTGTCTTTGTAGACAGGTGCAAATTCAAACCAAATTGTTTGGTATATTGTATATCATTTTAAGCTGTTGCACTACGTGGTTCCATGGTGTAATGGTTAGCACTCTGGACTTTGAATCCAGCGATCCGAGTTCAAATCTCGGTGGAACCTGCTATATTTTATTGTTATTAAATTAATTTTGTATGAAGTTTTATTTAACATCAACTTTTTTTTAAAAGATATAGTCTAACCTCATTTAGTTCGAAAAAAACATTTTCGATATTTACTTTTTGATATCATTAGTTACTCTTTTTTTATATTATTTAATATTATTTTTAGAATTTTAAATTTAATATTTTTAAAAAATGTAAGTAAGCAATTACGTTCTTTTATTCATCAAAAATAACTAAATTGCTTAGCTTCATATATTTTAATAGACCTTTATACTTGTAATTAAAAATTATAATATATAATCTGCTTTATTCGTTTTTGTGCTTCATTCTCTTTTATTGATGTCATTAAGGAGAAGTTAAAAGCATATTTAATATTATTTCTAATTTTTGACTAAATTTGAAATAGGGAAGCTCATTTTATGAAAAGAAATGTAAATTCATAGGGCGTGTCCTTCAATTTACTAAGCATTCATGTTGAGCAAATATTAAATCGCGCGAATCACAATATTCATTATTATATTTTATTAAATAGTACTTGTTTGTGTTTGCGTGGCCCAATGATGATCTACGTGTTTCATTTGATGATCCGAGTTCATATTATGGTAAAATCTAATGGTACTTTATTTATCAATTTTCCAAATGTTTTTGGTTGGTGAATGCGCAGATTAAACATTTTTTTATGTCTATTAAAAGGCAAAATACAGCAGTGTTAGTTATATACAACAGATAATTTGTCCTACAAAACCTTAGAAAATGAAAGGATACAAAAAAGCGAAAAATGACCGAAGTCATTGCCTCAGATAATCTCTGGCACTCCAATATTGGGAGATTTCGGAATTATCGCCAAAATGTAACTACGAAATATTATTTAATTTCCTAAATTAATTGTATAGAAAGTATTATTCGTAAAATAAATAATGTAACTTTTATGACATTCTCTTGTTTAATAATATCACTTGTATTTGAAGCAAAAACTGCAATGTTTTAGGAAACGAAATTCATTAACAAAAGATAATAAATAAAATTCGCAGGAATCGCAAATATGTTTGTTTCTTTCATAAGCATGCCAGGGACAGTTTTCCTAATGTAAGGAATCTGCTATCTATTCTGGAGCAAGATTCTTTTTACTATCTTTTGAATCTCTCATTACTAGGGAAAAATTAGATTCAGCAAACGTAATTTTCAGAAAGCAGTTGACAATATTCATTTCAAAATTGTTTCTAATGTTCCAACACTATGTATAATTGACTTTTTCCTAATTTAATAATGTTCAAACTATTTTCTAAAACAATTTTGACTTATAGAAATCCCCACAAAGCTGTCTTATAATTCGTCTAAAATCGTCGAACACTCGTGTAAACAATCGAATAACCAGCCTTCATACTTTTAAAGTAATTTCGCTTATACAAACCAATATCAAATATATATATGTGTGTGTGTGTGTGTGTGTGTGTGTGTGTGTGTGTGTGTGTGTGTGTGTGTGTGTGTGTGTGTGTGTGTGTGTGTGTGTGTGTGTGTGTGTGTGTGTGTGTGTGTGTGTCAATCGTGTCAATCATTAGCAAGGAATTGTATTAAACTTAAAGATAAATGCATATTTTTATTCTTTTTTATTTAAAAATCCTACTTAGAGCATTAAATTTATTAAAGATTTGTTTCCATACAACAAAAAAATGCTACTTAAAATAAACAATATTTCAATGACTTCATATCTATTCAAATGTTTGTTATTTATTCTACACATTTCTGTGAATGTAATATGAGTAAAATACTTGAGAATGTACAACTTTTAGTGAAAATATTTTTCTCTATTATAGGGGATTTAAGTCTTGACTAGAAGCGGTTTCCTTTCTTTTTAGTTTCTAGAAACCAATTATTTATATTATATAAATAATAAAGCACACTCACATTATTACGAGAAAAAATTTGATTGAACTTAATTGGACTTGTATATCTGCATCTCTTATTTTTTGAAGTTTCCATTTTTCTATGAAATATGCTTTTATTTTGTACTTTTTGTTTTAAAAATAGATTTTACTGCAGTTAAGGAGAGAGAATAAAGAAAATTTTATCTCTCTTCATAAGAAAAATTAAGTAAATATCCCTTAGACTTTTTTACTTTCTTCTGTTTTAATATGTATTTGCTTAAAAAAAAGTTTAAAAAAAACCATAAAAATCTTCCGAATTCTATTCACCTGTATACCATGTTTAAATCAAATAAAATTCAAAAGAATATTTCAGAGGAAAAATTGAAATCACTTCTACCACAAGAATGAGAGAGTTCAATTAAAACAAGATACCTCTTAAAGTTAACAGAATATATCAGATTTTTCTTTAAAAGTAACATTTGCACCAGAATTAAACAGCAATTTTTACATTGTTAATCTCAATAAATTTCTACTTGAAACAAAAGAAATTTTTTGTTGTATAATAAACAAAAGGTATTAATTAAGAATAATATTTTTCTCTTCTTTATCCAACTAAAACTTTTTGAAAACAATTTTTTCATTATTTGTTCAGGAACTAACGTATTCACTAGTGTTTATTTTACTGTTTAAGAAATATCTCAAAGTTTTTCTTTCCTCGCTATTAAACAATCAATTTGTAAAATTGAAAAAATTTTTATTTGATGTGTATTACACAAGAGGAAATCGCAATGAGTAAGTAAAATATCTTAAATGAGTAGAAACAATACAAAAATAAATATTTTTAGCTTCATTTCTATTCACTTGTGTAAATTATCATCACATTGAAAAACTTCTTTTATCTTTTTCGCACCTTTTTATCTCTTTCTAAATTTAAAATTTCTTGTGTCTCTCTATAAACAAATACAGTAAATTTGAAAGTTTCATCTCACACAATTATCTCCAAGAATATTTTGCTGATTTTTTTAAAATAAACTGTCCAAAATTTCGATTACAATTTGTCTCTTTCATAAAGATACCTAAACAACATGATTTTGCTGTTTATAATCTTTAATGACGGCATTATTTTTAAAAAACATTTAAGTTTTGGCTCAACATGGCTAGTTGAAAATAAATCATATCTAAAAATTGAAAATTACAGCACTCCCTATCTATAGGTAGGAAACTACAAGTTTGAAACTGTTCGCAACTTTAAATATTTGGGATCTGAATTGAATGCATCCAACGACATCGCACCTGAGATCCGCAGCATCGGTTACAGCTGCTAACCGATGCTTTTTCGGCTTAAAAAAGTACCTAAAATCTACTTTCGTCAGTCGAAAAACAAAAATTTTGATATACAAATGCTTGATTTGGCCTATTCTCACTTACTCATCTGAAACGTGGACATTGACTGAGAAGGACAAAGAAACCATCTCCACATTTTCGAAAGAAAAACTTTAAGAAGCATCTTTGGTGAAATAAAATGTGAGAATACATGGCGAAGAAGAACTATAATTCTGAGAGAGCTCTATAAACTATATAAAGAACCAGATATTGTTAAATTTATCTCAATACACAGAGATTAAAATGCGCAGGACATTTGAGCCGGATGAACGACAATCGGATGACGAAAAAATTTTCTTGGCTCGCCCCATTGGCACCAGAAGAGGAAGACCGAAACTCCGATGGCGTGACTGCCTTGAAAACGATCTAAAAACACTAAAAGTGACAAATTGGATGACCTTATTTAAAAATAGGGGGTCCTGGTATGCACTTCTGAGGAAGGCAAAGGCCCATCCTGAGCTGTCAGGCAATGAAGAAAAAAGAAAAATTGAAAATAAAACTTCATTAACGTAAATTGTATTCATTTGAAAAAAAAGATTGTCGTCTTAATTGCATTTATCAATATCAAATTTATTTGGTTATTTAAATTTAGAATAAATTCCAGCATTTGCAAACCGGTGTCCAACATTTAATTTAAGTATAGAAGGTTTCATCAAAATGATGAGTTCATAAATTGAT
The DNA here is from genome assembly GCA_037975125.1 of Latrodectus hesperus. NCBI lineage: Eukaryota > Metazoa > Arthropoda > Arachnida > Araneae > Theridiidae > Latrodectus > Latrodectus hesperus. Next base: position 48,503,413 of record CM075852.1, on the reverse strand, counting down.
CACCAATTTGCATAAAATTCTCAGTAAACAACAGAGTGACTGAGGTAACTACACCAATATCTTTCAAAGCCAACTAATCAATGGAGCAATATTCCCCTTGCACATGAAACTAGATTTAAATTGGTGACAATTTGATTTGAAGAAGGGATGGAACAAGTTAACGTTCATAAAACATCAAATTGTTGTTGGTGTCATGTACCAGCTAGGCTGTCATTATAGGGTGTACTACTCTTCCTTTTCCAACTGAACCATATTTTGGTGTGAAGTCCAACTTCCTCAGTACACACGTGCCATAGGTACCCGTTTATAGGGTATGCAACCATTCACAACCCATTCATACAAGGAAAGGACAAAGACAGGATAGATAGAGAGAAAGTACATCCATGCCCGAACCGGGATTCGAACCCACGACCTCCCTATTCACAGTCAGACACGCTGACCACAAAAGGCAAGTTGGGCGGCATAAAACGTCAAGTAAAGTGATACAAAGTGAGACATCACCAGACTGTACAGAACTTCCATGCTTGAAGAATATCCTCAACAGGACATGAAGCGATCCGCTCAATCATCAGATCTCAATCTGACAAAGCTTTTTTGAAGTTTGAGAAGTCTCATAAAATCTCACAAGATCTCAATTCTCTACTTCGTATCCTTGGCACGTTCACTGAATAACATCTCGCATCATTGCGTACTTAGTATTGTTTATCGGAGAATCGTATATCGTGTTCCAGATATTCTTTTTATTTAAACGAGATAACATGCATTTTTTATTCTGAATACTTTTTAATTATAAAACATCATATATATAGTTGTACTTTATTTAGAGAAATAGATTGATATGCAATTTTAGTAAACGCTATATGTAAACTGATATTTTGGTAAATTTTCGAAAGCAAGATACAAAGGTTAACAAAACAAGATGCAAAATTTCATATTTATAAGAGATAGTAGTATCAGCCAATTATACAGTACTGAACATTAAACCACGGAAGAATGACTTAAGAACTTCATAATCCTATGAAAGGAAGAAGAGTTTGGTTGTTGTGTCGCTTATTGGCCATTTCCAACACTTGAACTAACTACTTGATGGCTGACTAAACAAGGACCTTTTGTTTAAAGTGGGTTCGAACCGCTACAAACATCCAAGCCTCAGGTGGGATTCAAACCCACGAAAAGTTGAATTGAAGGACAGAGTGCGAACAATTCGTCGAAGAAGAGTTTAGAATATGAAATGCCAAGAATTTCAGAGCATTTGAATGACATAGGAGAAACGAACATCAAAAGCATTTGATATCAAGTTGTGATGTGGATTTCCTCGGAAATCGTTTTATAAGATCAGGGTTTTCTCTGAATATCATGTTCTGCCTCGAATAAAAAAAAAAATTAGCAAAATTCCTCATCATCCGTAGGCAGTAAGTTCGAATCTCGATTTAACACCGACGTTTCATCTTGTTTATTAAAGGCGACTGGGCCAAGTTAAGTAGATTATGATCATAATGTCCTCTAAGTGAAATAATAGTGGGAGTGACAGGTCAAGTATTATGGGTTCTTCTGTTTGATACCCGTTTTTAAATTATAAAGATTCCCTCGAATGAATCGAACTCTGGGTTAGATACACAGAAGTATCCTAGAGAAACCACAAGCAAATGTTCGCATATTCTTTTGTAAAAAATTTCCTATAAATACCCACATTCCTGATAAAATAAACAACATTATTGGCACAAATAAGCAATTCAAAGTATATAAATACACAACAAAGTAAATCTTCTTTTAAATTCTTTTCCCAAAATCTACTATCAAAATCACATAAAAAAGTATTTTCTTGCAAAATGCTTGAAATATAATATTATTTTAAAAGATTTTTGAGTTTACAATATACTCTAGTGATTCATTCTGTATCAAAATTCTGAAGTAGTTGTTCATGTTAAAATGATAAAATATTATACAAACTATCCACTTTATTTAAAAAAATTATTCAGAATTATATTTCTTAACTTTCTAAAAATAGAAGCCCTTATCACTCTATTATAAATATTTTTAAATACTTTATTATATTTTTCACTTGCGAACTCTATACTTTTATTTACATTAGAAACTAATAAATATTAGCCATTAAGTAGATGAGGTTATCAGTGAGAATTAATAGATAAAACAAAGACCAACATTTAGTTTCATCAGAATTTAAGGAAACTAATCTGATAAATATACATAAGCGTAACATAACATATGTATAATAACATATAACATATACATAAGTTTAATTTTATGATATAGTTAGTGAAATATAAAACTACCCTATAAGTGTAATAGAAATTTTTATATAAGTTTAAATAAAAAAGTTAAATATTTGAAAAGCATGATATGATGTCTTTGATTTTTTTAAAAGTTGCGTTTTAATTAATTACTTAATTTTTTTTATTTTGTTACTAATATTTACCAATTTAGTAAAAATAAACTAGTAAAATAAATTGGCATTTTTGAATTCTCTTTAAATTTTCAACAAAATCGGAAAAGTAGTTTCTATTTTTTTTATTTTATTTCTTTAAGCGAAATCCATTTTAAAATAGTATAGAAAAAACCTTTCTAACAAATTTGTTTTTCATTTTACTATACTCATTTATGATCGAATCTTTTGTCGGATTCAAAATTGATAAAAGAATATTTCTTCTATCCCAGAAGTTTATGGATTCTTTCATCAGAATGAGTCTTCACGAGCAGACGATAAAAAGGACTGTCTACCACTTTTTGATTTTACTATCGTCTGCAGTAATTTTTTGAAATATTCTTTGTTGATAATATAAAGACTACTAAATATAATTTTCTAAATAATACTAGAATTCTTGCATCTGAATCCCTAGAATACATTTGAGATTCAAAATTCAAATATATTAATTTTTTCATTATTATTCAAAACCTTCAAGTTTTTTTATTTAATATATCCAAAAAAACTTTTAATTCAAAATTTCATTTATGCTGTTTTTATTGGCAGCTTAGAGGTAAAAGTCAATCATCTCAGACTATATTATCATCTTTTATAAACACATTCTTGACTAAAAGTCAATCGTTAAATAAAATTTTGAAATCGTTTATCTTCTAAAAAAATATCGTTAGTCTGTGATTTAATAAAACAAGCTGCTTTTCAGTCTAGTTCTGAATTACTTTGCATTATCACTCAACCTGAAAAATACCTTAATTTGAAAATTCTAATGAAATAAATAAGAAAATAAAATACTTAATTTTAGCAATAACTGTTTCCACAGTTTTGATGTTTAAAGCTATAAACTTCATGCCCCATATTCTACCTACACATCCGAAGCTGTTGCTATTTTACATGCTCTAGAAGTAATGCAACTCAGCTCTCATCGAAAATACTGTATCTATGCAGATAGCATGAGTGTGGTCATGTGTGTGTGTGTGTGAGAGAGAGAGAGAGCTTGCAGATAATGCTGCTAAAAATGCCACTGACTTTTTGCACAAAGCATTAACATTTTTTGACATTAAGCAAATTGTCGAAGATTTTATCTCCCAATGGCATAAAACTTGGGATTTGCAGACAAATAACAAATTATATAATATATTCTCTTACATTCTTCCATTTCTAGTTGCTCTCATGAGAAAATTTGATGTAAAACTCACGCTCCTTCGCATTGGACACAAGCACTTGTTCTTGTCTCAGAGTGATCCGATTTGTGAGACGTGTAATATACCATATACAGTATAACACGTTTTAATTGTCTGTCTAATTTCAATGATTTATCCTTACTATTTTTAAGACTACAAATTTAATTTTATCAGACTTAATTGGGTTTAAACCACATAGAAGTTTTCTTTCATTTTTACATGCAATTGGTTTTGTGAATTCTATTTAAGTCTTTATTCATTTTAATCAGCTATTCTTGAATTTTTAATACATTCCATGTTAAACATTTGACTAGTATTTTAACACAGAACTTTTACTTTTATTTTTAAATATTATATGGTACAGAAATGTCCAATATTGAACCCCAACAAACAAATTCAATATTATATGTACCAATAAACTTCATAAAAATCAAATCTAGCAAAAACGAACAAAAAAAAAAAGATCCTGTCACTGTCACCATATAAATTGCAATCAAAATGACATTATTGACTTATTGAACCATCATAATACGTGTCATTGATAGAGAAAATCTCTTTCACACGCTCAGAGATTAATTTTATATCTCTCCTTCTGATCCTGAAGTTTACCCTTTCAAAAAAAGTCAGGACCATTTCTAGGTACTCCTGATGTTTCAGTTAGTTATAGGGACATGGTTCTCCAGGTTCTCGTCCACAAGAACTATGTGTTTATCACCATGAAAGACTTGCAGCAAAAAATCTTATAATGCGCTCTTTCGATGTTGCTTCGCCAACCATCCACTTTTTGATACTTCTTTTGAGAAACTCTCATTGATATTGTAATATAAATAAAATAAGGTATATTCTGACAACTTAACCAGTGTCCAAGTGTTTCGTTCCCTGAGAGTAAGGATTGTCACCACTGTTTCTGAATTTTGGCTGGTCTATGAATCTGAGCAGCTTGTGGGCGAAGACAGAAACAATGTTAACATTACTAAATTTTTTCCCTTCTTACATTTTTATAAGTCTGATCATGGTGGTTGTATATGAATATGAATCTTCTTAACTTTATAATTGCTATTTTTTTGAAAATATATTGAAACTGACTTTTAAGTTGCTCGTTTTGTATCTATATATTAATAAATAAAAGTAGTAGTTGTGGCTTATATCCACCAAATATCTGACGAAGTCAGACAAGGTCCATCAGACCGTTGACCCTAAGAAAACCGAGGACCAAAAGGGGGAGGCGTATATATCCTATCTGGAAAGTCCCAAACAGTCCAGGATGTGATTAGGAGAAGCCTGCTCAGTTTTACATTTAAAGCAGACCTCAAAGATTTTCCTGCCTTCGAAATACGTGAGACCCCTAGCGTGGCCGCTTGTTAGTCTGGAAATAAATAAAAATAATTTGGTGTAAAATTTTAATATGCTCAACAATATATTTTATCTATAAATATAATAAATTAATAAAAATAAATTTTTAATATACTATACTAAACGTTTGATTTTGAAATTTTTTACTAAGTTTAACAGCATGAAAAGTTATTCAAATTGATGAAGATATTAGAATGTTATATGTTATTGAAAAATGTTTTTACTTTTAAACCGTTAGATTCCAAATTACTTGAAAAAATAAATGCTATTTAGAAAAATGCAAAAATGCAAGCTGAAAGTTACAAAATGATGAAATTACATGTGCTGTTGATGAATATAAAGTTATGTATTGTTTCTATCCAGAGATAGAAAGAGATACCTAGCCAATAGTAAATAAAATTAAAAAAAACTAATTTAATAATATTGTATTTGCATTCTCAGAGTATATTTAAAGAAATAGACTTCAAGATGATTGGCTTCTTGAAAACTTAATTTTAAACTTTTAATGGAGAGATAACAGTGTTAGCGTGATGTAATACTTTCCCACATGTCTCTCGTAATCCTTTTAAAGAAGAATTTTAATAGATAGTAGATTTAATTCATGTATGATCAGCTATTGAATAAGATCCGTTGAAATTCCTTCGCATCTATACTAATAAATACGCTAGAAATTTCTTTGTCATATTCTATCGTTAAATAATAATCAGGATTGAATAGTAACCAGTAAACTAATAACCAGGATTGAATAATAACCAGTTAAATAATAACCAGAATTGAAATTTAACCAGAAATGAATAATAACCAGTTAAATAATAACCAAGATTGAAAAATAACCAGTTAAATAATAACCATGATTGAAGAATTACCAGTTAAATAATTACCTGGTCCTTCTGCTCATAAATGAACAATTTAAACCATTGTTCTATGTTACAAACCTTGCACTAAAGTCTATTCTTGTCAAAAATGAACATCAAAATCACTTTTTTACTACAGTTCTCATGATTAAGACTAGCACACAAGGATAAATTATCTTATTGCATGTATTAAATACCGACAGAAAACCCTTAATTAATTATTAATTCATTTCCTGCATGTTTACTTGAAAAGACTTTATTTAATGTACTCGTTTTCTACGAATAGAAAATTCTGGATGCTCAAAAAATTCCTGGGATTTTATTCCTTTTATCCCAGATCGGGATATTAAAATCCAGAATTCCTTTCATCATCCACCCTTGCTTTTTTTTTAAACCAAATTGCAGAAAAATAGGATTCTTGGAAATAGAAGACTTAAAATGTGAGAAATTTTTGTCTACGGCATGAATTAAAAATCGATTTGATTTCATTTTAAAAATGCGCAATGAAAAACTTATAATCTAACTCCTATAATTATTTAATTATATGTCTTATTTGTTCGGTATAGTTTCATATGTTTACTAAAATCTTTATTTATTTATTTACATGAAAGAAACCTTAGATAAAGAAATGAATTAAATTTAGTTTGCACTATGTTTATTACTACAAAATAATTGTAAAATTAATATTTATTGAAAAGAACCATATTGACTTTTTCCGTGTTACAGTTAGTACGATACTCAAGTTTAAAAATCATAAACTTGAAACTTAAGAATTTTTTTCCAAATAAAGTTTTATCAAGAACAATGATCAACCATAATTAGAAAAAGGGAAGATCAAATAACAGAAAAACTAATAGTGGTGCTACAAAGAAAATTTCAAGTAAACTGTATTAATTTTTGTTGGTTAACTGTTAGTATGGTGTACAACAGATTAACTAACATATAGATACATTGATGGACAAATAAGTAGAAGGATCTTTAAAATTCACGATAAATTTGAGACAAATTGCATAATTAATAATTAATATATGTTAATAAGCATTGTTCTCAATAAATAATTTAATATCCGCCACGATTCGGGGTTCGTGTTGATGGAGAGTCGATTAAATAACCTTTTAAAAATCATAACACATTATTCCTAGCAATTTCAACAAGATATGGGAAATTCCGAAGTCGCAGCTCCAATTCAGCAAATACAACAGAAAATAGCTACCAATCACAAAAGTCTCCAATACCTCAAACAGACAACAACTTCTGAGCAATAGTCTAGCGTTCAAGAATGATCGTCTTCAATATTACCATTTATGTTGTGCGGAGGTATTTATACCTGATTTGATAAGAAAGTCTAAGTTTCGCCAAGGGGTTTCTAGAAAGTTCTTGGCTATCTCGCTTAATATTGGTCCTACACTTTAGTGGAATTTTCCAGAATAATCTATTCTTCGACAAAAGCTCACCATGTTGCCAAATCACTATATATAGTCATGTCCATAATTGTTTAACATACACATAACCACTTAACAATAGCTAGTAATGAATGTAGAACTTTTCCCTCCAAAGAGTTAAGCCCCATGACAAACTCTAGATTATATTCTGTAATATTTGCTCATAAGGGAAATAAATTGTAAGTAAAGAATAACGTAATATTCGAAATTTTATATACTAGAGTGTGTAAATTCCCAATAAGAGGTTCTTTAATTGTTATGAATGCGTTTCTTTCTCTTTTATTTCATATAATGGATGACCTGATATGTTTTATAATTTTTTAGTCTTCATCATGCATTTGATTCTTGGAAAAACACTGATAATGTCGTAGGCTGCATTCATACGCACGTGTTACAAAAAAGGAAAACTTTAAAACATGCATTTTCTCTGACTTATGCTCACACAAAAATTTCTTGTGACACTTATCTTTTGATGTTCAACAATGATTAAAATCGAATCTGATACCATCCCCTCGGAATCATATCATATCTGAAATTTATATAAAATGAAAACATAATTATCTTTCAAGTAACAGATAATTGTTTTTATAATAATTATTAGAATGAAAACTTGGATAAATTTTAATGATCACTTGGATAAATTTTATGTTTTAGTTAGATAAGATCTAGCTACAACATAAATGATTAGCTATGTGCATAAAAAAACCTGTATGTGATTTTTTATACGATTTCATTAAATGATAATAACATATAACATTATATTATAGTCAACCAATCCTTCTAATGGTAAACATTTCCTAAGAATAACGAAAATGGCAATTTTATGTTTATTTCATTAATATATGTGCCGCTTTTATACCATTAGTGTTACAAGGATTTTGGCGAATTCTTCAGCCACTTTTTTACACTTGCCTGACAATCCTCACTGCTATAAAGTAATGGAGAATCTCAAATTTCTATACTGTATTATGGCAACCCTTATTTCTGCAGAACTCTTTCCCAACACTTATTTCTTCTAGCACTTCTTATTTTTGCTTGAATTCTTTCAACAATAAAACGAATTTTTCATGACATCCAGATAGAATATTCGTCTTATATGTGATATCATTTCTTGTCATTATTTTCATTTATTCCCTTTCATATTTCTTTGATTTTCTATTCTTTTCTCTGATATAACTTTGATATTTTTCGAATAATTTTCCGTTTGTTTCTTCTAGAGTAATGAATCGTCATAAATTCTGTCCGAATAATTTAATGATAAATATTGGGGTACATTTTTAATTTAAATAATTATTAAAAAAATTTAAATTATTGTTTAAAGTTTGTATTTATGGTAATGTTCTCAAAAGATCATCCTAATTTAATTTTCGAATTCATTTTTAATAACTGTCAATATTTCATTTTCTTATAATTAATGACTATTAATTCGATTATACAATTTGAATAAGAGAGTTTTGCCGCTTTTAATGACCCAAAATAATCTGACCTACAGAAAGAGTAGCCTATTGTAAATGCTCGAAGTAATCACCACCAACATCCATCACCTTCAGCCAACGTGTCTCCAGTTGTGTAGCCTCCTTGCGGTAAAACTCGGAGTTATAGACGCAAAGAAGTCTGTGAGTGCTTGACGCAAGTCTATTTCATTGATGAAGAATTTTCCACGAAGATGATTTTCCAAGGAATGGAAGAGGTAGTAATCTATTGATGCAAGGTCAGGTGAGTTAGGAGGATGGTACAAATTCTCCTAATCAGTAGTATTCCTGGCCATACACGCAACAAGCGAATTCCCGTTATCTGCTAATTAATGTTCGCCAAATTAATTTGCTAACATGACAGACACGTTCACAAGTGAGTTAAAATTATCATGTTGAGTCAATTCTTTTTTAAAAATATCTCAATATTTATCAATATAATATATATATTTATTAATATTAATATAAATAATTTTAAAATGAGACAATTTTGTAACAGAATTTCTGTTTCTTATTTACGCATAACTATTAAGAAACCTTCTGAATTAGACATTCTTGTTCTTCATAAAATAAATCAAAAATTTTTCGTTTCCTTAAAAGGATTTTCAGTATTTCTGTGGCTTTGTTAATAGGAACAGTTCGCTGTATATTTAATTTCTTTCAAAAAAGAAAAAATAACTCTAAATCTATAAATGGTACAGTGAAAAAAATCTCATTTGATTTCGATTTTTTTCAAATTTTAGATAATTTTCCATAGAACTTTTATTTTGGCTGTATGTTTTTCAGCCTTAATACGATTTTTCGCCAACAACCGAAAACAATATATCAAATACATGGTTGCTATTGGTAAACCATTTGTACTTCTTTAAATAAAAACAGCGAAAAAAATTATTATTATATAGTGAAATGAAAAGAATCACGAATATATGTGTGGGTCACATTCATATATAACAAAAATTTTTAGCAATTTTAAATGTAATTGGAGAGTCTAATCCGCCAAAATGTTTTTTGTTATATTTTCATTTAAGTTTCTTTATTGTTTTGGTTAAAATAATAACTTTAAATTACCTTTATTTGTTTAAATTATTTTTTGCAAATAAATATTATTTAAAATATTTTATTCGTATATTCCTAAGCACTTGATTTAAACTTTTTTTAAATAAAATATATTTTTTAATTCTCTTTAAAATTGCAGTAGAGAAGACTACAAGCAATTGTTTGGTCTCAATTAAAAAGAATTTGCACCAACATTTCCGATCAGCCAGATTTTAAACAATTACCACGAAATTAAATAATTATTAATATAAAAAGTGTCATTAAAATTTTTCAAAACATTGTGAATAACTATATCAAATATTTCTTATTTTTACTTTAAAAATTTTATAATAACAATAGTATACGACGGACTGTGTTTATTAAATAATTCCCATAAGCAAATTTATTAATATTTTAATGTCTATATTTAATATTCAACATAAATGAAATAAATTTGATTAAATGTAGAATGAGAAATTGTGAGATATCTGATCTGATACACGCATGACTATCCTTTTGTGTACACCAAGTACAAATTCTAAAATTACGTACGATTCAAAAGAGATTCCGAGCGACGAATGTAAAGTAAAATAGGGAAGCACGAAAATAAGATATTACATTTTTTTAGTATTTATACTACTTCATAAAGATAATCTTAGGAAATTCAAAAACCGTAATCTATTATTATACTTAACAAATGTTTTTTTTTTTTTTTTTTCAATTTACGACTATTAAGCAAGCAAATTGAAGAAACATTTGTGACAGATTTTTTTATTTATTAGAAAATTTGTTACTAAAATAAATACACGAAAAAAAAGTTCTCTATCCAAAGTGTTCCAATTCGAATTTTCAAATTATAAATTTATTAAAATTTGAAATAAATCAAATTAAAATTTGAAATAATTGCAGTTATATAATTTAGAAGTTCGCTATACTTATATATGTTTTATCAGATTTTGGTTTCTTAAATTTTATATTCATAAAATTCTTATCGCTTTATTTATTACTTTTTTATCACTTATACAAACTTCCTTTGGTTTATGATATTGTATTTCGTTTGAAAGTTGTTTAAATCACAAAGAATATAAATCCAAGATTTTTAAACAAATTGAAAGCAGATGCATTAGTTTTAGAGCAATGCAGTAGTTTTGGAGCAAAAGAGTTTAACGTCCCAGTTAAATTCCCTCCTAAGAATACGCGCACTTATCACGTCGGAATCTCTTTAGCATTCCTTTTTCCCAGCTGCCCTCAGGAGTAAATATTGAGTTCACATCTGGTTTTTAACTTGAGACAGCAGTATGTGTGTGTGGTTCCATGGTGTAATGGTTAGCACTCTGGACTTTGAATCCAGCGATCCGAGTTCAAATCTCGGTGGAACCTTATTTTTGTCGGAAGATAAATTTGTACAACTTTTTTTTTCGCGTCATTTTGAAAATTGAAGTAAAATAAATAAAAATTTCCTTTTGAGTTTTTCTTTATTTTATATATATATCATTTCTATTTTTTTTCTCCAGGAAAACTCTTCATTAGTTAGTGCTTTTTATCACGATATATACATATATTTTTTTTATTGTTATGATATATTCTATTAGTACACTTTTAGGGAAAAAATGTATTAGTTTATTATTAAATTATGTAAATGTATTATTAAATTATTATTAAAAAATGTATTAGAAAATATGATTAAGATTATAAAAATTAGCAGAGCCACTTCAATTAAATAAAATTAATCATTTTCAGTCTCTGTCTTATATTAGAAGCCGAGTTCATTGAAAATAAGCTTACATTAATAAATTAATAGTTGAGTAAATACTGAAAAAATTAATAAGTCGAAAGAAAATATTATAATATTTCGCGAGAATAAAATTCAGCTTATACGAAATAATTTCTTACTGTGAAATTTAAAAATTAATATTTCCTTTTAAGAAAATATCAAGAAAAATTATATAAATTTAGAGCCTCTTGGAATATATTCAATAAACATTTTTTGAACTACATTTGAGTAATTATTAAAATTTTGAAATTTAAAAAAAATCGCTGCTATTTTAGTAATTTATTCTTAGCATAACAGATTTCATTCTTCATATAAAACACATTTACATCTCTTCTTATTTTATATCCTTTTCATTTCAATTTTAGAAAGCGGAAGAGAGATTATGTTCTTTTCTTAATTAAAGAACCTATTCTTATTATAACAAATGTACCGAAAAGAATTGCTTACAAGTTAACATTTCTTCTGAAATATATATTAACGAATTAACATTTTTATACAGCACAGCAACAATAAAGTTTGCTTTTCTTTATCATTTTGGTAACTTTTTTTTTGATGTCATTTATTCGCGAATATTTACGACAAAATGCCGAATGTCTATAATACTGCAAGTTTGTAAATTACAAATACCATAAATTTCGAACAAAAATGTTGATTTAATTTGATTCCAAATGATTTTTGTGACAATAATTTGAATGTGTCAATCGAATAAAATTCAAATCTTAATTTGTACATGTTTCTTTTTCAATCGCTAAATTTACACATAGTACCACGGTTGGGTTAGGTGTTCGAAAACGGTAGAACAGAGTAGGGAGAATTTAATTTCTGCTCTATAACCTTGACGTCAAGCCTTTTCATTAATTTGATATCAGCGGTCATCACCAAATACTTCTTTGTTCTTACCTATACCCATCGATCAAGTTATTGATTTCGTGGAAGTCCAAGCATGCGGGGGAGGAAGAAGGGAGACTGATGAATGTCCTTGAATAATAGAAATGAATATAATATATAGAATGAAGGGTTATATGTCCTTCATGTTCTATTATGTGCTATGTTCCTTGGGCAATAATAATTGCAAAATTTGCAGATATGTTTTAATTTTTTATAGTATAATATTTGTGAAGTCTGTCCGCTATAATGTGTTAATTATTAAAAATTTCTGCACTGCAAGCAGATTTTTCTGTTTCACACTGAAAAGAACTTAAGTCGAGAAAAGTTTCCTGAAAAATGTTCCATTTTTAAGAGAAATTATGATATCCTATTCTTGAAACAACTTCAAATTGTTAACTTCAATAGGTAAATAAAATGAGTTACCTATTCTTATTTGTTTGAGCTTGTGGCAGCTCTTTTTGAAATCTTATATCAACTGAAGCCTTATTAAGTCGTCCCACCTATTTTTTACTACTTATCTAATTAGTTCGATTGGCTTCTCTTCATCCTTTTCACATCAAGAATATCTTTTTTATTATTATCAGCCTCCTTATTATGTCTTCTGCTAATTAAAAAAATTAATAAAAATAAGAACATCATTTATATGTATTAGTAGCAGTCCTTTAGTTATAAAAAACTTATTTTCTTTTAATGTTTCATTACTAAATTCTTATATAGAGATCGTATTTACATTACCCAATGTAGTCAATTAAACGCTTGTTAATCTCAAATCCAGAGCTTGATACTAAGTGATTGAACTTATTGACAGTAAAATTTAAAAAATATTTTATTTAACAGTTTTATTGATAACTAAATAATTTTAAAGTCCTTTTAAGTTCATTTAGATTATTTTTCAAGTTTAAATTTTTGATCAGCAAAATATTTTGTAAATTCTTTTCTAAGCAAACGATGTACATGTTCACTTCAAATCAGTGACAAACACTGACAAAATTGCTACCCAAGCGAAATCAAAAAAAAAATGTTTGTGAAATATAATCTCTTGAATCAAAATATCAAAATAAAGTGACATATTTTTTTAAAAAAAAATTAAGGGAAATAATATTTTATAAAAAGATTCTATCAAAATAATTAACAAGCAGTTTTGTATTTCAGTAGCATTTAAATGCATGGTACATATCATTTTTTTCTTAATGATTAGCGTATATTTTAATTAGTTCATTAAAATTCATAAAAAAACAGTAATTACTTCAATATAATACATTTTTCCTGCAGAATTTTCTGCTACTACGAATGGAAATACGTTGCAGCCGAGTAAGTAGCTGAATGGTCAGTGCTCTGTTTCTTCAGTTCAGCATCACATGAGTTCAATGTTCCTCTCATACTTTCAAGTGTTTTAAGTTTACGGTAAATTGTGGATTCTGAACAAATTACTCTCTCGAAACAAAAGGTGAACATAACATTATAAGTCAATTCCAATATTTTTTTTGCCATTGAATTGTTTTCGAATATCATGTTTTGTAAGCGCTAAAAGTTTATAAGCCAAAAAGCACTTTCTAAACTCATATTGAGTAAAACAACCATTTATACGATGATAATTATTTTCTTTTACCATTTGTTAGTGACAAGGGATAAGAGACGGAAGCTTCTGGGGTAGGAGAGAACTGTTCCTAGTCGTCAGAGAAAGATTGCAGTGGCTCTATTGATAGTACTGACTGGACATGGCTGCTTACATCATCATCTCTATAGAATTAGGATGGTGAATTCCCCAGATTGTGCTTTTGTGATTCTAATCAACAAATTGAACATTTAAATAACTGCACCGTACTTTTTCAGTATAAAGACATTGCCAAGAAGTATTGGAGGGCACGAGAACTAATTGCTTAAACGCTAATGTTTGACATTTGTAAAATAAATAAATTTATTAATAATAATAGTATGATTATTAAGCATGATATCAAATACATCACTCACACACTATTTGCATAATATTTTTCAAATTAATATTATCAGTACGTGCGAAACTAGGTATAAATGATGAATTTAGTTAATCCCTCAACTGTCATTGTTGTCACATCAGGGCTAATTAGACTGGGACCTGAGGTTTAAAGTGGATTCCAAACCCAAGTTGCCCTTCGAACCCGAGAAGTACTGGACCAAATGTAAGAATGCTAACCATTCGGCTACCAGCTAGTTTGGTAGATACGATTGATAAAGAAGTGAAGAATTTACTTTTTTTTAATCAATAGCATGACCCATTAGGCTTATAGGTCATGCTCACGAAAAAAAGAGATTGTTTCCTTACTTTTTCGATAGACAGATTTACTAACATAAAAATAAGTAAATTAATCACTTAAGTTTAGTAATCTGTCAGTATAACATAATAAGAAATTATTATTATTTAAAATAAATGTTTGTCTTGGGATTTTCTTAATAGATTAGAGATAACAAATCTCTTTTCATTGTCATAATGAGTAAAATTGCTTAATATTTTTCGAGTAGACTTGTTTAATTCAGCGCCGAATGGTGATAAATCTCTTCTTTATTACATGCATTTATCCAACGCTGCTTTTGCCATCAATATATGGATCAATAGCAAGTGAAAAAGAATATATTCTGCAGAAAACCCACTAGAAACAACACTGGATTGAATCTTAATTTTTCACTAATTTTCTTTTATTTTCTCTTTTTGCATTATTTACTATTATTACTAGTATGATTTCTTATTATTATTCGTTCACTATTCATTTCTCGAATATCCATCGTTGTGACACAACCTTCAAAACCAAAATCCCATACCTATTTCTTAATAATCATCATCTTCTAGGTAATATAATTCATATTTTCTAGGGATCTCATTTTTTAATTCTGAAGCATTTCCTTAGCTTTCAGACGAAATACTTCCTTTCCAGTTGCTATCTGATTCACTCTGCAAAATCTTTCCAGATATTCATCGTAATTAAAAGTGCTAAATTACAGTAAAGACAAAAAATTTTACTAAAAAAATTACTTATTTCAAGCACCTTTTTTCCAAGAGGAAAAAACTATTTTAAATACTTCTCTTTAATCAGCGTTTCCTTATTCAAATAAATAATCCTTAAATAATCGTAATAAAGCTTTATTTTTTCCTGCTTTAAGTATTATCAATTTTCTGGAGCTTTTTT
Source organism: Latrodectus hesperus (assembly GCA_037975125.1). Classification (NCBI taxonomy): domain Eukaryota; kingdom Metazoa; phylum Arthropoda; class Arachnida; order Araneae; family Theridiidae; genus Latrodectus; species Latrodectus hesperus. The sequence continues at coordinate 48,487,813 of CM075852.1, read as the reverse complement.
AATAAGTATTAACTAGATTTCTGCTATAAGCAATATTTCCTCGTGTTACGCTTACTCTGTTTTTGTAACATATATATATATGTGTGTGTGTGTGTGTGTGTGTGTGTGTGTGTGTGTGTGTGTGTGTGTGTGTGTGTGTGTGTGTGTGTGTGTGTGTGTGTGTGTGTGTGTGTGTGTGTGTGTGTGTGTGTGTGTGTGTGTGTGTGTGTGTGTGTGTGTGTGTGTGTGTGTGTGTGTGTGTGTGTGTGTGTGTGTGTGTGTGTGTGTGTGTGTGTGTGTGTGTGTGTGTGTGTGTGTGTGTGTGTGTGTGTGTGTGTGTGTGTGTGTGTGTGTGTGTGTGTGTGTGTGTGTGTGTGTGTGTGTGTGTGTGTGTGTGTGTGTGTGTGTGTGTGTGTGTGTGTGTGTGTGTGTGTGTGTGTGTGTGTGTGTGTGTGTGTGTGTGTGTGTGTGTGTGTGTGTGTGTGTGTGTGTGTGTGTGTGTGTGTGTGTGTGTGTGTGTGTGTGTGTGTGTGTGTGTGTGTGTGTGTGTGTGTGTGTGTGTGTGTGTGTGTGTGTGTGTGTGTGTGTGTGTGTGTGTGTGTGTGTGTGTGTGTGTGTGTGTGTGTGTGTGTGTGTGTGTGTGTGTGTGTGTGTGTGTGTGTGTGTGTGTGTGTGTGTGTGTGTGTGTGTGTGTGTGTGTGTGTGTGTGTGTGTGTGTGTGTGTGTGTGTGTGTGTGTGTGTGTGTACTCCTTTTAAAAATAACTAAAGCGTTCTGTACTGACAACCCTTACACACAGTGTGTCATTAATATATTTACAACTTCAGTATTCTAGATTTATCAACTTTTATAAAAATTTAGATTTTGATGTGAGAGAAAATAAGTTAAGAATTACTTTTAATTTTTTTTTTTAACAAATGGTCATAATCCTTATTTAAAATTATGCAGAAATATTATAGTCACTATTTTCAATAAAAAATGTTGCATGCAATTTGAAAACCTTTAAAAAAATTATACTTACAATATTATTAGAAAATAATTTGTAGAGAAATGAAAATACTTTTTATCTTAAAAAGAATTTAGTTACAATTATTGATTTCTACACATATTCGACGATTTGTTTTTAATAATTATTCATTATTAAATTAAAAAAGATTCAATAATTCTTGCTTATATATATATATATATATATATATATATATATATATATATATATTAAAGGGCAATAATATAATCTTAAATTAATTGTGGTAATTAAATGACTAGGCACCGATTATGAACTATACCTTAGGCCATAAATCATAAGCATTAGATTCTAACTATACTTTTCGTCTTTTTTGTGAAAGTAAAGAATATTATAGAAATAGATTCTCGTTATTTTAATACAAATTGTTAACAACTTAATTAATAAACAAAATTAAAATGATACAAAAAATAAGCTGAATTTTAGGAAACTAATTATATCAGGAGTTTTATAATTGCAAAATTTTGCTCATTTTGTTCTATACTGAAATCTTATGAATAAAATTATCACTCATTCTTAAAAATAAGCGTAAGTGAATATTTCAAAATTTTTATTTAACTATTATTTTAGTTAAATAAATAAATTATTTAATTTAAAGTTATTTGGATCATATGAAAAGCGTGCAGAAAGAGTGCACAATTTTCATATAAAGTATAATACCACTTTATATGAAAACTGAATAATTCATAAATATTGTCTGAAAAGATACTCTTTTTTTTACTTTATCTCACTCTTAATTTTCTAAAAGATTTATTGACTACATACAGAGTGTTTCATATTGAAAGAATAAAAAGAATAGCATAAAAAAATCCGTAAATGATTTCTTTAGTCGAAACAAATTAATTTTTAAACAACAAATAAAAGTTCTATCGAGTAACACCGGAAATTCCTGCAGTACAAAATTGCCGCTAGGGGCACTGCTAATAAAAAATGGCATTCCCGAAGAATAAAACTTACTATGATTTGGAATATGCCATAACATTATCGCTTTTCAACATTCAAGGACAATTCCACATGGAACTCACATTTGCAATGTCATGGCGTCCGCTATGAAAACATTTGTTGAAGTAGCTTTATACCTTTCAGATGGTAGAGGTGCTAAAATTTTCAAACAAACCTTCTTGTGACGATTAGTAAAATAAGTTGCAGGTAGTTGTTTTCACAAACAGACTTTTGTTTACTGGAAAAACTACTCTTCATCTTTCGTTAATTGCCGTAATTTACAATTGCGGCGCTCAGAACATATGTGATTTTCCAAAGGTGAACTTTTGCGCCATTTGTTATCTTTTTGTCCTTTTTTTCCTGCTTCTAAAACTGTATAAAGAGGTGCATTTTTTCCTTGATACACTGTTTACAGTGGTTGTTTCTTTGAATTGAAGGAAGCAATTTTCACTTGCGTTTTCCAGCCAATTGATGGTCAATCACATCGGCATCAATATGTTCGTCAGTATTTGAACGATTGTCTGTCAGATAAGTTCGTCATATTCGATTGCTTATTAGACAAGCTGGGTCAAATGATACAATCATTGTTAGTAAATGAGATACCCTAACTCTTTGTGGGTTTTTTCCCATGGGATTTTTACTCTTGACTACATTTCTACAGAATTTAAAACAACTGAAACGGCTGATAACATACTTCTTGAAATCATAAACAAATGATATTTTACCACGCATAAGAACAAAAATTGGAATACTGCAAATACTTGTCATGTCACATGAGGGCCACAATTTAAATATCTATCAAAGTGTGACCCTCATGTGACATAGTTATCATGGACCTCATGTGACATATATTGTTGTAAGAAATCGTACAACTATATACCTTCACTGTCAGATTAATTTTATTTTATCCCATTCAAATTGAAACAAGCTAATGATTCAAAATTATTAATTTAATATTGAAACCAATTTTAACTAGTGTGAAAAATATTTATTTTATAATAAAATGTAACATGAATTAAAACAAAATTTAAAGTAAATTTAAATATAAATTTTATTTTGAAAATTTGTATATTTTGTTTGAAATAAATTTTATTATAATAGAGGCTGCAATTTTAAGTGATCGAAAATTCAAAAAATAAAATAAGTGCATTATTTTAGTTAAAATTATTAAAATCTAAACTTTAAATATGGAAAAAAAATTATGTTTTTTGAATAATTCATTATGTATAATAAATGATTAATTTGTAAGACTAAGTGGAGATTAATTTTTATCCCAAAAAATAGTACCCTTCTCACAAACGTCTAGAAAAAAATTCATGAATTAAACTTTCATTTGTTCCGGTTTCCTACTTATTGAGAATTCCTGATGTCTTCGAAATTCCTGGAAATCTTTGTTCCTTTCATCCAGAATCTGGATATTAAAGCCAGGAAGAATTGCTGTTCTTTGACCGTTCTTATTTTCTTTTCAGTGTGACTTGCTAGTAAATAGAATTCTTGGATATAGGCTGTATGCAAATACGAAATTTAATCAAGAAATAGTTAGGCAAGAATAAATTAATTTGAAAACCCACGCTGTTGACATATTTTAGTATTATACTTATTGAAATTAAGGAGTCTAAAACATTCATTTTGAGGTTTTTTATTTTAAGTAACATAATTTTTGTATTTCATTTATTAATATTTAATGTTTTTAGAAGTCGAACGTAGACATAAAAACTCTTAAATCAGCTTAACATTTTTGAATAAAATGCAGTTGTTTTGGAGTTTTCTTCGATTGAATCTGTCTTAGCAGCTCCTTTATGTTTATTTCAGTACTCAAAAAGTTTTGCTACAGTCAAACAGATTTCAAATGCATAGCTCTGAAACATATTTAATCTGGTTTTAAAATAATAAGTATTTAGAAAAAAAATTTCATTTTTTTTCAAAATTAATAGCAATTTAAAATGAGTACACTAAGTTGTTAAATTATTTTCACCTGATAAAAGTTTATTAAATAAAAAAATTAATTTTATAATGAAAATAAATAAAATTTAAAAAATAATCGTGTGATATTGTTCTCGCGTTTGCTCCATTTTTCTGTTTAAAATTTATTCTACATTAAACTGCTTGTCGATAAAAAAATCTTCCATTATGTTAAAATAATTAAATTTCACATTGATTTCTCGTCTGCTCATACATCAAAAATTTTTAAATAACCGTCATATTTATCCTTTTTCGAATTATTTTTATTTAGTTATTTTTAAGATTTTTAATATTACGTAAAAGCACATTTAAGAAAAACGTAAGCACAGTATTGAATTGAATGTCATAATTTAGACTGACATCTAATTCAACACTTTATTTACGTGTTTTTAAAGTAAAATAAAGGATTGATTTTCAGTTTGAGCTCTTTCGTTGAAAACTAACCATGTTTCCAATTAATTTTAATTAAATTAATTTTCATTTAATTAAGTTTAATTTAGGCAATTTTAACCCATCATAATTACAAAAGAAAATTTTAAAATATTATAAGAGATAAGTGCTTCTTTCTTCCATTATTGTTTTCATTAGTCTCAATAAAGCATACTTTTTATTACATTTTCAAATGCGAATTTAGAACACTGAATTTACTGTTATCAAAAAAGTTACAGGATTGCATAAAATGGATGTAAACAATGTACGCTTCTAAGCAATTAGACGTAAGATAAATCGATTCTTCGTATTCAATATATATTTCATATTTTAATATTTAACAGTTGATTTACGATTGTTACTTGTTAAGCTATGAAGAGTGATTTTAAGGTTAAAATCTGATGACAGATAGAGAAAAACATTTAACTTTTTATTTTCAATAATATGTCTCATAATTTTTCGTTTAACTCTTTTGTAAAATGTATTGTTCAAGATATCTACTGAATACATTAATCGAAAAAAAATGTATTCTTTAAGTTTTTCGAGGAACATTTGCGAAGTTCATCAATAAAATAATTCATCTCTTTTATCCAGATGTTTTCTTCATTCTTAAATTTTAATATTAGTTCACCTGAATCTAAGCAGATTTCTTTTTTTATTTTTCTAGGAGAGTTTTTCTAAAACAAAATGTATGGCATCTGCTAATAAATTTCTATTTTTCATTTAGATGCAAGCTGTAAAAAAAGGACAGTTTTCTTCATCAAATAATGCCAATAGTTAGGATTATTGTTTTTCATTTGTAGTATGAATTCAAATTGCGATATATATTTTATTTGTGGGATTTTATAACAAAATTTCATCTACTTCTCTTAACAGTTCATAAGTTTATCTTGTATATTTAATGTTATTGCAAAAAAAATTTCTGAATCTTTCTTATTTCACCAAATGCGTTACACTTTGGTCACACAACTATGAGTTTTCTGTTAATTAATGCCCTTTTTGTTTTCTACAATATAATTAATTAACCAAGTTTAATCTTATTTGATGTTGAAGTTTGCTACCTTTTTGCTTGTCATTCTCAGTTTGAGTTATCAAAGAATGATAATCTCGAAATGAGTATGTCTTTCTTTGAAAACAATAAGTACAGTAATTTACATTTTGTATACGAGTTTTGCAGTGGTAATTTTCAGAGAGCTAAGAAATTTATACACCCTTACCAGTAAGCCACTTAGGCAGCCTATATGGTAAACTCAATCTGTTTACTATCATTTCATCGTGCATTCACTCGTGCTGTATTTATTATAACACACAGATGCCTTAAGGAGATTGATTTGGTTGGTAAAGACCAATGTTCGAACAAACGCGTATGCGAGAATTTGTAACTCCAAAATGATTTATACAAAAATAAATTGTTAAAATACTTATGTAAAAATTAGCATCACCAATATCATTTCACACTGGTATAAGGATTACCAGCGGCTAAAGCTAATAACATTTTCCATTGATTGTTAGAGTGAGATACTGAAGCTAATGACATTTTCCATCGATTGTTAGAGTGAGATGCTGAAGCTAATGACATTTTCCATCGATTGTTAGAGTGAGATGCTGAAGCTAATAACATTTTCCTTCGATTGTTAGAGTGAGATGCTGAAGCTAATAACATTTTTCATCAATTGTTAAAGTGAGATGCTGAAGCTAATGACATTTTCCATCGATTGTTAAAGTGAGATGCTGAAGCTAATAACATTTTCCATCGATTGTTAGAGAGAGATGCTGAAGTTAATAACATTTTCCATCGATTGTTAGAGTGAGATACTGAAGCTAATGACATTTTCCATCGATTGTTAGAGTGAGATGCTGAAGCTAATGACATTTTCCATCGATTGTTAGAGTGAGATGCTGAAGCTAATAACATTTTCCTTCGATTGTTAGAGTGAGATTCTGAAGCTAATGACATTTTTCATCGATTGTTAGAGTGAGATGCTGAAGCTAATGACATTTTCCATCGATTGTTAGAGTGAGATGCTGAGGCTAATAACATTTTCCTTCGATTGTTAGAGTGAGATGCTGAAGCTAATGACATTTTCCATCGATTGTTAGAGTGAGATGCTGAAGCTAATGACATTTTCCATCGATTGTTAGAGTGAGATGCTGAAGCTAATATCATTTTCCTTCGATTGTTAGAGTGAGATGCTGAAGCTAATAACATTTTTCATCGATTGTTAAAGTGAGATGCTGAAGCTAATGACATTTTCCATCGATTGTTAGAGTGAGATGCTGAAGCTAATGACATTTTCCATCGATTGTTAGAGTGAGATGCTGAAGCTAATATCATTTTCCTTCGATTGTTAGAGTGAGATACTGAAGCTAATAACATTTTTCATCGATTGTTAAAGTGAGATGCTGAAGCTAATGACATTTTCCATCGATTGTTAGAGTGAGATGCTGAAGCTAATAACATTTTCCATCGATTGTTTGAGAGAGATGCTGAAGTTAATAACATCTTCCATCGATGTTAGAGTGAGATACGAAGAACATTATTTTTTGCGAATTTTTCCATGTTTCTAGACGCATGTACTCATCATCCACGTTGCTTATTTGTTTTAAAATTGTCAATAAACTGTTAAATAAAATGAGGCAATATCGACCATTCTCCTTTCGCATGCACTTTCTTCGTAAATTTAATACAAAGGGCATTTCTTTGTTTATCTTTCAAATTTTCATTTTTGTATCTCATAAAACGGCGTGCATAAACAGGAATTTGAAAATAGTGCTGATTTGTGCTTTTATTGACCCCAATTAATAAAGCAGTTATAGGATGTATATTCCAAAAAGCTTCTTTCTTCCCAGTGCTATTAAGATATCCATGGCAGGAAGTTAGATTAAATTATAATTGGGATACGTTTCTAGCAGCCAATTTTTGCCTATAGAAGCCTCTAAACATACCCAACCACCTTGTAGTTTTAAATACGATCAAGTGTGGAGATAACCACCTGGGGTGGCACCATCTATTCAGCTAAGCAACATTATATCCCAAATAAGTTTTAAAAATATGAATTTTTTTACATCGTTCTTGTGTTTATTTTAGCTTTTCCAAAGGCTCAGTAGCTTCACACTGCTGCTCGCTTGGATCAGCAAAGTGAAGCATCATTTGCAACGGGAAGTGATTGGAAGGGTGACCACGTACTCTTCCTCATTGGGTTCCTGGAGTTCCATAGGTTGGGGATGTATCTACATTAATCTGCAACTTCCAAAGTCCTTCCGCCTAGGTAGCGTGGCTGTGGAAAAGCCTCTTCCAGCTCAGGCGTGACCTAGTTATCCGAACGTAGTTCAAAAACTACGAGACACTTGGTAATGGGCAAGTATTCCATACCCGTTAACTTCAAGGTACAGTCCAGGATTCAACCTCACCGTTATAAATGAACATTTATTTTTGCTTTTATTTTTTAAATTAATTCTTATACATTTCTATTCATTCTTTAAAAGAAATATCAACTCGAATATTAATTTTCACATATTTATATATCTACGTGCGTTATTATTTTTTTCAAATAATCTAACGTATATTTCTAGTTAGAGATTTTTTTTTACATTTAAAAGCTTCTTACTAAGATAAAGATAAAATATAGTCATTGAAAAAATACAAACACGATTTTTTATTTGTTAGTAATTTATATATTTTTATACGACTAAAAAATGATTTAATATTATCATCATATATAATTTTCATGTATAAAAAATAACTTAAAATAAAGAGATAAAGTATTAAAATTAAATTTTTTCAAGGTAGGTAGGTAGGTTATGGCGGACACTTTTGGAGCTTTATGCTTAAATTATTTTAATTATAAAAGGAAATGTTATAAAAATTATGTTGCCATTCGTAGAAATAGAATACCATAAAGTTCTCTTTTAAAAGAACTCCATTTTTCTCGTTAAGGTAAGTGTCTAATTTTCTTCAGTATTATACAGAAATTCTATAAAAGTATCTTTTCCCGGAATAGTTTTCTCACTTTAAAATAAACACAAAGCTTATTTGCATCATGTTGGAATATTGTTCTTTTATTCAGTGATGCAGTTTAACCTTACAAAATGCAATTTTCAAAGTGTCAAGAGAGTAAGAGAGTTTTGGCCTGAAATTTATGCATTATTCCACTGCAAGCGACTTCTTATCCCCTGTTTTTAAAATGAGTAAAAAAAACATACACACACAGAACAGAACTCTGACATATCCTGTTATTTATTCTTTCCTAAAGCAGCAAATGTAAAACAACATTTAGAATTCATAAGTTTGAGAAAAGTAAGTTATACTTATTTTAGATGAGATTTTAAACATCTGAAAGTTTTCCTTTTATTTATATTTGCTTCACCAAATTCAAAAACATTTTTGAATAGGCATGCTTTATGCAATCTATGCATGTGAACATTTTTAATAACTTAGCAATATTTTGTTACCAATAAAATTCATTAAAAGTGATAATATATATTATTTTATCTATTTAATATATTTTTTGTAGTCACATAAATTAACTTATTACGAAACTACCTATGTGGAAATAATACAAAAATCTACATTATTACTTCAAAAATATCTAATTTAGTTATCAATTAAAAAATATCATAATTAATTAAAAATATACCTACATATAATTTTGTTTATTACAAAATATTTAGTTAAAATATTTATTGATATATTCCATAATTTATTTTTTCCTACTTATAATATTCACAGTTAATATAGCCTGATTAGTGTGTGTGTGTGTGTGTGTGTGTGTGTGTGTGTGTGTGTGTGTGTGTGTGTGTGTGTGTGTGTGTGTGTGTGTGTGTGTGTGTGTGTGTGTGTGTGTGTGTGTGTGTGTGTGTGTGTGTGTGTGTGTGTTCGTCATAAGTCAATACTCAGATCCATAAATTATCAAAACATTTAAATTTCAAAATAGATTCTTTCCAAATTTATGCATTTCTCTTAATAAGCCAAGGATGGAATTAATTCATACCACTTTAAAACTACTTAATTTATTTATTAATCTTATTAATATTCAAAAGATACCATATTCACTTAATGTATATATTAAATTGCTTTATTTCAAAAATCAGCCTGACTTAACGTTATCTAACAAAATATGTTCTTCTGTCTATTAATTTTAATAAAGTCGCATAGGGTGTATGCGATTTAAGAAAATATTTCAAACTGTCGAATTATTTAAATTTTGAAATATAGAATTAAGTCTCTAATTTAATTATTTTTATATCATTTATTGAACATAACGAAGTTTATATTTTAATATTATTTTTATTTAATTTATATTTAATTAATATATATAAATTTACTCATTAATTATTATAATTATATATACAATATTAAAATAAATATTTTAATATCATATTTATGCTATTATATCACTAACTTAATTAAATTTTTTATTTAAATAACATATTAATAATTAAATTTAATTTATTTATAGTATTATTTGAAGAATGTTGACTTCAAATAATTCCTTTACTTCAATCAGGGAAGACCTTCTGCTTGAATCTATCCTAATTAATTGTTACAGATATTTAAAAAAATTCAAATTTTGATATTTCTGGATTGATCTGTGCTAATAATATGAAATTTTTTCCAATACTTTTGAGAAGAGTATTTCCTTCAAAATTTAAATCATTGTCCAAAATTTAAATATTTATTCTATGAAATAAACACTCCTTATCTACATCTATTTATAATTATTTCTAATTTGTGTTTACAATTCGATATTTGTAATACTTTAGCAATTTATGAAACACATTAAGCATTCTATAATAAAATATTTTACAAATCACTGAAATATTTAATAATATGAAAGCACTGGGTGGTGTTATGTATCTCAAGACCCTACACCGGTTTTCAAATTTAGAGGCTTCTGCTTTAATTATTATGAAAATTGGTAAAGTAACATAAAAAAATAATAATAATGTTGTTTTTAACGTTACCTGACAAAGCATTGGTTTTTAAAATTTTTGTATTAAGTTGTATTTTATGTATTCTTTTCCAAAATAGCATTTTGCTACATAATTTAAAGGAAATAAATTTCTATTTAATTATTTTTATATAAATTATTTCTGATACTTTTGTATGATAATTAATTCTTATTCATATATATTAGGTTGGGGAATAAGTTCGTAGCGTTTTTACCAAAGACTTTTATTTAAACAAAAAACAATAATTAGATCAATAAGTTAGTCAATTATATATTCGCGATTGGTGTTTACAACCTGTTCCCACCTTTCGACCAATTTGATGATGTCGTTCCGCCAAAAATTGCCTGGTCTGGTGTCAAAGAAGGTGTTGAGCCAGTTTTTAAGGACCTCTTTGTTATCGAAGGTAACGCCTTCATATGATTTGACAAGGAGCGGAAAAGATAGTAATCGGCTGACGCAAGGTCCGGAGAATACGGTGAATGCTGAATGACCTCTCATTCGAACTCTTGGAGTGCGGCTTTGACGACTTGTGCAACATGGGGCCTGGCGTTGTCGTGAAGGAATATGATTTGACCATGTCGATCAGGCCTTTTCAGTCGAATAGCCTCATTCACGCGGTGTAGCTGGGCAATGTAGAGCTCCTTGTTGACTGTGGCATTCTTTTCGAGCATTTCCCAGTGCACCAAGAGGTTTCTGCTTTATTTATTATAAAAATGTTAATACTAAGTAATAGTTGAAAAGTATGTTAAGATATTCATTTCTCTTGTTCACTAGCTAGGATCTAACTTGGGATCTTCCATTTCTCAGACAATGGTCACTTCATTAAAAAATTTAAGGTTTTCAGTTGTATTTGACTCGTTTCTACTATATTCGCATTACAAGAGAAGTTACTAAGTCATTTTGATTAATAGTTTCAAATTATTGATGAAAAATTTAGAAATTATTAGTAGGAAATATTTCTACTTATAATAATGAAAGTAGAGTGTTTATTTCATCAGAAAAAATGAAGTTTGTTATTTGCTTAAGATGAGTCTATCAATCTTATTATAAACAAAATATTCTTCTATTTTAAATTTTGAAACAGATACATTTATTTCAACTCTGAATTTTGGTCCTTTCTTATCGTAAGAATATGTATAACAAAAATTAAAATAAATTTTATTTTTTTAAATTTATCTTGTCCTAAAATGAAAATAGGTATAGAACTTTATTTTTTCAAAGAATTTACTATGAGTTATGAATTTTTCTTTGCTTTCTTGACTTAGACAGATTCTTTTAGTTATTGGTAGGGAGTTATGTTTTTTTATCATAGTAGAATAAACTTTATTAGATATTATTCGATTACAAAATATTCTATTCTGTGTATAATTTTCTTCCATTTATGATAATAGATTCGTTTGTAATCTACAATACAATATATTTTCTATTCTTTCATTTACAATGATTATAATAATAAACAAAAGAATTATTTGACAAACAAAAGAAACAAAAGGATTATTTTATCGTTCACAAGCACAAATTTTATCCCTAATATAAAATAATAATGCTTAATTTTTTTATCTATCAAAAAGGAATTTCTATGCTTATGAATAAAAATGATGTCTTCTTTCTGATACATTAAATTATATTATCAATATAAAGAGAGGCATCTTTACTTCACTAATAACATAATAATATTTTTTATATAATACTTTAAAAATACTTTATTAAAGTATTTTTTAAGCCATTACGTAAAAAAGGAGATGTGTAATGAAGAAATTAGCTATCAACCTCATTTAACTGCTTAACTATTTTAAAGTTCGATAGATGTCGCCACTAATTTCTTCATAAAATAATTATGATATTTCATTTAATAATTTGCTTTTTCTACTATTTAGTAAAAACTATAGACATTCTAATTCGTCAGTAAAAAGTAATTTTTTTTAGACTAACTTAACAAATAAAAGTTACTAATTCCCACAGGTATCATTTGACATATTATCCTATTTCACTAAGGATGACAGATACACTATCTTATTTCATCAATGGAAATAAATTTTAGCAATTCATTCATCTTCCGCTGAGTCTAAAAATTAAACATTGATAAATAGTTAATTACATTAATTACAGAATTTATTTCAATTAAATGATTATTTATTTTCCGTATACTACAAACAAAGATACAGAATTCATGTACAATACTTAACATTTTAAAACAGTAAATATTCTACTTACAAATTCGGTTATAAATATTTTTATATATATCTTAGTATATGAAAATCATATTCTACATTTTATAAATGATCAAAAATTTGTTATAATTCAAAAAATTCAAGGTATTACAGTTTTTAAAATATAAAGTAAGAAAATTGCAAAAAAAATTTGTTCTATATTTTACAAAATTAGAAATATTTTCGATTCATATTTTAATTTTAAGTATTGTATAAGAAAAGATTTGAATTAAATCCTTTTTATGAAATTTTATTTTAAATTATGTACAATTTAATGTTAATGTTATTTAAATGTTACTGTAATTTTTTATTTTTTTTTACATTTTCTACTATAAATTTAATTACTTGATTTAATAATATTGGTAAAAATGCGGTATGAATAAAAAAATTCAAATTTAAACTTTAAATTCATAATTTACTGTTAATAATTTTAAATGTATATTTATATATTTTTCCTTGTGTTATTCCCACATTAATATCAGCTAAAAAATTATATATATATATATATATATATATATATATATATATATATATATATATATAATATAAACAATAATGAATGAAATAAAATTTAGGATTTCGTAACAAATAAATTTTATTGAAAAATTGTAATTCATTTCAGAATATTGCTACAAAAATTAAAAATATTATGCTAGGTGAGTACTGATCTTGTAAAAGAAATTTTGATCACAAAAAATTGGTGATTCTTGTAAATATATATAGTCAAAGGTACTTTATTATGTAATAGAAATAATATATATATTTATTTCTTTAGATTAACAAAAATAAAATAATGTAACAATTTGTGAAATTTCATTAAGTTTCACAAATTGTAAGCACAAAATATATTTTTGGGATTATATATTTTATCATAAATCGTGAAAAATTATTATTTTTTTATTGAAACATACTGAAATTAACTAAATTCTCGGTTCAATTTAAATTTTTTCTTTACAAATTCTTCAAATATCAAAGGGATGAAAATGAAAAGTGCAATTTTAATCTTAAAATTTTTAATTTGTTTCATAAAATTCAATAACAATAAGTCATCATTTTTTCAATTATAAATTTTCTAATTCAATTAAAAAAATATTATTGAGACATTCTATAATAAATATTGTTAATTCAAGTCACCTATATACTGTTAGTAAGTTATAATTTCTGATAATAGATGGCAGCACAACCGGCAGAATTATTTTACTGTGGATAAGATTTTGTACTTCATTTATTATTTACAAGAAAAAAAAATTTACAACGTTCACTTAAATTTAAAAAAAAACTATAAGTGAAAAAGTTTAATACTTAAAGACAGGAAAAATATCTTAAAAATTCTCAAAATTATAATGATTCCCTTTTAGTTACGCAAACCTTAAATTCTCTCCTAATTTAATGATTAATAAATTCTTATTGTAAAATATAAATTTGTTTAGCCTTAGTTATATGCATTATAAAATATAACTTAATTTATAATTAGTCCTATGTGTTATAAAATGTAATTAGAATTTTAATTAATACTAAAGCTAAAAATTTTGACATTTAAACAATAAAACATACATAATTTGAATGAATATTATTTTTCAAATGCTACTTTATTTGCTTACATCATATGTGAATAATTATTTATACACGGTATTAAAAGTACTCAATCTATAAACAATTTCATTAAAAATATAAGACACTTTCTCAAGCTTATAATACAAAAATAATTTATTTTAAGAATAAAGACTTTTTACTATATTAAAAAGGAAAGCTTAGAAAAAAAACTTTTGAGTCCTTTTTCAAAGCAGCTATATCGAATAAGTGACCAATAAATATTAATTTTGTATCCTAGCTTGTAAAATAATAAATAGCAATTTTTTTATTTAAAAAAATACTTCGTCAATTTTTTTAAATTTACAAATATATTGATACATAAAATTTCATTATAATTAGCAAAAATTGCTGAAGATATTTTCAGACTCTGTGATAAAAAATATTATTTATAATATTTTAATTATTCCTACAACACTCACCTAACAAAACTCTAAGAATTTAGAGAACAATGGGTGTCCGGCATAATCCCAGCCACTCTTGAACAATGAGAAATGCATGTGACGTTTCTGCCTATGGCATGGACGTCTGCTGGAATGATTCCTTGGGAATTTTCCTGGTTTCCTCCTTTGTGACACGTCCGTACGGCCGACTATTTATAAAAGAGTCCTCCCTGTAGGCAATTACAAATTTGACATTAAAAATGCCTTACAAAAGAATTAACCCGTAAGATACTGTTCACAGTGAAGAGCTAAATTTCTTATATTTGTGGGTTCACCATGGCTTTGTGATATAAAACCGAACCTTGAACCAAGTAATAAGCAATTTACGCGATATATGATTACAATTACACTTACAGATGAATAGTTTTGCTGACTGAAGGCATAAATAGGAGATAACTACATATACTTAAAGTGACACAAAAAGTCTTGGTCAAGAGATGAAATCGATATTTGTATTATCATTATCAAATCGAAACTTTCACACCGATGATGCAATATTAAATCTTATGAATATTTTTACATTAGTCGATCTTCTCAAAAAGGATGATTTTTGGCTAGATCCAGTATCGAACCGGTTATCTTCCATACACGGAGTAACTTTGCCTTTGTATTGATCAACATGATAAATTTTCTAGAATAGACGTTCCCAACTTTTTTTTCTACATAGTTATCTTTTAAAAAATGATTTTCCTCACATGGACTACTTATATTATAAGCAGATTGCAGAACAATTTTAATACTAACAACTGCCCATAAATTAGTTCTGAATTTCAAAAACAAACAATAAATTATATTCAATCGAAATGGAATTTTAAATCTGAGAAACGATTTAATCCAAAATTCTTCTTATTATTATTAATAAGTTAACCAATTCTTTGAATTGAGTTTTGGATAGAAAATGTAGATATATCGATAGAATAAATGAAATTAAATTTTTTTTAATTTTTGGTGACTTATACACAATATCAAAATTCTCATAGCGAGACTCACAATGGCTTAATGATAAGGCAGCAGTCTCTGGACTATAAGGTTACAGGTTTGATACCTGCCGCAGATGAACAGCGAGAAATGGATGTTGGGCGTCTGCTTTATTCGTGCACGCCTATCTGAGTGGATGCATGGAAATTTTGCAAGATTCCTCCCTTGCGACGCTGGAATACAGCTCACTCTTTATAAAAAAAAGTCCTTACAGAGTATTTACACAATGAAAGAGCTAAAATGTTTTATCTCGGCCTTTAGTGTTCAGGCTGTCCTCTATGCGATGCCATAACACTGACAGTATTTCCAGAACATTTATTCTTCATATTTCTTTCTACATGATTCAAGCATTTCAAATTCATGGTATTCATGAATATATCCCGAATTCACAGACTAAAGAATATCGCAGATACTAACCTCTGTACAGAACTGCTGGACCATTTATTAACATTTATTTTTCTTATTCTCACATTTCGGCTTTCTTTCATGTACATCAATCCTAAATACTAACTAAACTCCATGGCACGACAGCCCATGTGGGCCAAGACCTACAGTGCCCATAACTGTTTTCATGACCGAGGGCTCTGGGATGCGAAGCATATGTCCCAGTTTGGTGGTCAGCCTAACGTAAGACCCCCAGTGTTTAGTTCCCAAGCATGCTTGGTACTCAGTTAATCGACCCACTGAAGGGATGAAAGGCTGAGTCAACCTTGCCCAGCCCGAGGATCGAACCTCGGACCTGTGTCATGGGAGCGTGAAACGCTGCCACTAAGCCAAATCCTAAATACTGCTGTACACAAACGACATATATTTGTTTATACATATATAGCGGTTGTTGTTGCAGCAGCATGCTTCCCTATACCTAGCCCTGAGTTGGGCTCTACTAGTTTGATAGAAACAGCCCGGCGGAAACTTCGCGATTTTGAAGCAAGAACCAAGCAGAAGTCTCCCAATACTTGGCTGCTGTCCCCCGAGGTATCATTTCCCTTGGAGGACATTGCGACCACACCCATTTATTACAAGCACCAGCCGCCATTAGCGAACACGATGGATATTTGGTTAATCCGGGATTCGAACTCACTATCTTTCGATAATTAGATCGACACCCTAACCAAATAGGCAGCCACATCCACATACATAGCGATGCAGGCGAACCCTGAGCTGTACTTTAAAATTGACGGGCTTGTAATACTCGCCCATCATCCAGCTGCTCGTAATTTTGAACCACTGTCGAGTGACGGGGCCCACACCTGAGCTGGTCCCCTCCTCTCCATGTTAACGGGGACACCTCTCCAACCCACTGAGCTCCGGCAATCCATGAGCAACTTCACTTAGCTTCCCGTTAAGATCAGCTAAGTTAGTTCCAGAAACTTTACTTAGCTGATCTTAACGGGAAGGAGCATAAAGCTATTGTACCACTGCAGCTCATATGCATGTACTGCAGTATCTAGGATACATATAGCAAAGTTTCCTGAAAATCCATTCTTACGTCATATGAATATGTTCTGAAATAGGTCAAACGGAAGGTAAATATTAAAATATACATAAAATTAAATTAAACAAAAATCTATTCAGCCGATTTCATCAATTAGACGTTCACTACATGAAATCAAAATATCAGAAAAAAAATTTTTCATCGTGAAATAAAATTTTTTTAAGAAATGTATCCTATAAATTCATAATGATGGATAAAAATTAATATTTATGATTTATAATAATCATTTTGAATTAGTAGGCCTACGAGAAATGTATTTTCGCTTTATTAAATTTTGCACTTAGATAATGTTGGTTGTGCATCATAGCATTTTAATTGGAAGATTAAAATTTTAATTTCGGTTTTTTTTCCGAGCTCATTCCAAAATTTTATTATTTAAAATATATTAAAAAATAAATAAAAATATAAATTAAGAATAATTATTTTAAATGTCTACCATATATTATGCGGTGCTGCCATCTTACGATCAAAAAGCATAACCTAGTGCATGTTTTTTGATGGTAATATTAAAAGTACAACGAAATTCACTAACAGTAAAGTAAATGCAATTGTGAAATCGATTTTATAGAGTGTTCGTATTTCCATATTTTCAAAGAACATCCAAATGATTTTCTGCATTTTTTCCTTGATTTTTCAAAGCTATCAATGTGAACAGATATCACAAAATTTAAGTATTTCCCAGCTCATTGTATTCTGACATTAAATAGTGATAGTATAAAGTCTTTAGTTTTATAGTATTATGCAGTGCTGCCATCTTATGGCAAACTCAATTATATTTAAACAATAAATGCTTTATAAAAGCTCATTGGTAACAGTAAAATATTTCTTAAAATCAAAAGTTCATACTATAGAAAAATATTTTTTTAAGATTTTAAAGCCAATTTTTTTTATAAAGCTGCTGTTCTTTTATGAATAAAATACAATTTTTTATATATAATGAATTTGAAAATGTTATTTAGAATGCATTTCATAAGAAATATGCAAAATAGAATATGAGCTTCGGAAACCATTTCTATCCTCACTTCATCGATAAAAAATCAACAATCTTTTTCTTTTCTGTTACAAAAATGCATTTTTAAAAACACTCGTTTCATTTTTTAATGTAAAAAAAACGTTTAATGTTGTTTTTCTAAAAAAAAAAATTCTTAGCTATGATTCATTTGGCTACTTATTTTACAGATGATCTTAGCAATGTTTCATTTTTTCTTGTTCGATACTTGAACATCCTTTTTCATTCTCATTCATTATGTTTTCAATAATTTCATCATTTGTTACTTCTTTTGTACAAATTACATGTAAGATCACATTCCAGTTCCCCAAAAAGGTGAGTGCATAAGAAATATTCTATAAAAATCACTTTTCAAGAATATTATGCCTCATTAATCTTAGGTTTATACTGTAATTTTATTTGAAAGCAAAAACCATTCTACTAATTAAGAGTTATTAACACAATGACGAAAATATGCAATAATTTTTTTTCTCTCTCCAATTTCAGGTGATTCATTTTTTAAGCAGCTGCTCTTAGAAAACATAGTTTTTAATTTTTATTTTCTATAATATGAACAGTTCGTTGAAAACTTATTTCAATTTAATATTGTGTCTTTATATTGCTTCTCTGTTTCACAATTTATTTCAAAATGCTGAATTTTTCAATGTAATAATTGCTTCATTTGTTGTATTATTGGTCATTTCCCTTTTTATATTAAAGTTATAATGTCAAAAAATGGAAGGAAATCATAAAATAACGAAAAAATATAAGCCAGTGATGTTTTTTCGTGAACTTTGAAATAGGATTTTATTTTAATTTAATTGAAACTATTAAATTTGATATAAATGAAACATAAATAATTGGATTAAATTATTATATAATAATGTATGTGTGTGTGTGTGTGCGTGTGTGCGCGCGCAGAGAGAGAGAGAGAGACCATGAATAGTTATAACAAAATAATTTAAGTTATTAACCTCCTACATTCTAGCCAAATTTTTCTTAAAAGAAAATTCTAATATTCCTTTATCTTGTTTTTAGATAAATAATGCTGTAAAAACATAAAATTATGCACAAATAGCATACTTTTGATTAAGTTGGTTATATTATGGTTAATTTCAGTGAAATTTTATACATATATATATATATATATATATATATAGTATATGATATATATATCATATATATATATATATATGATAGTATATAGTTTATATGTTACTTATAAATGCGGTGATATTGCCACTTCTTTCCGAATATATAAGCAAAATAACGGCTTCATATTTATCGCTATAAAACAGCCAATTATAGAAAAACATAATTAAAAAAATGGTAGAAGTAACTAAAAAATACCAATTTTCTTTACCACTTCCGGTTTGAAAATGCGATTTTCTGTTTTGTTTTTTTAAAAAAACACGTGTTTTAAAAATTCTAGTAACTTTATTTTTATTTGACATAAACTTAAAAGTGTTTTGGAAACTGGAAAGTTCTTAGTACTAGATTCGTAAATAAAAAAAAACTGACATGTATATCCAAAAATTATCTTTTTAACGTAGGCTAATGCATTAAGCATCCGTTTCAATTTCCAAACCATTTTTCCAGTAAAATAATTGTTTGCTTTCTATTATTTATAAGTTGAGCTACTGACAAAACAGTATTTACAATATGTGGTAGTCGAAATATAAAAATGATGCTTATGGGTAATAGAATTCAATTAAAGAGTATCCATTTTCCCCATTAATAAAAATAGGAAAATTCATTTTGAAAGTATTTTTCCCTTTTTTCCTAAGGAAATAAAAAAAGCAGAAAGATAGTTAAAAATAAATAAAATCACAAGTAATTAACTAAAAAATAATCAGAGAGAGAGTTTAAAAGCAATTGCATTAGAAAAATAAATAAATAATTGAAATGTAATATAGATTGTGAACAATCAAATGTCTAAATCTTAAAAGATACAGGGGGAAAGAAATTGTATCCCACGTCTTTCACAATTAGAATCGTTCGAATCACTTGTTAAAAACTTGTTACTGTTTCAGCTAAAAAATTTAACATAATCTGTTAAATTTTTTTCGCTAAAGTAATTAGCGATTTTATCCGAATTTGAAACATGTTTCAGATTTCATTAACAGCGAATAATTTTCTTTTTTACAGATTAAAATTAATAATGTGTTTTTAACTTTTAATAAAAAAATATTCGCTCCGAATACGATTAGTACAGTTTAAAAATAATTTCAAATTAACCTGTGAATTCATAATGCATTTGGTAAAGTGTTAACGATAGTGTAAATTTGCTGTGTCATCGGATTAAGTTAACCCAAGCAAAATTTATTAAAACGTCCCATTGCTACTTTTTTTAAAGTTAAAAATTAAAAAAAAACTTAACAGTGTTTTTTTTTCGACAAACTTAAAATTGCATTAAAAATTTGATTTTAAAATTTTTTTTTGTAGCTTTCTCTGTTGTTCCGATTGTCATTAAGAAGATTGCATCCAGCAAAGGTGTCCTTCACATATACACGCTGCAAGCTATCAAAAATACAACAGGAAATTGTTCTATCTCCGTGAAATTCTCTTCATTTCTCATTGAAATACATAGAATTTTAGTCCAGTTTAACATCATGGACGACTGCGAAGTCAACTAAAAACTGATTTTGATTACTAAAAAAAAAATAGTTTTAAAAATTGAGAGTTTATTTTTCGCATGTTTTGCTTCAAGATAATTGGTAAGAGAAAACGATTCATTCGAGAACATTTCTGAAATCTATTGTCAACAGAAAATGCAGATTATTCTTTCAAGAAATTAAGCATTGTTTTAGAAGTAACAAACAAACAAGTGGGATATAATATTTCTGTTTCGCAGACGAGGTATTTATGCGCATATCACTAACTTATTTATAGCAGCAAAACTTTAAGAATTGCTTGTCAGAAAACGAAGTAACCAAACAGCAACGCGAATATTACACAGATGCAAGAGGAAATGACTACCCTAGGATAAAGACATTAACTCTGTTTCGATGAGTATACAATATTCCATTAGTGATGATGATGTCGTGTCCATGAAGTACGTGCAAAAACCCGAAATGTCCCCGAAGCTGTCGAAGACAGCCCTGGTAAAGACAGCCCTGGTAATCTCTACAGCTTTATCAGTAAAAAGAAGCTTCACAGGATTTTCTATTCTGATGGTTAAAAAGCTCGGCCAGCATTGCTGGACAGCTGAAAATGTGTTGTGGAGACGGTTGGGTGTTATCCGAGCAGTGAGGACAAAGCCTGGTGTAACTCCTTTGTCCATCTGTATAAATTATCAGGCCTTTCAAGTGTTTTGTTCTAAGTCTGGCTATTATAGTTGAAATGGTTCTGTCGCTATTTATGAAAAACTGGAATGGAAAACTTTTTTAACTTGCGGGCAAATTAATTTTCGGCTGGCAACTGCATTGGCGTCAGTGAGGGTCAGGCATTTGGATTGCTGCGGAGAATTAAGGGCCTCTTTAGCGAGCTCATGGGCTATCTCGTTGCCAGGGATATCACCGTGCGTCAGTATCCATTGTAAGGTGCAGGATCTTTGGATAGCAATGATTTTGTGGATTAGCTCTATAATCTTATGACTGAGTTGACACTTACCCTTTTGTATCGTCTGCAGTGCGGATTTTGCGCCAGAAAAAAATAATGATACCGTTAGATACCTGGTCAACTTTAGATAGGTAAATCTCAAAGTACACTTTATAGCCACAAGCATAGTTGGAAGCAATTTTCCCAACAGGAATACTGTGGCACTCCTGCTCGCCATCCATGCCGAAGAAGAGGACTCCCACTCCACCTCTATCGAGATTAGAGTCGGAGGAGCCATCCGTATATGCGATTACTAAGCCTAGAGTTGAGGTTGTGAGTTCTTTGACAAGAAGGAATAATTACACAATTCATGGGAAAAAAGTTGCCAGAACCCTAAAGGTATTGAGCCTCACCCTGTTGGTTCGCGGAGAGTATTTTATTTTTCTCTACCAACGAAAGGAAATCAATGGAGGCGTTCCCCTATCCGCCACCCGGGGACGCTCTCTCAAAGGGTTACAGTCTCCCCCGAGAGATTCCATCAGTCATTCTCATAACGTGTCCAAAATTTGAGGCATATGTACTCGAACTGTTAGATGTCAGTTGTAGGGCAGTGGAATATGTACACCTGCTGTATCTAGCCTCGTGATGAGCAGTATCAATTGTGTGGAAGTTGCTGAATGACAGTCTATGATATATCAGCAGGATCTGAGTAGACCACCCAGTATTTGCCTTGTCAACCCAACGGTATTATTTCACTTGGAGGACATTGCAACCTGACTTGTTTAACATGTGCCAGTAACATTAAGCGGATTTTCATTTAAGTCGGGATTTAAACTCACTACTTTTCGATAATGAGAACGACGTCCTAGTCAACCAGGCCAGAGAGAGTGGAATGTGTACAAGACATTAGGTACTTTGATTATCCCGATTTTAAACCGTAGAATGAAGAAAATGGATATCTGAATGGCATGGCATTGTTTTCGAACGAACCATGTTTTTACCTGAAACATGATGAAGGTTTGAAGTAACGTTGGAAATATATTGCCAGAACCGACTCCTACCAATATCTGCCTACACAAAAATACATTTATGTTCCCCCCTTCGTTTGACAATGATTGAGATCAGACAGGCACTTTATATTCCAAAAAGGGCACAGATTCCTTATAATCCAGCATGAAAAATTCTGAATTCTTTTGGCGACGAAGAAATATTGCCAAAATGATGTATTGTGATGTCGCGTGATGACGTAAATATTAGGGTTGCCAAAGTAAAATTTTCTTTATAATTCATAGAGGTCTCCATCTCTATGTCATAAAAACCAGGTTGCCAGATAAACAAGAAAATCCGCCAAAAAAATCACCAAACTCAGAATTTGGCATGATGGATTATACGGCATCTGTGCCCCAAAAAGGATGGTCCTACCAATAGACCTTGGAGGCAAATTGTAGATAAATTTTCTTGGATCTGAGCTCAGGCCCAAGTTTCTTTCCTTTTAATGTAAGTTTTTGATTACATTGATCAGTATTGTAGTTTTTTTTATTGAAGAGCATCAAGACGGGAACATCAGAACGGAAAAGTAAGAATAAAATGAAATTTAATACTTTAAATGAACTCAAGCAAAACTATATTCACTCTTAACGCTTGATCTTTAATTGTTGAAGTAAAATTATTTACGCACATATCAAATAACAAGGAACATATTTTGTTCCTGACAAAGCATGAGCGAAATCTCAGCAAGTTTTAATAGCTTTCCAATGGCCTTTTGGAGTCCTTTTTAACAATGGGATAGTAAAAAAAAAGAAGAAAAACATGAAACTCCGTAAAATCCAATACGCACATGAAGTCTTGAAACGCGACTTTCGCATAATCACTTGAAAGGAAAAAACCTTATATTTTAAACGGAATTTCGCTTTAAGCGAATGAAGTATCATTTTCATCAAGAAGTATCAAGGTTTTCGTAATACAGTATATGCTGTGAGAAAATATTAATTGTGCTTGACATTTCAAAATATTGCATTTAGTTGTACTATTGTGGGATGACATTACTTTTCAGATTCTTTCTACCGACTGAAGTTACCAAATATAATGCATTTCGGATTCTTTCTACCGATGAAGTTACCAAACATAACCTTCTTCTTTATATTTTGAAAAATAGTCAAGAAACGAAGTTGATAAATAATAAAAGACCCTGCTCCCCCAGCTTTTACATTATACCAACAGTAGCCTTTCGATTAAACATTGGTCGTAACAGAACAATGTCCATGTGGATAAGTATCAAACCCTCAATTTTCCTGATACAAGTCTTACTCAACCACATTACGACAAGACCCGATGCTAGCTGTATTTAAATAATTATTTATCAGATTTCTCCATTTAATTGAATTTTTGTAAAATAAGTCGATCTTAGCTTTCTGTACAAAAAGAAATTTAGGAAGATTGAACGTTTGCATATAAAACATATAGGATATGACTAATATAAACCTATAAAGAAAATTATGTAAGTTTATTACTGCATTTGAATATAATGTCCATTTTTAACCGTATGTCTTTACTATATTTGAATATAATATCATAATAATCTGTCTAAGAAATAAGAGAATTAATTTAGAAAAGTTGTATTTATAAACGTATGAAATTAGTGTGCAATATCTTAAAAAAATCGTGCATATACATGTTATATTTTTATTATTAATATTCCTGATAATTAATTTTTGTTAAAAAAAATTATATACTATGAATGCTTATTTGAGAACTGTTGTTGACTGGTAATACATATTTTTAAACACATTAATTAAAATCCAATTACACTTCTTAATTATCATCAGTTTTGAAATATCTGAAATATTGCATAAATAAATAAAATAAAAGTAAATACTTCATTCCAAATTCCACGAAAATAAAAACTTTATCAGTGTGTTAATATAAGACACCATTTCAGAACGCATTGACTAGTTTTCAGTATTTCTACAATTTTAAACCAAAGACAAAGAAAAACAACTTTCATTAATAAATATCTTTTTAATATCACCAAAATAATTCATTTTAATGAACAACAAACATCATATCTGGATGTTCCATAAATTTTGTACAAGTTATAAATATATATTTTAGAGAATTAAAACTGAACAATCAGCTTACAAACGCATGCTTAAAAAGGGCACGCGTCACAATCAGCAACCCTTCAGTGAGCAAAGATTACTAATACTAAATTTGTACAAATGTGGCATTATTACCAGATCGGAATATATGACTGTAAAAAATAGGTTAAGTTTTACTATGGGTTGCAATACACATCTCGAAAAGAGACACTTTCAACATACAATTGTCTGAAATATATATATATATCAAAAAATTATATACAAAAATATACACTTTGTGCAGGAAGTACATGACAACATTAGTTTTCAATATTGAACACTTTGACAGCAAAGGCACATGAGATCATACAAAGAAATTGTCATGATTTTGTAGAAAGAGTGCCTAAAGAAAAAGGAATAAACGTCACAGTCTTGGTTATGCTCTGCAAATTAGGGATTGAATTCACACAGTAAATTATGGAAAAAAATATCCAAGTTCAAAACAGGAAAATATAATTTTTCGAAACAGCACAGATTAAAAATATAATGTAATTAAATATAAAGTTTTAAAATCTAAGATATTGTAAAATAAATGAGCAGAAAATAAAGTTTGATGGTTTAAATTTAGAAAATTAATTTAGATAAACAGGATATCATTGGAAGAGAGAGAGCGTGAAACAATTATTAGATAGTATTGAATTTTGGCAGTAGAGCAAGTTTTGTAATTTCAAAATATTTATAAAATATGAAAATAATTTAAAAAGCATATCAAAATACTTTTCTTTTGAAGCAAAGTACCAGTATTGCATATTTGTCTTTAAACTATAATAATCAAGAAAATTTGTTAAACAGTATGAATCACATATTATTTAATTTTAAAATATATCACAAATTTATTACAATTTGAAATATGTAGTTACTATTTCAGGGAGAAGCAAACAAACATATAAAATTATTGAAGCAGATAGAAAGAAATTCTCAGTAAAACATTCCTTAAAAATAGTTAAAAAGTTAATTTAAGAATGAGTATATCATTATACAAAATTAACTAAAAAAATAGAGTAACAAATATAATGTAAATCTATCTTTATATCGAATTTGAGAACATCAGGAAAAATTCAAGTTATTGAATAATATTAATTTTGTCATGAATGTACAGGAAAATTACAATGTATTAAGATTCAAAATTTTAAACATTAAATTTCGACATAATGAGATTTGACTGCATGAATATACAAAATTAATTTTTTAATTTATGGCAACAATGCTATTATTTTATTCTCCATAACTTATGCATAAAATCAAATCTTTGTTACAAATAAATTATATTTCTCTAAGTTATATCAAATATAAAATATTTCTTTATATAAATACAAATAATTAACTATTTAAATCAAATGGTAGATGTTCATACCTAAATTTATAAAAATAAAAATTTTATTATAATTTTTATAAACTTAAATTTTAATTTTATACTATACACATTAGCTCTTATAAAAAATATTACATTCAAACATCCAATCAAAATATATGCTTTGTAAATTTAATTTACATTAAAAAAATTTACTTATTTTTAGGTGTTAGTATCAAATTCAAAATTTTATATTTAAATCAACTATTCCATCAAAATAAATCATTGAAACATAAAATTATTTAAGGCACCAATTTGTGAAAATTCAAGAGCACCAAATTCAAAAATCAGGTACCCACATGAAAAGATAAGTTATCCTAAATTTTGAGACAATTTTCTTGGAAAGAATCCCACAAACAGTAAATACAAAAACAGACTTGAGTTGATCCACTGGAAAAGTATCGAATTCTCATTTCAGTTTAATTGATTCAAAATAGTGTATTATGCGGCAGCCACGATAAAACCAATTTTGCCTTTGTGTGCGTAGAGCTGGAAAACAAAACGTGTAGCACTGCAATCGAAGCTGACCTGACACCAGAAAGCTTTCCTTTTCCAATGACAAGAGTGAAATGTCTTTTAAAGTACACATATAGGACTAGACAATGGTCGTACTTTTTTCTTTACTCCAGGGTAATAATGTGTCCCTCAGGGAATGCCCATAAGCTCTCCTCAACTCTAAGAGCCTTCTTTGCCTCTCAGCGTCTTTTCTCAGCATTCTTGCCGCAATGGCAACCAATAAGATTAGAATGCAAAGTCCAGCCACTGGAACAGCAATGATGGCTGCTTTCAACCATACCTCCCGCCGCAAAGCATTTTCAAGGAGGGTGATGCTGTTGGGATCTTCTGGAACACCTTCACCAGCAGAACCTGCATATGGCAGACGATTAGAATTGAATCATTCAGCATTAAAGATTTAATTTAAGTATTCAAATATAATCACATAAAGCAACATCAAAAGTAATACACAAATTACTGTTTATGTACATTTCAAGGAAAATTTGAGGAAGATGTGCATACAATTCCTGATTTTTAATAAACAATTTCAATAGATACAACACTATGGATTTACAAATCTCAATTAATTCATAAAAATTAATACATTTTTAAATGATTGTTCTAAATTTAAAAAATAATTATTAATTTTAATATCAAATGAGATAATATTAAGTGCGTTGAAAATGTGCTCAATTTTTTTGACAGTGATCAGAATACCTTTCAGAAGTTTTTATTGTGGTGATAACAATAAAATAGTGTATTGAAATTTATTTTGGTAAAAGTATACTTACGGATACCCCTGGAATTTTTGGCAATTATTTTTTATGCCAAGATAGGCGCTAAAATGTGTATAACAAAATGGCAACCATAAAGTTACATTAATTAAAGCACTGAAAATAACAGGGTTTCCACAAAATAAATTTTATCGCCAATATTTATCACCATTTTTTCCCCAAACCAAGGGGTACTTTGTTTTACAGAAAACCCTTTTTCTTTGTAAAATAGGTAAATAAAACAAAAATTTTGAATATTTATCATAGAAATCAAAGTTAAATATTTGGAAAAATGATATATAATGGAACTTTATATCCATGTAAAAGAAATATTTATAATTAAATGATTAAAATTGGAAGACGGATTTTTTAGTGATATGAATATAAAATATTTATTAAACAATCCCTGTATAAATTTATACATAAAATAGAATTTAAATAGCATTAAAAGGGTAAAAAAAATTATATGAAATATACACTTTTTATATCAATTTTATATTATAAAGCATGTTAAATTTAAATAAACCTCAATAAATGTATATATAGGTAATATAACAATATTGCAAGCAATTGTTCATTCGAGTATTATTGAAAGTTCTCATAAGACAGTTAATACCAGATGATCACCATTAACCCACTGGATAGCTTTCTAAAGACCTTGATGTCATTAATAAGCTTGAAAATTAAATAATCTGATTTCGAAATTTTAATCATTTAATTACTGTGTTCAGTATGAAATCCAAAACGTGACTCAACATGTATAAGCATGAAAGGTATGCTCACCAGTCATGGGCGAATTGTAAGTCTGCAGTTGCACATCTAAGTAATTGCACATGTCTTCCCTGCAGCAGCGGAGCCCCAAACACCTTCGTTTTTCAAGGCAACCGTGCACTCCATTCTCTAAGTCACTGAAGCAATGCGAGGAAGATTTGCACATGTAGCCGGTGGATACACATGCTGCTTGGTTGCAATAACATCTTATCTCACCTACAGCAAAAAGAAGATACTTTTAGTACGTAAAATAATTAATTAAAAAAAATCAAGAAAAAAATGGGTAAAAGTTTACAATCGGGTAACCCTTTATTCATTGGCGATTTTTTTAACGCCACAACAGGCGCCAAGATGTGATTAACAAGATTACCACTACGGAAAAGCGATACAAAGATAGGGTTATCGTCGAAAATTATCCCCAAACCAATGACCCGGTTGTACACCGAACCCGTAAAGTGAACAAGCATACAATTTTTTCAATTTAATTCCGTAAATGTACCTTCACATTTTATTAAAATGTAAATTTAAAAAATTGCTAACTATGCGGTTTCAAGAATCAAAGAAATAAATTTACGTAATTCCTTTTCCAGATATCTAAATCAACTGTGATTTTCATAACAAAATTTTTTTTATTTTGACTTCAGCTGTAGCGATGTTTCCTGCTGCCAACTTTTGCAAACCGAACTTTCTAGACACAGTTGCCAATTAAATTTTTAAGATAATTAACTAGTAGTTGATACATGAAACTGCACAATTACTCCACATTTCTAGTGGAAAACATTGGATCATATGAAACATTTTAGCAAAGATGGTTTTCAAGAAATTCAGGTATCGATTATGCTACCTTCCGGACAGAAGAACCACACTTTAACCTTCCTGTCAAGGTTCGACGATTACCACAGTTAATTATATATTTTTAATAATTACTTTACTCACCGATTTCTCTTACTTGGTCAATACAGTTTTTAAATGTCACAAAAAGAGAAGACATTCACTTTTTTTATAATTTTTTCAACACAACTATTTCGATAAAACAAACTATTAATCATATAAATTAAAATAATTATTACATTTCAAAAATTAGGCTCTTTAGCGAACTGAACGTCATTTATTTACTGAAAACCTAAAAAGAATTAAGAAAATAGTGCTGCCCTCTCTTAGACATAAATGTGATGATTTAAAATAAAAGATAATAGAAAATTAACAAAATTTTGTATATTGAAAAATATAACATTAAAATGGAACACGTAAGTTATTGTAAATATTATTCATAGCCATTTTATAACTCTTAAAACAAATTCGAAACATAATATATAATTCTCCAAATAAATAATTAGCGATGCCTGTACAGTGTGTTTACTATAGTTAACATAAGATTGTTACTTAATATGTTTACCTATTTTTAATTTAAGACAAACGAATATTGAAAAGTTTAGAATTCAAGTACATGCATATTTAACAGGTGCATACATTTCAAACTACACTACATTAAATAATAATAATTAGCAAAATATTATTATTATTGCACTTATAATTAGGTTATTCACAGTAAACACACATATTTGATTTTATTTATTCATTTTGGAGTAACTAAATGTAAAAAAAAATAACAACTCTAGCATCTCACTCAATTTTAAGTAAATAATTTTTTTTAATCAATGTTTTTTAATAAGAGACTTTTTTTATTTAACTTGCAAATTCTGTGTGCTTTATATAATATGAATTTAAAATACTATTTATCTAAAGAGTGCAATCATGAGGAAAAAAGAAATTTTATTAGAATATTTATATTTCTTTTATCAAAGAAATCAAATGAATTGCTTTTACTTTCTAGGTTCAAATGCAAAATGTACATAATAATTTTGATCTTTATTAAAAACTTTTGCAACACAATTCTATTTTTGCAATTTTAAACTGTAACTTTTAATAAATAAATTTTTCAAAATATTATATATATATATCTTATATAATATTTGCAAGTATAAAGAACACAAAGAATATTTGCAAGTATAACACAAATGTAAAAATGATAAGAAAAAACCCATTGTTAATAAAGATTTATATTTAATTAGTTAATACAAATAGATTAAATATAAATCTCTTAACAATGATTAACATAGTTAAAATGTTAACATTAACATTTAACAATATTAATGACTATTCATTTTATACTTAAACCGATTTATTAATTTTCATGTTAATATGCGATGTGCACAATGTTGTGTGTACAATGCGATGTGTTAAGTTTCGAGTACATATGAAATTATTTAAAATAAAATTCGTTATTAAATACATTTAGAAAAAAAACATTACTATTTAAAAATGTAAATATATTAGTGATTAAGCGGAAAGAAAATGTCAATTCCAATAGAGCAAAATAATTTATAAAAATAGTTTCCGGACAATAATACTTTCTATTTACTTTCACATCAAAATAGCCTTCAATCCTCCTTCCAATTTTATCGCGGTTTCCGAAACGAGTTCTACAAATGGCTAATTACCGATTGGAAAGATAAATGGGAGAGTTTAACTGTGGAAACAAATTCAGTATTGTTCGTAAACAAAGTTAGAGCGCAAATGAGAAAATACGAAAACCGAAGTGCCGACTTCACTTAGAAAAAGATTCAAGGCTAAGGGATCAACAGAATGATTGATTGAGGAGATATATTTCCGCAAATATCTACTTTCAAAGGATTGTTACTATTTATTTTCAATCGTTATTCTCTATCAAAACTGCTCATAACAAAGATTTATATGAGTTTGTTACTTAGTTAACTCTGAATTTAATACTTTCAATTTCTGAAAAGATTGTCATTTTAAGAATTTTCTTCAAAAATTTTAACCATTAGTATACATTTTAATGAAGAATTAGATAGCATTTTAATTAAGGAAAATTCGCTGTTGAATTTAAACGAAAATTTTAATTAATTGTATGATTCAATTAAAAAATATAAATAATTGATTTTAAATTAAATGCCTCTAATTTTTATAAAAAGTATTCCTTTAAAGCAATTCAATTATTCTAATTTTACACTGTCGAATATTTTAACTGTCCCTAGGAGAATTTTAACAATTTTCCTAATTTAAGAAATATTTTACCTATATGAATTTAATACTATGATTGACTATTTTATTTTATTTATTCGTTTTTATAAGATTATTGTTTCAAACTCCCTGTGAAATTCATGCGAAATTCTGAAATGAAGTGAAATTAATTATTTCCTTTAATTGAGATCATATTTTTATAATTTTCCTTATAATGAAAACTTGGAATAATTACATTACGCTGTTAATAATAATTATATTAAAAATATACAACCATCATCCTTCACTATAAAAAAATTCTTTATATTTAATTTTATCAAAAAATTTAATTTTTATGTTAATTAATTATTATTAATTATAATTAATATATTATTAATTAATTCTTTAAATTACAATTTCGATTTTTTATGAAATATTTCTTTTTTTTTAATTTAATATAAGGAATAAGAGTGTTGTAACATTCCGTGAAGAATTTTCCATTCTACTTAAATATCTAAATTAAGTTCGAATACTTTTTACATCTAAGACTGACAGTTGAAAAATTATTATAGGTCGTTGATAATAATATCTACTGCACTAAAATAGCAGCACTGTAAATGACTAACCGTTACATGAGATATTCAGACAATTGAATTCGAACCAACATCGAATAACACAATTCGAATGTTCCAATACATGCGGGTTCAACAAGCCGAAAAATAACATAAACCGGAAAGAAAACAATGAGTTTAAGTTATCAAAAATAGAAACTAATCGCAAAGATAGGAATAAGAATAAGTATCTCTACTGTGTATTATTCTACAGCCTGCAGAACTGACCAAAGGTTCTTTCCACTTCAACTCCGTGGGAGAAAGAATACTGCCACTCAAAAATTCCATTGTCTCAGACGATAAGTAGCGAAAGAGAGCTTTCACCTTTCCTCATAAATAATACGTTGTGTTGCGAACGATAATTTACTTGTATACAATATCCATCCGTACTGAATTTAAAATGGCGACTTTGTGTCGCCATTCGAGGTAACGCATGCGCAGGAAATAGGACGCGAAAATGTTCTGCTTTCAGCTGCTGCACAAATAAAAAAAATTTAAGAAAAAAGATAGGACCCAGACGTCACTAATGAGGCGTAATAGGCCCCTAATGAGCAGGTAGAGAACTTTTTTTTTTCATTTCTTCTCTGCCTCCATCTTTCTTAACTGTCTCTCCAACTTCCCACAACAGCGCCCTCTGGAACAATATACGGAATCTCTCTTTTTATAAATATGAAATCTGTTTGAAACAAGAAAATATTTAATCAGATCTTTCAGTGCTTGAATGCAAGTTTTTTTTTCAGTTAGTCAAATTTTTAAAGAATTCAAAATATTAATAGAAATCTTTATTAAAATATATCAATATAACAGAGTTATTTAATAAATAATAAATATTTTGTTATATATTAAATATTATTATTTTATATATACAGATACTTTTACAGTCAAAATAATTTGAGATAAACAAAATAATTTAGGATATATACTGAATTTAACTCTTTGTCCAATTTAATTAATTTTTTTTTATAATTTATAAATATACAATTATATTTATACAATATATTTATAATTATACAATTATAAATTTTACTCGGGGTACAGAATATAAGAATATTTCGCGATAATCTTACTATAAATTTAATTGAATTTTTACTTAGATCAATAATTTTCTTCGCTATTTATTAAAATATAAGTTTTGCGAAATATAAGTAATCCCTAGCTTCGGTACTTTTTTTAAAAATAAATTGTTCAGACGAAATTTTAAAAGTAACATTTTAAATAAGAATTTCTTTTAAAACATCAAAAACGCAGTCTATAAAAAAACTGAATTAAAATTATTTGTTTTTCGATTTTAATCTGGGTTGGTCACAAGAATATAATTATAAAGTTCAAGCATCTTAAAAAAACTAATCAATGAAAAAATCATTCATTTTTGTAAACGAAATGATCTTTCAAGTATAGATACATAATTTTCACTCTACTTAAGTTTAATCTTCGTTTGATTTGACAGTCACATGACAGCTGTTTCTATCGCTCTGATTGGGCGTTGAACTTCGAACCTTAGCAAATGAACATCAACACGCGAATAAGAACAATATTAGTATTAATAAGAAGAACAGAGACTTAATTGTTCTCTGAAGTGAGATCAAACGATAAGATTTATTAACCCTAAACCGCAAGCTCACAGTTATTTTATGGTCTGACTTCAACTATTCAGATTTTAATGTTTATAAGCCACGTGTAATATAAGAGCTTGAAATAATTTCCCAATTGGGTGCACGATTAAAAAAAATCGTTTTCTTTTTCTCATCATGGTCGACATTTTTGTGACGTCATTAAAAATTTGATGAGACTGTATTTTGTTCGGTTATATGACATTCAATTATCAAATACAATCGATTAACAGACACCTTCACTTTGAATCATTTATCTCTTCAAGATGTATTCGACAGTTTAACTTGAATTATAAATTACATTTTAAGCTAGTATGTACAAATTCTTTAAGAAAATATTCTATTTATCTTAACTTTATCAAAAGGATAATTTTAATAACTGATTATATATAATGATTAATTTTTATGTTAATTATATATATTTCTTGAAAATGCAATCATTATTTTTATTTTAATTAGGAAATTAGTTTTAATTCTCAAACTCTTTAAAATTCTTATTTAACGACTGCATATGTACAAACTGCTACAAATGCTTTTTCCAGTTATACATACCTCCTATAACCCAATATAGACCTACTTTCATAATTGTGTTAAAATCAGATATTAAATTTAGGCTGTCGACAGAAATACCATATATTTTAACATATGGTATTTCTGTCGACAGCAACAGAGAATGATGAAAAAGTACACTATCCTTTATATAATTCTATGCCATTGACAGGCAAATATATTAGATACATTTCTCGATATTGTTTTCTGACTAATCATCAATTTCTATAATAAGACACTTATCTAACTCCATACTTATTAAATAACAAGAATCTTATTAAATACTGATTAATAGTTATTGTTGAAATCAAAATACTAAAACATAATAAGAGTTTCACCACTTATACTATACTAGTCCGATAATTGTTAGATACATGAAA
Source organism: Latrodectus hesperus (assembly GCA_037975125.1). Lineage (NCBI taxonomy): Eukaryota > Metazoa > Arthropoda > Arachnida > Araneae > Theridiidae > Latrodectus > Latrodectus hesperus. The sequence continues at coordinate 48,453,581 of CM075852.1, read as the reverse complement.
TATCCGAAAATATAAAGTATATACAATTTAATTATATTCAGAACTTCATAATTCTAATACATACATACATTAGAAGCAAGCATGAAGTATAGACTAAATGGCGTAATAAGGCGTAAACTGTATACTTTATATGTTTACTTTAACTAAACGAATACTGAATTTCTATATTAAACTTTAATTTCAATATATAAATATAGAAATTAAATATTATGCTCAAGCAATGTATTTTAAATACTTATAAGGTCTAAAGTTCTTCCGCTGGTGTAGCAGCATAGAAAGGTAGGTGCCATCTCAGGTGTCGATCTCTTCACATTATCGCTGTTCAAAATGATCTTGAAATAATCGTGAAATTTAATGTATTATTTAATTAATTTAGGTTCCCACCAAATCGTATGTCACAATCCCACTTTATTACCTGGCAGAGAGAGAAGGATAGTTTATAAAAGCAGACGATCTCAAAATTACAACTACGAATCAGAAAACGATAAAGAGCTGAATTTTGTTACAGAATTATTAAATCATTCATTTTTTTGACAAGTTAAAAAATTCCAAAGCGTAAACGAGATTTCGGAATAAATAGAAAAAAAGTGAGCTATAAAACGATAATAAAAAATGGCAACGACTCTTTTATCGTTTAGTAAGACATTTTTTTTTTTTTCGGTCAGGAAATTTTAACATTACAGAAAACCGTCACATTACGTTATGACGTGAATAATATAATTAATCAGAAAGGGAGATAAACAGCAGAGTCCATCTTAGCCGCATTCTTTTCTCTTTTTGTGACATAGGTTTATATTTTTTAAGAAGCTACGTTGACATAAAGATGTCTTTAAAGCAGTTACGGCTATCATTTTCCCCTCTGGAAGACATTTTTTATTTTTGTCCGCTCCGCTCATTTCAAAAGAGGGGGGAGGGGAGACTTCTAAATGCCATACCGCAAATGCAGTTATTATCAGTGTAGAGAAACAAGTTTTTGCGAGACTTTATCATTTTTACTGAATCATCGAAGGTCACAGAAATTCGATCGCACGAAGGCATTTCGCCAACGGACAGTTATTTTTCATTTTAAACCCCTTCCTAATGTTATTATTAATATGTTTTTTAGCTTGACGATTTTTTTTGTTTATATTTGAAAAATGATGACTGATCGTTAACTGATTACGTACACACATACCATGTTTTGTAAATTAATAATAACAAGAGAACGCGAATTAATTACTCATATTATCGTTGAAAACGTATCGCTGTTTTGAAGGAAAAAAATATATTTCTTAAAAAATTATCGCATATGGCATATATACTGTGTTCTTGTATGCATATTGATATTAAATCGCATGTATACAAGAACACAAAAAAAGCCCTATGTGAACACACATATCCAAAAATCCAAAAAGGTGGTAAAAGCAGTGGTAATATATATATATATATATATATATATATATATATATATATATATATATATATATATATATATATATATATATATATATATATATATATATATATATATATATGAAAATTCTTTCGAGTATACCACATTTAATATACTCTATGTAAGATATATTAAACAAAAAAATATAAATAATATCATTTTTTTTATTTACTAAAACTAAATGAAGCATTTAAAAAAATTATAAAGTTAATTGAAGAATGTGCTTGGAAGAAAATGGATGATAAATTTACAAAAAATTAAAAACTCGTAAGAAAAAAACCATAAAAGACTCCAAAAAATGATTATAAATTTTAAAATGTGGAAACAGTCCCTTGAAATTGGACAAAATTCAATTAATTATCTAAAATATATTCATGAAATTAAAATAAAAAACTTACTATAATATTTTTATATAAAAAATATAAAAAACGAAACTTAGTAATATACTTTTAAACTATCTATCTATACTATCTAGAGCAGAATAATCTTAACCATATTTTTCACGTAATCCTAACAAAGATTAAAATGACTTAAGTATTATTTTATAAACTTAATGAAATTATATTCAAATTACCAGAAATGAAGCATTTTGTAATAAAATATAAGTGCAACATCAAATAGAAAAAAAGTTTTTGGAGCGTTTTATCAAACAATTCAAGTTACATATTTCAGAATGAATCTCGCATATTTTCTAAATTCTAGCAAAATAATCAAAGCTACAAAAATTTGAAGCAATTAGTATTTAAAAAAAATATTTTATCAATAATAATAGAAAATTTTTTATAAACTTTGACAAACATTTCCGGATAAATTACTCGCATCTCTTTGAGTAAGATTAATTTAAATTACCGAAAATTATTCAGTTAATAATAAAATACACTATTATTATTATGTGAAATAAAATATTTATATCTAGATTTAATCTATATCCTTCAAAAAATTGATAGATTTTTCGTATAAACTCCAAGCAGACGATTTATATTAGATATTTTAAGATGAAATATTTTGTAATTTATTTCATCTTAAATCTTTGAATTATTTAAATTTCATTTATTATCAATTATATATTCAAAATTAATGAAAAATTTGATTTATATTTGATTGGTAATTATAGCAATAAAATTATCAGAGAGTCAAAAGAAAAATTTTGTCAAAAATTTAAACCGATAAAAGAAACGTATTCACCTCACACGTATTTGCAAACGATATAAATTAGACATTTCAGGAAGAATTATTTGAAAGGGTTGACGAAACGATTCTTGGGAGGGACCTCCAAAGGAGAGAAAAAAAATCGGGAGGAGACAGAGTATATTTGCTCAGGAAAGTAGAGAAGCAGAAAATAAAAAAAGAGCTAGGGGATGGGGCATGACCGATTTGGAGGAATAGCAGATAACGACTTAGACGACGCCACATTCGCCATCTACAGGAGCTATTTGCATCTTCCCGTGTAAGAAGTTGACTGCTCCTTCGCTTCGTTGCCTGGGCTTTACTTCCTCGAATAGATAACGAAGGCGAAAATTGTCGGTTTCAGGTTCGACGCACGGGAGGGCACGATTTTTCACATCATTTTTCGAACTTTCTTCCGGGAAACTCTACAAAATTGATTTAAAATAGTACGAAAATAACACTTCCGTTAATTTTTTTTCCAAAAATTCAAATAAAAAAAACGGCACAAAGTAAAAAAATACCTTCACAAATTGCACAAAATAAAAGAAAGTATTTTTTGGTGAAGTAATTTTTGATATTTTCGTACAGTATTTAGCAATTTTGTTTATTATTGTAGCAATATTTTAATAAAGTACAAAATTAACACTTCCGCTAATTGTTTTTTTTTTCTAAAAATTCCAATTAAAAAAACTGCATAAAGTAAACAATATGCTTTCGAAAATTGTACAAATTATATTGAAGGCATTTCTTTCATAAAAAAAATTTAGTATTTTTTACAGCATTTAGGAAATATTTTATTATTGTAGAATTGTTAGCGATTGTTAGTAGAAACGATTAATACGAGAAAAGCTTATATTACCAGGAGAAAATACTTTTGAATATAATATTTTAATATTTACTTTTCTTTTTTGGTTTGCAAATTTTTTTTTAACAAAAATCAAAAATTTGCGATAGATAAAACAGGAATTAATTCTTCATTATTTTTCTCTGAACAATATCTTAATATTTTACCAAGTTTTTCCTTTTTAAAAAGGCAGCTATTATTTTTAACAAATTTTATTTTGAAATTAAAATATATATATACTTATGAATTATATTAATATTATCTCCCAAATTTCTTTATTTATTTGTTTCTATTGCATTATTCGTAAAATGATATATAAATACCAGATTGATAAAATGATGCTAAATATTATAATGTTAAAAAATATTTAATTTTTTTTTCAAAACAATTAAAAAAAATGAAAAAGTCTAAAAATTACTAAAAGCATAGATAAAAAAAAACAATATTTTGTTTAGATCAATCTACATCACTTAACGAATAAATATTGAAGTGCGTTTAATCCTGATTCAGCGGAAGACCGTAATGTTGATGCGGCCTATACATGTGAATTTCTTGTCGTTAGTGCATTGCAGTTCGTTAGTGGAAGTCTAAAGACACCCTGCGACAAACTTGTCATATATGAGGTCCAAAAATATCCATAACTTTCTACGCAATATTTTGAAAGGAAAAAATTCCAGAGATTAAATTAATAAATTCAGTTAATCTGATTTTACTAAAAATCCCTAAAACGTGCTTCATTTTATCCGGTTTCAGCACAAAAATTAAAGTTTTCAAACAATAAAAGGCAAACGAATGAGGGAAAAGAGGGAAGATGTCCATCAAATCGTCTGACTGTTCCACGACAGAAAACAATAAAACGGATGGGGGAGTGAGAGGTGAAGGATGTTTCCACTGGAGGACAATCAAAATTTACATCTGCGTTGCCATTGTACTCAAAGAGTGTCGGTAGAGGGGGTGGTCCGAACTCAGTAATTATGCACAAAAAGGAAAGGAGGAAAGAGCCACCACGGCAGACAGGTGAGCATATATGTGGGTCGGCGACGGCCAGGCGCCGGAACAGTAAATCGCTTCCGCACCGGGCCGCCCGCGGGATGCAGCTGGTCGTCCGATGACAGCCTTTTCGAGAAGAAATCGTTTTCATTCCCATAGCTTGATGAGATCGTTTGACTTATGTATGTGAAAGCGCAGGCGGCTTTTCGTACATTTCCGAGAGATACACGGCGCCAAAAAGCCTGCCCACGCATGTGTGAATGGCAGCTAATTAAAAATGCATAGAATTAATAATGTGTATTTTCGTCATTTTTCTGAAATGAGTTATTTTTAGACCAAAAAACAAATTTTCTGCATCATTTATTATTAGCAATGAATGAATTTCCTATACATATTATTCGAATAATAAATAATGTATTATGTATCATGTATTGGGTTTATATTGCTACGTAAATTTACATTAAAATATTATACGCCTATGTAACGTTAGGCTTACAGTGGCTTATTAATAGGACAACACTCTTTGGCGCGGAAGATCCCGAGTTTGATGCCAGCCACAGCTGAATAACGAAAGGCTTCTGCCTACACGGCAGTCAGGATGGATGCTTGGGAATTTTAAGCGTTTCCTCCTTTGTGACACGTAAACAGGGTCCATTGTGGAAAGTCCTCTCAACATTTAATTTACGCGATGGATATAAAAATCCCTTACAAGGGCTTTAGGTTGTCCCCTACGCGATGTCAAAGTGCATGTATGGATGTTGCATTTCTGCATCTTCTACGTTAGTGCATCAGGTAAGGTGCTTGGAAGTTTTCCCGGTTTCCTCCCTTGCGATACATGAACAGTGCCTATTGTAGAAAGTCCTTACGGACGGCAACTCAACGTGGTGGTCACTAGAGCGTTTTACAATTGCCTTGAACTGTCTACTGCGTGATGTCAAATGCTGAGTTATAAATATGTATATTAATTCACATCATTTCAAGATTTTACAGGGTAAAATAAAACCATATTAGATAAAGTGATTAAAATTAACTTTTTTCCCCGCGATAAATACTTTAACCGAAATGCAACACATGGTGCGATTTCATGATTTGTAAATATTATGAAAGTAAAACAATAAGGCCTGAAAAACATGTTTTAGATTGTTCTTTGTAAATGCCGGGTGTATCTGATGCATCATTTTATTTATTTTTTTCCATAATCACTAGTATTATGCAAGATTCAACCAAGTTTCATGCAAAAAGAAAACATTAAAAACTGAAAATAATTTCCTAACGACAGAGAGAACTTGATCGAAATTAAATAAGTATGCCAGCGTCTAAAAGGGTCGTGCCCTTTCCTAACCATCCCACCCAGATAAGATCTCTGTGCATTCTGCTTGGTTTACGACTGCAACCTTGACTGTGCATATGCAGATCAGATTGGACAGTAATTAAGAGCAGAATGAAACACTCGGCGGCTATATTTGTTGTCTTCTGGTAAATTGTAGATGCATTCTACGGTCAACTGATAGATAGATATTTTAATAATATATAGATACAGAGATATTTTCTAAAATAAAAATATTTTTTTAATTTGAATAATATTTATTGTCTGCATTTTTTTAACTGATTCTCCTATCATATTTTTACATTACGCTCCAACAGCTCATTTTTGTAGCGAAGAGGTATTAACTTCTGGGATAACTTTTTGAATCATAATCAAGTGACGGGATCGACATCTGAGCTTCGTAAACTCTCAAAACTGCATAAATAAACGGAAAACTTTTCATTCTATGAATATCACAACCCTTCTGACTTCGATGGTACCGCTACTGGATTGTCGAGTATCGAACTTAAGCACTATAATTTTTCAGTGCAAGTTGATTAATACTACACTTACCAGGGGTGTTTGTGGGACCCCAAAAAATCCCCGGAAACTATTACGGTCTTACTACCGACATTTTGGAGTTTCGAGAAGGGGGGGGAGAAATGAAAAATTACAATTATGAAGTATTGAATGACCTAATTATTGCGTTTTCTGCTTTCAAAGCAAACAAAATTACCCAGATCAAAATAAATAATTCATTATTATTCCTACTTCCTTTTGAACGACGATCCCCGGAATTTCCGGGTATCGAAGTTCAAAATTCCCGGAATTCCGGAGTTTCCCCGGAGCACAAACACCCCTGACTTACAGTCGGGTTTTAATACTTTCGATAAGGATTCATCGTGGTCTAATAATAGTCTTTCCGCTCTTCGGTGTGATGTGTTCCAAGTTCGGTTCCGCCGAGCTGGCAGCCGGATGGTTAGCACTCTTGCCTTCGGTTCAACAGTTCATGGGTTCGAATCCCACCTTGGACATGGATGTTTATAGGTTCGGAATCCACTTTAAACCGTAGGTCCCGGTCTAATTAGCCCACGTGTGCAGAAAATTACCGTTGAGCGACGAACAAGCAAACAAACCAAACCAAATTCGGTTCCAGATATACTCGGAAAATGGGAGATTCGTGTTGTTTCAGCTTTCACTCTGCATACACGTTTGTCGTGTTAGGTATTAGGAAATTTTCCGGTTTTCTCCCTGGGGGTATAGTGAATCACTTGGTCTATTTTGAGACACTATCTACGAAAATGTGTTTCTTTTAGTAAAACGCGACAGTTGTCCAGAGGACACCCAACAGTTTTTAAGCGGTGTCAATAATGTACCGACGGATTGACAATTTACTTCCGATTCTCCACTTCCGGATAATTTAATTCGAATACGGCATCACGGAGATTACTTTTAGAGAAGTATTCTGTACTTGATTATTATTGAACAATTGTTCGTATTAATATCAAATACCAACAAGAACTTCGAATTTCGCCAAATATGAAAAATACCCTCTTGATGAATGAGGGAAAAAGAGGTGTTAGAACGATTCAGGCTGGAAGAGAATTTAGAATTTAGTGTTGTAGCTGCACTTTAGGGAGTATTTTAAATTATCTCAAATATTTTAATAGAAACGACATAAGTGCGAAATTTATTATTGAATAATGTGAATTTAGCTTTTCTGAAAAAGCAAACGATTGCATCTGGGAACGAGAATAGATCGTCAGACATTTCTTTTATTGGCTGCGGCATTTTGACTGCTGTGAGCCAATGTTTCTTTTCCCTATGCCTTAAATGTTGGAAAGAACATTGCAAAATCTTTCAGTTTACCATCTTCTCCAAGCTAATGTTTTTTTTATTTCAGGGTTCGGCTATCTCTTACATGGTGTGGTTTCCCTCAAAATAACCAGGTGGCGCTTCTAGGTGAAATGAAGACTGCTGTCACAGCAATCAGTTGTGCAGCCCTTGTCATGCAACAATAACTATTTCGCATTGAATTCTTTATTTGGAATATAAATAATTTGTGAAACCTTTTCAAAATAGACAGTTTATTTTGAAAAATGATTCCTCCTGTCTATGAAATAAGAATTGCTGTATATATTTTCTCCAGCAAAATTTTGAAAATTTAATCAAACCGTCCTTGCATTGCTTTGTCATGATTTTTTTAATCAAACTTCAGAGATCTGAATGATATATTGATTGTGTTTAACAATAAATTACGATGCAAATATAAATTCTCTCTCGACTTTTAACTGTAATTATTAAAACCCCAGAGACGATACTGATAGAAACCACAGATAGTTGTTGCATCAGACCATCTTTAACTTATATATTGCTTAAAAGCTGTCCGAATCTGGATTGAGATTCCCAGAAAGACGTTATATTCTTTGACATAATTCCATCGTTCCCTTTCCTATAGCTATTGATCAATGATATTTTCGAAATCAGCGCCATACGCAGCCTAATTACCTTAAAATGAAATGTTATGACATCAAAATATTCAATCACAATAACCTTAATTAAATCTTTCAATGAAATATCTCGAAGCAATTTTCAAGTAAGATTCGTAGAATTCAATACTGATCAAATCCTATGCCATTTTACCGAGATTCCCAAACATATTATGGGACTTTTTAGATCTGGGTTCGAAATACCGATATTAATCGATGTAAATCCTTTTTGAGGTTACTTTCAAATGATTTTCTCCAAGTTTAATATCAGTGACGATTAAACACCATTAAAAGAAGTGCAATAACATTTTTGTCATTCTACCCAGATTCAAATCAAGATCCAATATTTGAAGCACTAGTTTAAGGGGTTTTGGAGTCTGTATTCGAATCCCATAAGAAATAAAATTCTGAAAGTTTACGATTTCACCATACGAGATTTTACATAATTCCCTATCATAGCCTGTTGCGCACCAAGTTTAATTAACAATTACACTTGAAAACGGAATGACAGGAGGCTTAATGACAATTCCATCACTTGAGGCTTAATAACGGGTAGCACTAGGGCGATGAAGCACATCATTTCTCCAAGGCCACCTTATCATTGAGAATCTGGAAGTTCAAGGCAGCACTCGTAATGGACGGGTTCGCAATCCGTCCAGCAATCAGCGGATCCTAATCCTCATTTAGAAGTGGGAGCGAGTTGAGTAAATTACTCACTCGTCACGCTGTTTATCTGGCAGACGAAGAATAATTTCTGGAAGTGTGTGACACAGAGCAAGACCAAAGGTCACGAGTCCAGTCCGAAGATGGCAACAGCGGAAGAGGAAACGAGGCTTGACTAAAATTAAAACCAAACCGCAACCATTCTGAATCAAACGCACTGAGTAAACATTCACGATGAAAACGATTTCAAAGCGGAAAACGATATGTTAAGCCGTCACAAAACCAAATGGAATATTCATAGCGAATATGGTTAATAAAGTATTCGAAATGAGTTTTCAACCATTATAATTTTTTTTCTAATTAACAAATCATGAAAATAATTAGTTTTTAATAGTAAGTAACCCCCAAAAGTAATTTAACAATTCGTTCGCATTTTCATGGATATAGGTTAATACAATATAAAATAAAATATAATATTTAACTAAAATAACATAGATGATCTTAATTTAACTGTTACAATTGAAATAATTTATTTACAATTATCGATTACAATAACTTATAATTATTTATTAAGCTTTAACTATATGAAAATTGGTCTTTTAAGAGATAATCAATTTGCTGATATGATTTAGTTTAGAAATATTTTTATAACACAAAATTTATGATCTACAAAATGTTCCACAAATTAATGATTGTTGATTTCTTAAGTAAGACTCACATAGGACTTAATTACCGCTGCGCGTGAAAAAGTAAGACTCTATCTCTTCATTAAATCAGATTAGGCTGCCTATTTCTGTTCACTGAACCAAACACCACCATCAGCCTCGAAAGCCTGGTAAGAGTATCGTTCTCATTACTGGAAGGTAATGAGTTCGAATCCAGGACTAACCACAAAAATATTTATGGCGATATTTAAAATTTTCACCTTATATATAACATGAACTTTAACTAGAACCTAAAATAGTAATTAAGTCCCTTCCTCCTCCAATGGTCAGACGAAATATTGTTTGATGCGTTTTATTGATTTATTGACAACGTAATTGAATTTTTTGCAGTTGCGGCTAAGATAACATTTTTAACAATCCTATCGCTGAATTATGAGATATTTTCACATGCTTCCGAAATGCAGTTTTCTAGTTGTTAACTTAGTCACCAAGTTGCCAAAAAATCATAGCCTTGCTGACATTAGGAAGGAATTCTGCTCAATTTTCGTAATTACGAGGGCTCAATTAAGCCAATCAGAAATTCGTAATTTTATAAACTTCGCATTTTGCGACGTGTAAAACTGCAGCCTCTTGATTGGACGAATTTGCCCGCAGTAAATGGCGAAAACTTAGCAGAATTTCTCCCTAAAAAAAGGCATAAATTTACGAAAGATAGAATTTTTGTCCTCATACTATAGATTAATGAAGAAGGTAACATAGAACTGACAAATTTTACATAGAACAGATATTTTTTTAATTAAAAAAGGAAAAGTATAAACTTTCGATTTGATTTGAGACATCCCTCAAATGTGGGGGTCCGAAGCAACTGCCCCCTATGCCCCTTACTCAGGCTCTGGTGGCAACCTCATCATCACAGCACAGTATATCTTTCCATTATTTCCGCCTTTGCAAAAATTTAAAAATTAATAATTCATCTTCTCCAAAATTGCCCTCATATTTGCATAGGTTTGGACTTTGTGACTCTCTCTTAAGTACTCTGTGCAGACAACAATCAAATTTTTGATGCTACTCACCTCGACTCGTGCTCTGCACCTGTGTTTTTAAGCTGTAGAGTTTCGAAAAATATTTCGAAGGCTAGAGAAATAATAGCGTAATAGCCAAATTTCTGGGTATTTGTAATAAATAAATCTTCCCAAAAATCAAATTGTGTGGACACTTGTTTGATTAATCATACGGAACACAGTATAGTTAATAATATGCCATTTAAAATTGAAAAAGGATATATATATATATATATAATTAAATTAATGAAGACTCTAGGGGACATTTTACTAATAATATTTACATTATTTACATTTACTAACACAGGAAAAGAGCGCCAAAATGGCAAAAATTTAAAATTGGACCAACAGCCAATCAGAGCCAAGGAATCAGCAACTTTTCCACGATTTTCAATTTCTACTCTTTCTAACTTAATAATAGCGCACTAGTGCAAAAATTAATATTTCAATAATTCACAAGCTTTACTAAATAATGCAGTTTATATTTAACTACTAAGACTTTTAGCAAATTCTATAAACTCATGCAAACATGACACCAGAGAATAACTCTGACTAAGAATAACTTAGCTCCGCACCCATAATTTACTGAACCCTGATAGAGCCAGACAGAAAACAGCTATAGCTACACATCAGACCAGCTAAAAGAGAGGATGAGGATCATTTGATCCTAGGAACTTCAACAAACCGGCGAGCCTAGCCGAAATTGTCACTGTGTAATAATTAAAATAATATATTATTTGTAATCAATTTATAATTGTTAATCATAACCATGTTGATATGTAAGTCCTTAGTGTTCAATACACAAGCAAGTAACATAATTCAAGCTATACATAGTGAAATTATAAAAATTTGTACTTCAGTATTTACATATATAACTTTCGTATAATGCAATACTGCACAATATATACGGTTTATGATAAACAGTTTATTGTAAAACGTGTTCCGGAAAAAAAATTGAGATTTGCACTATAAAACAAGGTCTCAAGTATAGAACAGATAAATATCTCAAATAACGAACATCGTATGAAGCCGAATTGAATGAAGAATTGACGCTTGATAATTCTCTTTAATTAAGAAGTATTGAATATTCAAAGTCACGATTTTTTTCATTCGCGTTTTAATGCAATTTCAATAGGTGGCGTATTGGGTAAAACGTAAACACATGCGCTGCAATGGGTAAAAACTATACTTTTTCAAAAAAACGTAAAAAAATAATAAATATTTCTTCGTAAAAATTCAAAAAATACATCTTGGAAATGTAGGGGAAAAAAAGAGATCAGATGCCATATATATTTTTGATATGTTCCTATACTTAAATAATAGCTTTAAAAATGAGGAAAAAAACTGTAGATTTAAACTTAAATGAACATAAACTATGTTTTAAATTATTACACACACAAACTTAGTATAAAAACTTTAAAATGAAATGTTTTTAATTTAAATTAATCGGAGACCAATATCTTAAATTTTATTTTATTATGTAGAAGCACATTTTCAATTTACTCCAGGACTAAAACTCATGTGGCAAACTGAAGAAGAAATTTATTATTATAGATTCAAAAATTCAAACTAATTTATTAAAGATCAAAAATGTATTCTCAGAATTGTTTTTAAAAATCATTGCGTAATTTTTATGTTGAATAAAAATTTTATTCAACATTAATTTATGCTGAATAAAATTCGTTTTACTCTGTGATTTGATTTATAATTCTACACATAAATTCAACTTCCTATTTTCCCTGCAGGGAAAAAATATCCGACTGGCCAATTTGTAAACCGGAAGTTTATCTGACTTGACACTTCCGGCATCCGCTCTTAACCAAAGTTTCCTGCTTGTATAATGCGGTTTACAAGCCACAGATTTGTGTCTGGAATTGTTTAAAACAAATTTAAAATATTCAGCAAAAAGTGAAGCGTCTCGATTTAGATATCAAAATTGAAACCAGTCGCCCTTTATGGAAAACAAGTATCGTTTGCTATTTAAAAACAAAGGGAAGTAGAATGCCTGCAAATCCTATTTCACTTTTCAATCAATCAAAAACATCATGAATCAAGGAGAAAATATGATCCATTTAACCATGCTGAGGTTTTTGGTTTCCTTTCCAAATACTCAAATTAATTCCAAAAACTATGCAGATACCATATCAATATCTAATGTACAAAAATATGAAATCAGTCGCGCGCGATCTTCAAATATTTCCCATGTATGAAGCTATTAATGCAATTTAGAATTTTATATGCGATGAGATAATAAAATCGGATTTTTGGTGTAACTTGTATGAATTATTTTTTAAATAGTTTTGGATCATTTAAACAAAAAAACCTACATTACAAATACAAACAAATTTTTAACATAATAATTTTTTTACCAATAAAAAACTGTATGGAATCATTTATTGCAATTATTTATTTTTATGATGAAAAACTGATAGATAAATAACAATCTTGATCAATTTTAAATGGCATTCTAGTATTTTTTATTTTAAAAAGGGAAAAATATTTTTTAATGTTTTTTCGCGAAATGTTCTTTACATTACAGTTAAAATTTTAATTTAAACAGTGAAAAATCTGCTATAAATCTATCTAACTTTAAAAATAATTGCAACGTTTTGATAGATAATTAATAATTTCCATGTCCGTCAGTTTTCGCAGACCGTGTCTTCCTTGGAAAATATGTAACAAACTTTCTGTAAAAATTATGATTTAAAAAATTTTTTTTGCTATTTATTTAACTTGTAAATAGCAAAAACGCTGCTATTTACAAGTTGAATATGCTGTTTTGCACATGCAATTTTGCACGAGTCTTTAGTAAAGATCAATTAAAAACACATGTAAAAAGATGTGGGGCATTGAATTATTAAATATTGAATTCAAAGCAACTTTGATCACTGTTTTAATACGTTCCTGATTAGCGGCGTATTGAGAAAGGCAAAAACACGTTCGCTGCAAAGGGCAAACGTTTCACAAAGCTTATGTTTCAGATTAACCACAGACCAACATCGTGATATAAGTTTTATTCCATACCGTGCACCCTTTTACAATTCATTCCGAACAAAGAAATAAGAATTTTTTCCTGTATACTGACAAATGTAAATAAAGCGAGCCTTCTAATTTGTTAATCAGATATTTAATTTTCGTAACAAAGTTTTAAAGTTATACAAACATAATTATCAAATGTTTAGAGAAAACACTTTAAATCCTCATACATTGTTTCCAATTGCTATGGATTATCCTCTTATAATAATAAATTCATTAAGAATTTATATTTAATTTTTTTTAATTACAGTTGATTGTAGAAATTGTTGCAAATTTTTCTTAATTTATAAAAGATTTTTGCTTCATATTATTTCGAATGCAATTTTAAATAATATTTGCTGCAGGAAATACAAATTTACATTTCTAGAAAGCAATTCAAAGGGAAATTGTATAGTAAATGCAGAAACACTTTTATCAATAATTGTAATTGTAAGCAGTAAATTGTTTAGGGAAACTTTTACGTCATGATTTACACTGTTCGCTTTGTCCAATGCAAAATTTTACAATTTAAAATGTTGCAACAAATCGAATAAAAATTTATGCAATACACTTGATTTTATAATTGCTTAAATTTATATGAAGAACTGAGAATTGTTTGCGTTAAAACAAATGTGGGTAATTTTTTTTAAATAAGAATAGCGATTATGGGCATCATTTTTAAAAATTATTGATTGTGATTAAAAATTCAACAATATATATGATTTAAATTAAATTTAACGAACATAAATCGCAATATAAATTGACTAGTGATAATATTAATTTAACTTGATTAAGATTTTTATAGATTTTACTTTTACTAGAAAAAGAATTACATATGTTTTTTTTTTTAAATGTTAACTAAGGCATAGTAAACACGATAACTTAATTGATTCACATAATAAAAAATTAAGAAATCCTTTACCTATTAAATAAAACAGATCTCGTTTTTTTGTAACAATATTAACTTAAAAAAAGATCCAACTTCCCAAGACGGAGAAAATAAATTCGACAGTACAATATTTTTATCAGTACAATAATATTATCTAGAGAATAAATTCCTGGACAGTGGCGACAAATTTCATCGTTCTCCCAAGAATTCAGAAACCTTCGATAACGTTCATTTTGGCTTCATTTCACGTCGCCGTTTACTTAATTATCATATGTAACTCCATCACACACATAATTTTTTCGTGTAAATTATTGTACAGCAGATCTGATAATACGGTCCCGAAAACTAGATAAAACTCAAATCCAGTTGATAGAGAGTGATTGGTGCGGTGAATGGCAAGCATTGAAAAAAAGGAGCCGCGAAAGCAAACGATATCTTTAATTTTATTCTACTGGTGTATCGATTACGATTCAATTCTTTTTCCGTCTTCTTCTGAAGAGTCGTTTTTCCGGTTCTAAAAGAGATTTTACGCAAACAAAATCTTTTGACTTTGTAACTCCCCCCCCCATCTCTTTCTTCTCTAAGAGGGATGACTTCCAAAGGTCTTCCAACTTTATGTTTATTTACAACTAGGTATTGTATTGCTTTAAGTGGCAATTGAAGTTTAGCATAGTCTTACAAAATGCCTCAATTGGATGCAAGCAAGGCCGACAATCTACGTAAAAATAACAAATAAAATAACACTGGAACTAAGGAAAAGTAGGGAGGCTGGAGGGGGTCATCGGGCCCCAGGGGTTGTGTTGAGTTGAAGAAAGTTCCGACCAAAGGAAACCGGTCAGAGACGAAACCGTAAAACCAACATGGGCTTGCTCACAAATTACGCCATAAAAACACTTAGATCTGTTTAAAATTCTGGTGAGGTCCAAGCGTTTTAACTTGTCGCAACGAATAGCTGTATATTTCTATCTAAAGATCTAGTTTTATATTTCAAGAGTATATATATATTATTGAACAATAAATTTATTAGTACTTACAAACTCAATGATAAATGATTCATATATATTTTCCTTTCTTTTTACTATAAACAACTAAATGATTTTAAAACTGAATTTTTTTTACTATTCAAGCTACATTTTTCTTTATTAAAAATGATTAATAAAATTATTAAAAGCCACTCTTTCAAATTTAGAATTTTATGCCTGCATTATATGTTCTTTTACAAAACTTATTTTTAATCATATTTTTTTTATAAGTTTCTAGAAATAACAGTTAAATACATTTAATTTTAATACAGATATAATAATAATTATGAATGTTTCGCAATTTAGTCCAAAAATATTGACAACAATATAATTTTTAAAGTAAATTATTGATGTTAAAATTTTCCGTACTTTTTAAATAATAATATGGTATTAGTGTGATAATTAACAATTTATTAGCATTAATTTTTTAATTTACAATTTATTAATTTTTATTTTCCAATTAGTAGGATTAGGACTTAGAATCTGATTGTTGCTTCAAAGTTCCTGAATGGCAACATATATTTTAAAAATGTTAACAAAACATAAATAAATTTAAAAATCATTTTAAGAATGCATATTTTTTAGAAATATTAATGCATATTGTTAATATTAATTTTGTTTTAGCTCATTTTTAATAAAGTGTTTGAAAATAAGTTTTTTCAACAGGTTTTGTAGAAAAATGATAAGAAATAATAAATTGAAAATATTGGAAAAACTAATATAAAAAACTTTTTAAAATTAGAAAAAAACTTATATTTATTATTTACAGAAAGGAAAAATTGATAGACTTATAAACTGGACAGAAACAAGAAGCAAACATTATAAAATATCGTTTTTAAAACTTGAATGTGGTAGAGAGTTCGCAGGGATAAAACATACACCAGATGTTAATAGTTTTTCATAAACTGTAGGGAAAAGTGGGGGAAATCGATAATATTAAAAACAATTTAACAACATTCTCTACTCTACAGGGGACATAAATAAGGTCAATAAATTTAATGCTTAGCCAGAATTTATGTTTTTAAACATCAACTTTTGCAATATATTCTAAGACGATAAATATCAATATTTTCGAACAACTTTTTTAGATTAAATATTTTTCTTGTGTTTTATATATAAATATTACGACAGAAATGTATTTTATCAAATAATTTTCTGATTTTGAATTTATTTATTTTATTTTAAATAATGATATGAAAAAAATGACAATTTAATAAAAATCGAAGACAGAATTAATTAGCGATCCATAATAATGTTCATTTTAAGTAATAAATTAATGAATTTAGTGAATTAATAGAAAGTGAAAATGCTATTTACAGAGAATAAAAATCAAATATTTTATACTCAGCATGACAACAAAAACATGCTCCAACTTAATACTTTTAACTGCAAATAATAAGTATGTAGCACATCTAAAATAAATTGTTATTTGAAATCTTTGAAGAGCCATATCAGCAGCAGAACAAAAATAGAACAACCAAAAAAGAAATATAATAAAAAAATTAGTCTTTATTCACCGATTTGCCGTTATTTTCTTAAGAGATTCTATCATCGATTCAGATAGTTTATCTATTGAAGAAGTGTAGTGACTGCTCGAAGAAGTACATCATTGGAAATAAATCACAATAAGATAAGAGAAATACGATTAGTACAATCGAACTATTATTGTTGATGTTTTATTGATCCGAAAAAAAGTGCTTCAAGTTGATTTTTATTTTCGCGTTAAATAATTGGAATAAATTGATTTTATATCATATTCAAATATATTTTTAATTCCCGTATAAAATCGAAAATTAACATAAAAAATTAGTAATGGTGAATCAAACAGCAAAGAGAAATTTATTATAATTCAAACGATTGATAGAGGGTATTTAAATAGTTCAACAAAGAATTTATTATTTTTTTCGCGTGGTTTAATTTGTATTTTGCGCATGCACATATATTTCTATTTGTGAGCACAGTGCAACGAAGATCGGATTCCCTGTTCACCACTGTTTTTGATTGATCAGAATTGTTGACCATTATTTCCAATTTTTTAATTATTAAGACAAAACAATTTTCAGATTTTTTTAAAAAAGATGAAATACTTTTATTAACTATGATCATTAATTCATTTTTCAGGAAATTTTTTTTAAATGAAAAAAATAATCAAATTAAATAATGACATGAATTTTTTTATCTCATCAATCAATACTATATAGTTTATTTATTTTATATTTAGTAAATGATTTTAAAGCAAGAATTATTATTATTTTAGTTTTACAGAAGGTCTGATTTCTAAAACAGTAAAATGACATCAAAATGCAACCCTCAATGTTGTTAACGAAGCACAATTTGCTTCTTTGTAGCAATGTATGTGATTTGTATAAATATTTTTTAGTAGAAATGAATTCACATGCTCAGAATCGAGTAGTAACTACTTGAAAGAGTTACTGCTATTCGCTAGCTGTTAGCCGCGCATTGTAAAACTAAGAAATTTAATTGAAAAGAACCACACAAAAAAAGATAAAGATGAAAGTGAAGGAAACTGCAATGTCAGAGTTTTACCACACACAATTTCCAGATTTTTGCGGGGTGTTTAGTGTACTAGAATAAGAATATTGTGGGCACTCAAAATCCAAGATTAAACCTTATGGAATTACAACACCCACATAATTGATTTTCAAAAAACAATAGTTTTTGTTAATTACAAGTTATCCTCTATAAAGACATAAATTGTAAATACAGCAAACGTCTTATAAATTTCTAACCTTTTATAAATTTCTAGCAAATCAATTTTTCGCGTATTTCTATAACAGACGACGTTATGAATCATTAAAAAATGTACACTGGACATCGTTTACACAACTTACTTATTAGCAATAACTTTTAAAACTGCGAGCAAAAGAGACGATTAATTCTATTATTTTCTCTAAGTTGTTCATTCATTGCTTCTGAACAAGCGAAAAATACAATTATAATACACATATATAATTGTAATTTCAATGTTCACGACTAGGGAATGCTTATATCACGAATATTATCTTCTTCTTACCTCATTCTTAATTGGATTTGAAAGCCAAGGCACCTCTGTTAAACGCGTTTCGTACTTAGCTTAGTCGTGAACAATTATTTTCAGAACTACGAGCAAACTAATTCTGAAAGTCTCTGAAAACTCTACAACATTGACATAGTGAAACGATTAAAGCTGTTAGTTTCTCAAAGTTGCTCATTTGCCAGGAAACAATGTAATAACATGAACAATTAGTTTCGGTTTTTACTGCAAGGTAAATTATCACTATCATGACTAACAATATATTAGTACTGTACAAAGCAATTGATTCATTTAATTATGGCGTTGAGATTAGAATTGTTGATAAAAGATATTCGATATATAAAGATAAAGATATTCGTCGATTATGATTAGAAGTTATACATACTGACAAAATAAATACAAATAAGGCTCTTTATGTTGAAGCAAAGAACAGCGACGAAGGAAAATATTTGATTCACTAAATCCTAAGCAAACAGTGCTCGCGTGTCAGTGTTTGCTTTACTTCCACTAACAAAAACAAGAGGGAGAAAAAATAAACGAAAAAATGGAATTTTGGATTCAACCCCCAGCGACGCATGTGGAGCGGGTGGGTCTCAACCGGATCCCCCAAGAGGAAGAACGATGCCGTCATTATACTTCCCCAGTAAGAAAGAATCCCGCACCAGACGTCTATAATTATGGAGGCCCATTTTCGGTTGCCCGGCTTCTGCGAAGAAATAATTCCTTCCCTTAGCAGCGGTCTTCCAAGGTATGTCGCAGAGGAATTTTCTGTTCCGCAGTTCATAAACAGATCCATTATCTTAAGAGGGAACAGCTTGTTCCAACCAGGAAAGCGATTCGGTTTCAGGCCCTGGTGTCTTGGGAACATCTTTTACCCGTCCAAATCGCTAAGGAAATCATCGTTGGCGAAGGAGAAACATTCATCGCCAGCAATTGGATAAATAAACTTTCAAATGGAGATAGATATACAGCAAGAACAACAGAATTAAGATGTTGGTGTATCAAGTACACTTGTTTCGACACTTAAATGATGTCAAATATTTTATGGAATTATAAATGATGGGAATCGAAATTTTTTTCGAGTTAGAATCTTACGTTATCCGAATTTTTGATATGAAAAATAAAAATTTAGGTTTATTTAACATCTAAAGTATGCCCTAATACTTACAAAAAAAATTGTCAGTTGAAAAAAGCTGTATAAAAATATATCATCTGAAATATAATATAATGCCAAATAAATTTAAATACAGGTGCATTTTTCTCTTTTAAATGACAAAATATTTAATATGTTGCATAAGCAGCTCATTTAATAAACTGCTTTCATTTTTAAATGCTACAACTTTTGGGGGAAAAAATTGGAATTTAGAATTTTTGAAAATGTAGAAGCAAGTATTAATCAATTTCGAAGGATAGAAGAATCGAGAGATTCGAATTTTAAGATGTCATATGAAAGAACATCATATTTTCAATGAATTGATGTAAATCATTTTAGGATACAAAATTAGAGTTATGTCTAATGAATATTAAATTTTTTATAAATTTTATTTTTAAGTATAACATTTTATTCGATTTAATTAAACTATTCTTATTACATTCGATTTGTAAGGTGTAAGCTTCACGAAGTCGTTGAAAAAGAACTAAGATTCAGTTCCAGAATCATGAATTGTTTAAAATCAACTATTTCAATCCTGCAAAAAGACAAAAATTTTCAATCAAGATTCCTTACCAAAAACACAAAATGTTTTGTCCTAATTTCTTTATTACGATGGGTAATATTTTCTCGATACTGAATAATCAATGAATAGATATATAAAAAAACAGATTCCAAATAAGTTAAAAATCATTTTCTTTAAGTAGTTGATATATTTAATCCGCAGTAAAACTATACAATAGTTAATTTTTTTATTCCATGGAAATAGCTCTATAATAAATACGCGTTATTTTAGTATTACAAAAATTTTGTTACTGCAATCTTCAGATCTTTTTAAAGAATAGATAAATGGCCCATTTCTGATGAATTTATTGCAAATGTTAACTGTTTCTGCACGAATGCATCGGAAATAGCGTCTGTTCATGTATAAATTTATCTAAAACAGTATGGTTTTGTATGAATGCTTCAAAAATATCTTCTGCTTTTGTACAGATACAGCTAAGTATCATCATTTATATTAATATTTTTGCACTGAATTCATTGGAAATGCTTTGTTCCTGAAAGAAATCTGATCAATAGTGAATTAAAAATGCTTGTAAAAGAATTTATCAGAACTTTCTTTTCTGTATGAATGTGCAGAAAAAGTTTTTCTGCTTCTATACACAAATGTACCTAAAACTCATTTTTATATACCAAATTCATCTGAAATTTCATCTGGTTCAGAACAAAAATGCCTGCGAATCATATCAGTCCTGCATGCATGTATTCATAAAAAAAAATTTAAAAAAAAATAACTGTTTTTGTACGAATTTATCTAAA
The DNA here is from genome assembly GCA_037975125.1 of Latrodectus hesperus. Lineage (NCBI taxonomy): Eukaryota > Metazoa > Arthropoda > Arachnida > Araneae > Theridiidae > Latrodectus > Latrodectus hesperus. Next base: position 48,432,534 of record CM075852.1, on the reverse strand, counting down.
GTCTCATGCTGTACGAATTCATCTAAAGTCTCATGCTGTACGAATTCATCTAAAGTCTCATGCTATACGAATTCATCTAAACTCTCATGCTGTACGAATTCATCTTAAGTCTCATGCTGTACGAATTCATTTAAAGTCTCATGCTGTACGAATTTATCTAAACTCTCATGCTGTACGAATTCATCTAAACTCTCATGCTGTACGAATTCATCTAAACTCTCATGCTGTATGAATTCATCAAATTCTCATGCTGTATGAATTCATCTAAAGTCTCATGCTTATGTACGAATTCATCTAAACTCTTTCTCATGCTTATGTACGAATTCATCTAAAGTCTCATGTTGTACGAATTCATCTAAAGTCTCATGCTCTACGAATTCATCTAAAGTCTCATGCTGTATGAATTCATCTAAAGTCTCATGCTTATGTACGAATTCACCTTCTCAGGCTTATGTAGTAATCCATCTAAAAACTCCTCTTTTTTTGCATGATACATTAGAAATGCTTCTACTTTGAAAATATCATCATTTATATCAATATTTGTCTACCAAATTCTTCTGAAAACTCATCTGCTCTTAAACGAACATGCGCATGAAATCTCATCAATTCTGCAATAAATTCATTAGACATACTAATATTTTTGTGTACGAATTCACTAAAGCAGTAACTGCTAATCCAACTAGCGATATTGAAAAGAACATTCACTTGCAAAAATCTATAGAGTCCTAATGTTAAAAACGCAACACTACCGAAGCAAGAACTAAAAAAGAGTTCGCTGAACAAGAACTATTTCACGAAAGTCATAAAAATATATTACGTTATCCCTTTGACCGAGTAATGAGCGAAATCACTGCTACCTCATTATAATGAGCGTTCGATGTGATGAAGGAGAGAAGAGAAAAAGAGTGATATATTGCCCTTCGACCAATCACAATGTAAAACGCAATGGTGCAAGATGTGACTTGAATTTATGTGCCCAAATGAGAAACCAAAATCAACAATAACAGAAACCTTCAAAGTCACCATGTTTCTTCATTTCCGATTACAGGAATGAATTATTTCTCTTCTTTTCGATCTGAGGTAAAAATCGGAAAAGGAAACTTCGATAATATATCACGCATTATTTGACGGCGTATTGCCAGCAAAACAGTATAATCACATCTCATTAGAATAAATCCCTTTTCAAGGTCTTTGGGTAAAATAAATCAGATTTTTATATCATGCGTATTATTTCATGAACATTCAATTTCATATTAAATCTCTAATGAACTGATATTTCGCTCAATTTTTAAGATCATTTAAAATGATTCACCTATGTTGTTGAAATTAATATTTTTAGTATAATAAAATAAAGTAATTTAATGGTGTGTTTACATACACACATATAAATTTATGTGTACATACAATTATAATACTTTATGTCATACTAAAAATCAATATATATATAAGCGAAATAATCAATTAAGCATATTGCAGCAATAATTGAATTTTATATTTAGTTGTTGTCTCGTGCCAGCCAGGCTGATTATATAGGGTTCGCTGCTCCACTTTTCCAACTTGATATTTAGTAATGTATCAATAACAATAAAAAAACATTATTGAACATAATTTATAATTAAATATTACCTTAAAAATATGAAATAAATTTAACATGCATAACAATTACAATCAAATTTAATTCTGAAGTGTAATTGAAACTAATGATTGGTAAAAACCAATTTTAGTTGTTAAATATCGACAATGCGCAAAGCTTCGTCATAAATGTATCAGTTAAATTTCTTGCATTCGATTAGAAAGAAAATTAGTCTCGGAGAATAATTTGAATACCAGTGCTGGACAAACCAGGATTTCTAAAATCCAAAGGATTAAAAGCAGAAGCAGTTCCCACCAAGATCGGAGATAAGAACAGCCAGTTGACAGGCATCAGTTATCAGCCGCCAATCTTCAGTTGGCGACTTTGCCGATAGATAGGTATCTTTTCGGGGATCTACAGACAAAATGGTGCCCCACGACAAAACCAAATATAAAGGTAGCTCTGTTGGAAATCTCTTTCTGGGAGCCAATGTCTAGCCGATGATAAATCCTTTAAAGATAGGAATGAAAAAGTTTAGGTTACCAGATTAGAAGCACAAAATCCGTAAAAGCACAAAAGAACTCAGCATCCAAAAGGCCATCGGATTGATGTGTCTCCAGTAAATGGGGAAGGGTTGACCAAAAATCAACACCGTATTGAAAGTCGAGTAGAAAAAATACTATTCCCAAAGGCGAAGGACTGGTGGCAAATCGTTCCGTTGTCATCGAAGAATGGAAATGTGACACTCTCTTAAGAAAAGGACACGGGTCTCCCCGTTCCCAGCCTTTTAAAACGTATTTTTGCAGTACATTTGAAGTTGAATAACAAACATCCATGAAGCAGTTACTTACATGGCGATTATGTTTCTGCAACTTCAATAGGTGTGTACGTGTGTTATTTTTTCGAAACATGTATATATTTATGCCATAAACTTCAGTTATCGATTACGAATAGTGGAACAATACAAATAACTCAGAATATGGTAAATATTCTATGACATGATATGTTAATTTGGGAATATATTATTTTACAAAAGTAAAATTTCTTTGTGTTAGGGAAAACAATTATTTTGAAAACAAATTTTTTCCTTACAATTCAAAAAGAGACTGATTAATTGCCTGATTCTCAATACATAACTTAGAAAATCATCAGAAGTAAAATGAAAATTTCAACTCATGCCAGTATTCATTTCATTCCAAATTTCAGTTAAAACTACACGCCTAATTCCAATTATCAAATTAGAATTCTATAAGATATTTTACAAAATGGCGAAAAGAACTACATTTTTCCTCCAAAATTCCTACACGTAGAAAGTAATCTAAAAATGACAGAATGAATCAAGAATTAAGCGCGCACCGAGGTCTTATATAAAACAGAAATATCACAAGAATTCTTTTTTCGTTTAATTCTTCTACGATAGTTTTTTTTTTTATCCATTTCTAGAATTTATTTCGAAATTTTATCTCATTCGTGTTCACAACACTCTTTTTTTTTTTCTTTCAAACCAACGTGATGTGGAAGTTTAAGATGAACTGAGATCTTATCAGTAATGGTCATAGTTCTCCATGTTTTTTTTTTTAAATTTTCGAATTAATTTGTAATTATTTTCTGTAGAATGAATTAAAAGTATCAATTCTGAAAAATAATCATGAGTAGTAGTGTTTTAATGATTTTGAATGATAATCTAACACATGGAATTTAAACCGTCGTAAATATTAAATATATATATGTAACAGAATACGAATTCCTTATTCTTTTTTGTTAAAAAAGATAAATAGCTGAATCTGATTATTTAAACTTACGAATTCTGAACACGTTACAGAATATGCTCTGGAATTTAACATTCAGAATATAGAATTTAATTTTTGCTCTTGAATTCTAAATTTTAATCTATTAATGATATATAATATTTATTTCAACTCTTGATGGAACAAATTTCCGAAATAAAGTTAATTGTGTTTTTTCTTTTACTTGGAGTGTCCAAGTAAAAGAAGAAAGACGATTAACTTTATAATGCCTTCTTAATGCCTAAATACACATAATATCCAATTTATGTAACAATATGGTGTTATTAAAAACAAGGTGAATCAATAGTTGATAGCAATATCCATTAAATTAAGTTTACCCATGGTCAACGCCAAAAACAGGACATTTATTGAGCATTTGTCTTTCATAAAATATTCTAATACAAGTAATATTTATTTAAATTCAAATGATATTTATTATACCATTTATTTAAGAATATGGTGATATTAAAACTAAAGTCAATTAATAGTTAGTAGTAATGTTTTCAAATTTATAGTACTGCCCATCAAATTATATCCACCACTAATCCAAGAACAACGCAGAAACAGGACATTTATTGAGTATTTGTCACTCATAAAACATTTAAAATTAAATAGTTTCTATATTTTAAATTTACGATAAATAACAGAAATAGATAATTTATAATAGTACGAAAAAATAATAACAGAACGCAAAATTCGACACAAAAAATACCAAACAAGGTACGTTTTAGAAAATTTAAAGAACTCCGGAATTAATATCTTTATTTTTCATAAATAAAATATGATAGAAAACATTTTGTAAAAGAACAATAACATTTTTTATGGAATTCTTTGATTAAATTGGTGCAGAGTGCTGCTAAATTTTTTTCCCTCTACATGCAAGTCATTAAAAATTAGATCCGTTAATGATTCTAATTTAGCAGTACGTCCTCTTAAATTAATGCAGATGATAGGGATTCGTCCAGATCAAATATCCGGTTCGAAATAATTCCACTAACTTTGGCAACAAAGTTACAGGGGCTGTGTCGAAATTTAGTACGGTCAAGTACACACGTAGACACTTAGATTACTCTACTTTACCAACTACCTGTGAGAGAGGGGTTGGGGTAAAGAGAAGCGGACAGGTATGGGAGGGGGTTGCAAAAGAAGTAAAAGTAGGCAAGTCTAGAGAGAGAATGGATGCTTTTTCTTTTGTAAAAAGCTGTCAGGAGCCTCTTTCGTTTGTTTGCATTCGCTATCAGGAGCATCCCCTCTTTTATACCCCCATCCCTTTGTGGAAGGGGGCACCAGAAACCGGAGCCTGACGTCTGAAGGAAGATTGACTAATGTGATTGTCTGGCGACATATTTCTCAAGAATCTCTTTGTCGTCTGCTATGTCCAGAGTTCTTCGAAGTTTTGCTATCTGTTATGCTATGTGGGACGATTTGAAAATATTAATTAGAACTATGAACCAATTTTCTCCCCCGTTTCGCATGGGTATGGGGTGAAAATAGAAATGGTGGAAGTGAGAGACTAAAACATTTACTTATACCTTTAAATGTGATTGGCAATTTAATTTTTAATACAAACAATTTTTAAAGCATTATTTAATTTTTTTAAGTCCACAAAATGGTTTAAACCAAGGAAAAAAATTTTTTTTTAATTTTTAATTTAAAAATATTAAGTGAAATGTTTTTAAGAAAAGTAACTGGAGATCTTTCCGCATCTTCACAAAGCCTGATTAGAAAGGTTATCACGGAATTTAATTTATTCTGAAATAAATTTCACTTAATAATATCCATATATACTTTACAAGCAAGTAACTCCCACACTATTGCATCCTGCTGCGAACAGCAAATAAGAGCTTGAGTCAACTACCACGATCACATTTTTTATAACAGTTGCAGTTAATGCGTCCAAGAATAATATATTCACTTTTAAAAGAGAAGTGGGAGGTGAAGAGCCACCAAACGAGCCACCTTATGTCTACACCGTCTAATTAACTGCCTACACCGTTAAAAAGCATACACCTTGGTCATAAAGGTGCTTAACTTCTCGTTTAGATTTATTTAAAAGATGATGACATCATTTATTTTTGTGAACTTGATTCTTCTGAAAACATTTCCTAAGCAATGAATTTTTTGTTGTGCTATCATTAGCTAGCAATTTTTGTTCATTTTATTATATAATTATATATAACTTTTAATAAATAGAATTTTTCATCGATTAAATGACAAAAAAATTATTATGAGCGTTAAAAATAAATATTGACCAAAGAAATTTTCATTAATTTGAACATAAAAAGAAAGTTTTTTTCATTCACTGAACAATTTAAACAATCGGCTGCAAAACTTTTACAGTCAGACAAAAGGAATTCTTCACGCCGGCAGATAAATTAACATTTTATAATTTTAAAAATAATAATAATAAAATAATATTTAGAACATATATATAAAACTCACGCTCACACAATTAATTCAATAACACAGGAAAAAATTAAATCTAATAACAAATTAAACACAATAACAAATTAAAACTAATGATGTTCAAACTCTTCTGAATAAAAATTAAGAATATTGCCAGCAAATTGACTGCAAACAAAATAAATTTTCCAAAGGAATTAACCGAAAATGGAAATGAAATGAATCATTTTAAGAATTAGCATAAATAAGAAATGAAAAAGATAATCTCATTATATTTAAAATTAATTTTCTGGGGTAAGTTTGCTTTGCGTTCTATTTTTTATATTGTTTACAGCTTTCACAATTATTTATTTTGATTAATGGGTATTCTAGAAGATAAACTATTTTATTTAATATGTACTTTTATATATTTAATATGTTATTTTATATTTCGTTTTATATGTACTTTTTAATAATAAACATTACTTCAAAATACAATAACATTATAAAATAGATTAGATTACACTACTCAATTAGTATTTACTGTTCAAACGATTATTTCAGCTGTACAATTAACTTTTATTAATAATAAATACATGCCTAAAAAAAGTCAAATGCGTTTAACGATATAAAAGATTCAATTAGAACTGGTATGCATTAAAATAACGTAAAAAAAGAAATTTAACACTTAATAGAAAAATAGTGAAGATTTAATAAATAATTTATGGGAAATCTTGTAATGAAATAAATGCACAGCATTTGTATTTGCTTTATTAGAAGATATGGCAAATTAAATTAAAGTTAATAAATAAACTAAAAATAAAGCTAAAAGAAAAATAAATCGTTTATAAATAATAAATTGATTAACAATTCACAAGATTAATTTAATGCTTAAATTCATCAACCCCTATTTCGTTTATAAGAATATGTTGTTCATTTGAAATATTTGCCGAGTCTGTTGTCTGAGAGAGAATATTAGATAAATTTCTTCTATTAAATGTGTTGAGTTCAACATTTGTTTCGAATAAATTTTAAATAAAATTGTAAAAAATTCTTAAATAAACAGTTTTAAGTAATTAGATAAATTCATATTGTAAACATTCATCCTATTTTACTTATAAAAATAAAGTATTTTAAGTATCATTTTTACCTAACCAAAACTAACAAATTGATCTAATAATTTATTTATTATTACTATTTTTTGTAATAATATGATAATAAATTGCAAGATAAATTTCTTTATATTATAATCTTATGTAGAGTACCTGTTTTTCTGCCAATAATAAATAACAATTTATATTTTCACTATAAAATAAAATTTTATAGGATGATATTTAATTAGTAAATTCTGTTAACTCACTATAACATAAAATTGATTTTCTCCAATAAATGTTCCACATTATTAAATTTTACAATCTAGAAAATTTAAAATAATATATTTTTTATTATTGTTTGATTGTAATTCTAAAAGTTATCCTTAATCAATTAAAAAAATTCTAAATTTAAAAATATCATCAAAATATTTTTAATAAATAACCTGAAATACAAAAAAAAAATATTTCAGAATACAACTGAAAATAGGAAAAATTTAAGAAAAACTTATAACGAAAATTTGTTTTTAATAGTAATTCAATATTAAAGAATTAACATTCTTACCGATTTCTTGGAATTCTACTGCCAATGTTTAATTTTTCACTATGATCGGGATTTAATATTTCTTATTACATTTTTTTTAATTATTAAAGTTTGACCATAATTTCTAAATTTTGATAATTTAAATTTTAATTATAGTTTTCAGAATAATATTCAGAATGTGCAATAAATATAGCTAAATTAATTGCATTAATTAATAAGATAAATATATTCTTATATTGAAGAGCAGTAAATCTGAACGAAATATATCTATGGCATTTGCCATTTCATTATAATTCAAGACTCTGCATGAAAATTTAACTATTGCAATTCACTATATCTAACTTTTTTGGTGAATTCGCATCAAATTAATTAATTTTCAGATTATCAAATTAAAGTATAATATTATGTTATTATCAATATTTATCTCTTAAACAATTTATTGACATCGTAGTAAAATAAAAGAAACATTCAACTCACCTTCAACACATGAAAGTACGAACAAAATTAAAGAGATGATGAGGGATGATTTCTCTAACTTCTTGATGTCCATCCTGGTGATCAAAGTGGTAGGAGGGATCAATTCAGGATTTCTAAAACTGCGGGACGACCGTGATGAAGACCATGATCGTCGTCCCTTACCACGTAGACCGGCATTCACCACGCATGTCTCTACTACTGGCGCCCGCTTTCCGACTGCAGCCGAGATTACGAGCGGTTTGCGTTTGGTCGGCTGACAACTAAGAGAGGTTTACTGGAATTCTCGATTGGCGATGCTTTGGCGAGGAAAAAATTTCTTGGAAAAAAAATTGGCAAGGAAAGTTGTGATTGTTTTATCAAAGAAATTTTATGCTCTATTTTATATTTGATCAAAACAAAAAGGATAAAAAATGAAACAATGTTAAAACAAAATTTCTTTTTCACTTTTTTCTACAGTAATTTTTTTTAAACGTACATATTGTTTCCAGTGAATATCACTATAGATATTATATTTTGTCTATATTAAACATAATATTAAAGCATTAAAGCCTATTTACAAATTTTAAAATATACAAAAATAAACTAAAGCAGAAACAATATAATTGGAAATTTATATGCATATATTAATAATTCGTAATTTCTAAGAAAATATGTCATTATTTAAAGCAAAGTAAATTGGAATTCATTTTCATTATTTAAATGAAAACATCAAAATATTAATTGAAAAATTTAATAAAATGTATTAATCTATATATTTTATTGATTAAAATTAACGAAAAATTCTATATATCTGCATATGTATTGTTCATAGCTTACAGTGAAAGAATTTAATGTAGTTAGAATACATGAGATAATTATGTTAATTCATTTATTCCAAACAGTCTAGAACTCAATGAGAAATTCTCTTCAATTTATTCATATGTTTATTTAAAACATCATATTTTAAAATTATAATTACCAAAAATGAATTTAATAAACTGATACTTACCATTTTATTTTTAACAAAAGTAATATTAATTCCAAACACAGTTATTAAATTTTGTTTCCCTATTTGTGAAGATGAATTGTAGACAAAAAAATATATATGTTGGAAAAATCAACTAAATATTATCTATGTGGTTAAATAATAGCAAATACTTGAAATGCTAAATCTCTTCAAATATTTGCCATTATTTAAATTTGAACGAAAATTAAATTTTGCAAAAAATAAATAAATAAATAAATAAGCATTATATTTATTAAATTAAATTTTGAGAATGTTAGTAAATTTAAATATTATTTTTAACAAAATGGAAAAATAAGATTGATTGCATTTAATGTTCTCCCATGCAAATAGGGGATGCTCTTATGCAACATATGACGTATTTGTCATCCGCGGGAAAATTCTAAAGAGAGTGGGCTGTGTTTAAGCTTACAAGTAAGGAAACCTAGGAAATTTCCAAGTACTCGCATTTCAACATATGTGCATACAGGAAACAACAACAACATACTAGGATCAAACCCGAGTCATTCCACTCCAAACATTGCGATATTGTTCAGATCTGGATCAGATATTTTATTCGATGTCGCTATTGTTGTTGTCGTGTACCAGCAAGGCTGGCAATATGGGGTGCGCGGCTCCACTTTTCCAACTGAACCATTTTGGGTGTGGAGTCCGACTTCCTCAGTACACACATGCCATAGGTACCCATAGACAACCATTCACAACCCATTCATACAAGGAAAGGACAAAGACAGGATAGATAGAGAGAGAAAATTCATCCATGTCCGAATCGGGATTCGAACCCAGGACCTGCCTATCCGCAGTCAGGCACGCTGACCACTAGACAAGTTGGACGGCGACGCCGCTATTAATTCGAGTGTTTGAATCTTTCATCCCACAACTTATTGTAATTTATCTGCATTTCAAAAGGTGTTATACTGGTAGCATTCTTTTTCCTATGAAAGTTCGTTTATTAAATTATTAATACAAAATTTAAAAGGCAATTTATACAGCTCTAAAAGTTACTGTCTGAATATATCAGGAAAATAAAAGAACAATCTGTTGTATGTAAGTAGTTTAAAATTATTCAGTTTATGAAATAAAAATGATGAAATTTCTTTTAAAAAAGAGAAATACCATTAAAAATGAAATATTCCGCATTAGCATTCGATAAGTGCTCTCCAAAAAAATCTACAATGTTTAAGGACACGTTTATTTCATAAGCAAGGAAAATTTTAGTACTGTTATCACTGAAGTAACTGATGATACTACATAAAAATAAGGAAAATAGAGTAAAAGTAAAGCAAAATCTATAAGTATTGTAAATAAATACTTCTGGACCATCTGACAATAATTCAAAATAAGATTATACATCACATAAATTATTAAAATTTTTAAAACTTAGTATTTTAAATCATTTATTAAAAATATTAAGCTTTAAAAAAACAGTCAATAATAATAAATTTTATTATACCTCCAAAAAATACTATCACAACATATAGATGTTCTATAAATCACAACAACACAACAATGTTCTATAAAACTAAACTCCATGGCACGACAGCCCATGTGGGCCAAGGCCTACAGTGCTCATAACTGTTTTCATGACCGAGAGCCCTGGGGTGCGAAGCATATGTCCCAGTTAGGTGCGAAGCATATGTCCAGCCTAACGTAAGACCTCCAGTGTTTAGTTCCCAAGCATGCTTAATCGACCCACTGAAGGGATGAAAGGCTGAGTCAACCTTGCCCAACCCGAAGATCGAACCTCGGACCTGTGTCATGGGAGCATGAAACCCTGCCCCTAAGCCGCCGGGCTTCACAAATGTTCTATATTAAATATTAATTTAAAATTAATTTCAAAAATTCAGGATAAAAAAATGTGTAAGAGACATATTTGAATTCCTAAATTTAACAATCTCATAAAACCCACAAAAAACGGGAGATTTGGGAATCCCGATCCTAATAATTTTCCATCTAATTAATGCTATTCATTATCTCATTAAGAACATTAACTGCTTAGTTCAACATATGGATAAAGTTTTACTGAAAACCAACGAAAGTACATTTTTAAAAAATAATCTAATATTTTTAAATAACTTAGTATTAAACACAAATTTGAATTCGTATTTTAATTTAATGTTATAGTGATCAATTGTGCTATGTGCGCTATTATAATCTAATGTAAGCAAACATTTTTTATCTATACTTTATGCATATATTATGAATAATTTCTCCATGAAAGACTTAATGCAATAATATATTTTACAAATGAATTTACTGTGAACTTATTCTACAAAGTGTATTTAAGAATTAAGTTTCAATATCTATATGAAGTTTTAAGAAATTAAAATAGCATGAACATTTTCATTTTTTGCATTTTTCTATTTAATATTGGAGAGCAAGTATTATACGAAAAATAATATTACAAAAAGTTTTGTATTTGCATAAGATCATTATTATTCAGTTTCAATAGTAGTCAGTACTGTGTTTTCAGATTGCTTAATTTCCCTCACTGTATCTATTATCATTTGATCAATTTCAAGCAATTTTATGTTGTTTCTTAAAATGCTTATTCATTTTATCCATTTATAAAGAATTTATGTTCTATTTATTTATAACATACTCTTTATATTGTAATAACATCTACACGATTATATATATTTTAAATTACTAATTGTAGTGTTTGCTAATTAATTTCAATAAACTGAGGCTGTATATATATATATATATATATATATATATATATATATATATATATATATATATATATATATATATATATATATATATATATATATATATATATTGTTAGAAGTATTTCTAAAAAGCAAAAGTTATTTAAGTTCATTTCTTTATAATTTCTGATATTTGTAAAATATTTAACATAGTAAATAATATTTTTTAAGTCATTAAGGAATTGATTTCTTAATACAGAATCTACTCATTCGCATACTCTTAGAAGAATTTCATATATTTTTGTAAATCAAAAATTTTTAAACTCGATATATTAAAAAGTATTTTTCCTTTTTTGAAAATATAAGATTTCTGAAGTAAACAAATATAAAAATGATATTTTCAAATGATTACACTTAATCTAGTGAAAATGTAAAAGAAAATTTATGTAAGCGTATAAATATAACTGTTTACAATATATTTATTTAATTTATGAAATTATTTTAAGTAAAAAAAATTTTTATCGTTAGGATTTTATGATCACATTTTCTCTCTTTTCCATTTTAGCATCTGAACAATGTGAATGATTTAAAATATACTTTTACTAAAAATTTAAGGATAATTTTAATGAATTGCATTAGCAAATCGTCAAAATTATTTTATTAACGGAATACTATGAATAGATGTCTCGTTTATCGTTTTAAAGTCATCAATATAAGTTAAAATTCCTCTTTAGAATAAAAATAAAAGATTGATGAATAATGGAAGATAGCTGAATATTGATTTAAATTTTGGTAACATTTTGTGATTAAATGTTCTTCTCATTTTTAATTGAAGAATTGCATTAAAAACTATTCAATCTTTCAAATTTTCGAATTTTTTGAATAAATTTTAGGAATTCTAGAATTTGAAATTGGTTAATTTTATTTTGTTCAATGTTTTTCATTTTTCTTTTTTTTTATATAAATTTTCAAAATTAAAATATACGCATCAAATTCATTTGATATAAACATTGGGAATTGCCTTTCTATAGGCATTCGATGTGCATTATACGCTGGTCTTAGCTGCCTTCCGATTGAACATTTCACACATAAGGAATGTATTTACTTTTCGCAAAGGACAAAACCAGGAAATCTAAATGCTCCCATACCGCCAGACGCATGCTGAAAGTAATGTATACGCAAAATCCATCTCCCTTAGCCACGGATATCTTACCACTAAACCATCTTCTTCTTCTTCTTCTTAAGGTTGGGTTTGTATGTCATTGGCACTTCTGCTTTAACCATTAACTCCAAACCCAATGTTTCCTAGTTCCAGTTACTCGGATCACCCACTTTATTAATAAAGTCCAATAACCTTTTAATGGAGTCTAGGTGTAACTCTCTAGTATGGATGAAGCCTATAGAAGTTAATCTAGAGAGGGCAAGAGCCTCGCATTCGTAAATGAAATGCTTGGCCGTTTCCTCTTGCGTATGACATTTCCTGCAGATAGGGTCTTGCTGAAACAGTCCCATTTTATGGAGGTGTTTTCTGAAATAGTAGTGCCCAGCTATGAAGCCTACGATTAAACGTATCTTCTGCCTAGAGCATCTTAGAATTTCAGAGGAAATCCTCACTGATGATCCACAAATGATCCTGGTCAGAGAGTCAGTCATGCTAGCGATAGCTTCCTGACTTTCACCAGAAGAATATGGTTTGGAGGTCACTTCTATCTCCTGTGAAGGATTCATTGCTGCCCCTTCACTAGATTGCCTCTGAGTTCCCTTGCCTTTTTCAGCAAGGTCTACTTTAGAGGCTTCACCTGCAAATGCAGAAAGGTTTGTTATTTCTTGTGTCTTTTCAGCCACAAGATAACAATTAATAAGTTCAGGTAATATGACAGTCCACCCAGCATTGCCTGAGTTACTGGGCAAGGCAAATTACTCTAGAAGTTCGCTAAGCAACTAGAGGCTCCGTTAAGACACCACTACCGCGGTGCCAAATAACCCTAGGCACGGGTCGCATAACACCAGGGCTTACGGGAGCTGGTTCACGGCTTCTGATTCTATATTCAAGGCTATCCTGTCATTTCTACAGGACATTCGGCTATTCACCACCTGCCGTACGCCTGGTAGCTGCTCAAGCCCCAGGACCACTAGACCATAATGAACCCATTATTTATGTTTCAGCGTAAATACCTTTTTCTTCACTTAAGACAAGTGTATAATAAAATAGAAAAATATTTTTCCTTAATTTATAATCTTGCCTATAATTTAAATCTCCCTGTAGAAAAAAAAAAAACAGAAACTAAATTCTTGTAATAAATTTAGTTTCTGTTAATGAAAAAAAATAAAGAGGGCAAAAGAAAATATTTCAAAGAAAAATTTCATAAATTGAAATGTATTATGCAAATCACTATACTGATTCAAACTATGACCATCAAGGCTCACCTGCTTTGGAGGTAGGGCAGCAATTTTCGGAGCAGTGGTAGGTGGGTTGGATACTAACAATGGTATATGGACGGTGATATTCTTAATGTATTTCTGTCAGGATGGATGTTTGGAAGTTTTTCCTTTTTTCTTCTCATGACTCATGAATATGGCCCACTATATATAAAATGTTTCTTTTTTTTTCTGAAGGTAATATGTATAGGTTGAAATACCTTACAGCGAATAATAATTGTTAAGCTCTCCACAACACTAGGTCAAAACTGTGTTTAACAAGAAAATTTTTTTGCTTGTCGTCGTATAATTACTTTTTACTTATAACGTGTAAGCCATTCAAAAAGAGATAACAATAGCTTGGTGATAGGATAGTGCTTTTCGAGCATAAGATTCCGGGTTCGATCCCAGCTGCAGATAAGGTGGATGTTGAGCTTCTGCCCTCTGCATGGACGTCTGTCGGAGGTGGACGCTTCGATGCTTTTCGAGTTTCCTGCTTTGTGATAGGTGAAAACCTCGCACTATAAATGAAGCCCCCCACAAGACAATTTACGCAGTAGACATTAAAAATGACTTCGGAAGCTACGAGTCGAGATAAATTGCGAATCTTTATAAGCTTATATACATCCTGGAGATTGCAGTCGAACACACACACACATGCTGTAAAACTAAAAGCATAATCGATAGCACTAGTCTTAATTTGTATAATTATGTATAAAGAAATGGGTGTGTTTAAAAATTTGTTTGTAATGTTAAATGGTTACATATTTTTCTCTGATCCTTATACTTTTATTTATTTATTTATTTTTCAATTAAGATAAGTACGCTTTTCAATACATGAAATTTCATATACCTTCTTCATTTATTAATCAAACTTTCTCAAATTTCATTTTCAACATTTTTCGAAGAAAATTTAGTTTTTTATTTATTGTAAAATAATTTAATTGTAATTAGTTGCCATGTCAAAATATGAACAAATATTTATAACTGATGTTAATAAATTATAACACGAAATATTTCATTGTTAACTAAAGTTCTGTAACTTATCTTCGGTTAACATTTATTGGGAAAAAGAAAGGAAAAATATATTTAAAGAGTTAGATTGTTTTACTTTAAAATTACATTTAATGTAAAATATAATAAAAAAATTAATAAAATTCATTCATTTATTTTTATTATATTTTATTTTCATTAATAATTATTCATTAATTACATAATATTACATTTATTTATTTTTTATTATTTTTTATTTCATTAATAATTATTCATGAATTACATATTATTTCATTTATTTATAATTTATTAAGATGTCACTAACTTTGAAATGGTAAATAAATTTTTAAACACAAAATAAAAAATGTTCCAAATACGCGAATTACAAATTAATTTCATAAATTGTCTTGTAAAATGTTCTTCGATAAATGTAAATCATAATAAAAATAGTGAAACATTTTTGAGGGAAAAATTTACAAAATTAATGATAAAAATCAGATATATAGAAGAATGCAAATTTATTATTTATTTTTATTGTCCTATATTATCTATTTTTGATTTAGTTATCTTCTTAACTCATCTTAGATTTAACACCGTATTTTCCGTTTCATAGCGACTAAAAATTAATAGCGCCATTAAAGCGATTTCGAAAGATTTCTGGTAACCCAAAACAAGACCGCCTCCGATTGGGGAATAGAATTTCCTTCAGAGTTTACTTTGCGCTTTTGTTTGTTTGCCTAGCAAGTTCAAACTCCCCGGGGAGAAAGGGGGATGGGGGAGACAGAAGGGAGGGGCACCTTCTAATTGCTTTGTATAAGAAATTTCTAACTCTTGAAGGTGTTTTTTGAGTCAAATATTTGCCCAAATATTGTGCCAGTTCCTGCCGAATTTAGCAGAATTTTATTATGATGGTCTTTTTTTTCCTTTTCTTTTTCTCTCTTTTTTTGAGAATTCTTTTGTAATTGAGATAGAGAACATTATTTTTTATTTTTAAGTATTTGTATATTATTACTGAATTTGTATTGAATTGTTTCATATTTTGTACATAATTTTGAATTGAGTTACATTTCCATTTTCTATTTAAGTATTAAAGTTGAATGGCATCATAAAAAACTGCATAGGCGATGAAGAATGTATGTTCTTTTATTTTATTTTTTTTTACGAAACAATAGCATCGTAAAGAAAGAAAAAAAGTTATCAATGCCCGATTGTTCGAAAGAGATTTCGAATTCTAGCTGTTGGAACTGAACTGTTCTTGTAAAAATTGAAAAAAAAATGATTGCATTGTTAGTTTCTCTCGTAAGATATAACAAAATAATTTAAAATAAATTTTTCACTTGGAAAATTAGAAAATATTTTAGAGAAAAATATATTTCTTTCATTAACTGAATTCAAAACAAAATATTTAATTGTTGCAAGTGACTTATCAAATATTACTATAAAGGAAATTGTCTTACAAAAGAAACTTTTTTTTCAAATATTTTTTTTCTGAAACAAACACATGAGAAAAGAAGGAGGATTAGTTTACAGTTTTCTAAGTTAGAGTTTCTTACGTTTCATCCTGCATTCTTATTAATCTTTAGTATGCTGATTTAATCACATCTATAAATATTTAGGAACTAAAAGGTATTCAAGTTATTATGCATTAGCTAAATGAATATAACTTGACAGATTGCACACCTGATATATCAAATCTTTTTTGCATTCAATTGTTCATTGGTTCGATTCCCATTTCGGGAGTGAATGTGCTTGAGTGATTTAGAATCCACTTTAAATAATAAGTTCAGATTTATTTACGGTTTGAAGTGGATATATTTAGTTGCCTTGTAAATGTTGGTTTGCATATATGTTTAGTTCTTTTGTATCCAAACCAAATATTACTGATCTGTTGATAAAATATGTCGACCAATATTCTTCCGATATATTTTTCAAAAGCCAAATCCTCATATATTTTTAATCTATTTACATTATTCAAAAACTGTTTTTCTACCTTTTAATGGAAATTCTTAATAATTTTTTTGCATTCCTGTGTTCATGAATTTTAGAGGAAAGTTACAATTAGAGTTATAGTGAAGAATTAAAACTATTTAAATTGAAATTTAGAAGCATATAAATCTTAAATAATATTGATTTATATGAATTCCCCCAAATAAATTATAAAATGGTTGGATTCTGCAAAATCCTTTTCCAATTTAATCATTATGCATTTGTTTGTTTACATTGCATTAAAACTGCAAAATATAATAATTTGCAATTAATCTTAATATTTCATTAATTGAATTATTTTAAAGTTTCAAAATTGATACTTAGGATATAGGACCTTATATTTAAATTTTTATACCCATATTATTAATGATAAATTTTAGCATAATACCTTACATATTAAAATTTATCGAAAATTCTTATATATATTATAGACGTTATGTTCATGTATTGAAAAGGAGGAAACCCTGAAGATTGCCTGGTAAACGGTGAGTCACCATGAAATAAATTAGCGTGCTGGTCTTTAGACAAATTAAAATTGAATTTTCTAATCGCTAAAATATCAGAATGCTTTTTTTTCCGATCGTCATTTTGAATCACGATCAGGTGACGAGGTCGCACCTGAGTTGGCATCATATACAGTGGGACATCCAGTGGGTGTGCCATCGTAGCCCCGAAAGTGAAGGGATAAAGGAACACACAGAGAGAGAGAAAGAAACATCCAAGCCCGAACCAGGATTCGAACCCGGGACCTACTGCTTCAATGTTAGAAACCCTAACCACTCCGACATCGGTCGGCGTATGCCGGAATATGTCGACCAATATTATTGTTCAATATTACTACAGCAACTACTTCTCAACTCTACAATCTATGCAGGATTTTGGCCTCTTTCACCGAACAGCTTCACTTTCTCCGATCTTTGTCTTTTGTTCTCCAATTTTTGATTTTCGTCTTTTTTCAAATCTTCTTCCACCTCATCTCTTTACCCTCCAGTTTTTCTCTATATATTTTCCTTGTTGCATCGCTCCAGATCTCCAAGCCACTGTATTTCTTATTTTTTTTATTATATTTACTACATCTTTTTCTTTACGGGGCTTACTTAATTCTGAAATGCACCTAATTGTTCAATATTATTACTTAAAAACTTGTTCATTAAAGCTAATTTATTTCTAAACGCAATTTAAATTTCAGTTATGAATCTTATTTGCATTATATGCTATTACCAAATATCCTAATTTAAAGTATTGTTTTGTATTTATGTTTTGCTGATTTATTGATTGCTATAATTACAATAAATACAATCAACCACTCTGTAATATCCAACACAGACCCAGAGACTATATTTGAGCGAGGATACTTTTTCTCCGTGCAGCGGTACCAGAAAGTCATTAAATTTTACGAATAAGATTATTATGTTAAATGATAAATTATTGGTGGCAGTATTGGACTTATCATAAGCGACACCCGATACAGTCTCTCATAATTTTGAATTATGCCAAATGATGAAGTCAATCATTAATTGGTATCTTTTTTCTTTCATATTGGGACTCAACTAACTCATCTAATTTACAGGAATATTTACAACTAGTTTACAGGGAAAAGATTCCCAATTGGTTAAAGGTTGAACTGTTGTTCCCTAAGCACAAATATCAAGTATAAATTAGACTACCACGGTCTTAAATTTTTAACGTTAAGTACTATATCATGGACAATAAGTCAATTTAAGTATATTTATCGATAATATAGAAATATTTCAGTAGTTTTATTTGTCTCAATATATTTTACCTAGATGTTCACTTTTCATCCTTTGTCCTTGGTTCCATATTACGAAGCTGTGGACACTAAGAATAATCGGTCAACAGAAATACCAGTCGGAAACAACTGTTGCAACGCGAAAACAAAAATAATGAATTCAGTTTTTAAATTATAATTAATAAGCCTATTTGTATATAAACGGAATGTATATCTGATGAAGCAGCATTTCCCTCTTCCATTACGAAGGTCTCTAGTTCGATACCTGACACAGACGAAGACCGATCGTCAAGAAAGCGATTAAATATTTAAAGCAAATTAAATATTCTTTATACCTATGTTTTTATGTCTGCGCTGAACCGCCCGATGGCTGAGTAGTTAGCGTTCCTGACTCCTAGGACTGTTGGTCCCGGGGTTTAAATCCCAGTTCGGGCATGAATGTTTCTCTGTAATTTCTCTTGAGATGATGTATGAATGTGGCCCACCCTATAAACGGATTTGTGGTGGTAAGGCGCGGGTAATGCTACTCGCTCCGTGACTTGGTTCATAGGCGCCCACCGGGTAACGATAAATGATTTGTTGTGGGAAGAATTAGTCATACATTGCCCGCCGTTGTTCAAAAAATATCTGCTTTGTATAAATGCTGGGAGTATGAATGCCATCTCTGTAATCAACCTCGTCATTTGATCGTAAAACTAAATCACTAAACGGATTACCGTATTTATCAGCTTCGATTCCAGTGCTTTAAAATAGTACCATCTATAAATAGCAATGCATTTTTTAATAATAATTCTTTTTATATAGATAAATATCTCACTGAATATATAGGCTTTGTCAGAGCTAAAAATTTCAGTTTGTTGCCACTAGATTTTTATAAAAAGAATCAAGAAACCGTATGAAGTGATTTTTTTTTCCCATTCATGTTTTCCTTTGCAGTAATTATTGGCAGCGTTTCACTTGCCGTGTGTAACATCTTTTATAGATCCATAAATTTGTCTTCCTCTCAAGATGTTGATTCGATTTTGTTTGGCGAGCATTTGTCACAGAGCGATTAGACGCTCCTCCGATAAATATCATCATCTTCGTTTGCAAACAACACGCAATCGTAAACACTAACGGCGCATCGAAACTTCTTTTTCTCTCGAAGTTCTCAAAATAGGATTTGGCGAAATCTGACATTATCGATTTGTCATTATGTCATAACACTAGGAAGTGAACGTATTTTCCGTCGCTTGTTTTGCCCTTGAGAAAGTGGAATGGTAAATAGATTTGTAAGCAATATACACAAAGAGATTTTATGGCTTTCATGTAGTAAAAATTTTACGCCAAGAAAAAATAAATTTTGTGGGTACTTTTAATGCTGAGGACATATGACAAAAAATATCATTTGGAAAATTTTTATTAGTATTGAAATACATTATAATTTTAATAAAATTATTATTTAAATTTATTACTAATTATATTTATATCAATATCGATACAAAAACAGTATTAAATGATAATAGTAATTATTTTGTAAAAAATAATAACTTTAAACTCTAGAAAAGTTTTTTTATCAATTATTTCATATTTATTCTATTAATCAGGTATGTAAAAATTTGTGTCAGCATGGTTAATTTAAAAATATACAGAATTTTTTATGAAATTTTTATTTTCATTTAATGTATTTATTTTTTGAGCTTATTGTGAATGTTCTTCATGTCCAGGAGTTTCTTCATTTTTTTATCGCTGTGCTGAGCTGCTGAATTTGGCTTTCAGTTCTGTAGTCTGGTAGTTCAATTCCCCTCAGACATGAATATTTTGAATAAAGATGTAAAATTTCCTGGCATTTTGAACCACGGGAATTTCGAGGGAATAAATCTCGAGAATTTTAGGGAATAAACTCAACCAGTCATCTTTCATTTAATGGATTGTTTTGACTTACATAAATGAAGAGAAGTAAAATAAACTACGAAAATATGCAAAAAATATCTATTCTGTCTTCTAGTAAAGAGGTTAATTAGTGATAAAAACAAAATTTCTTGTTATAATAATAAAAATAGATTAATATTTAATAAAAAATATCAAGGTATTTTTTCAGGACTGTCAGAAAAAATATTGACACTTCCATATTTCTGTAGTTATAAATTCCTAAATTCATACAGAGAAAGAAAGAAAAAAATAATTTCTCAACATTAATTTTTGAAGTTAGTCTAAATTTGTCATTAACGCAAAATTATTTTATTTTCCTGGAAAATTTTCTATTTCGGTAATTAGTAGTAGAGATCATAAAATAAGTGGACATTTATTTATTTTAAAAAATATCTGTTTCAAAAAAAATCTTCAAAAATATGTTTAGAAATTTTTCAAAATTTCTGGGAATTTTTAAAATTCCCAAGGGAATAATCCGTGTTTTTTCCCCATAAATTAACCCGGTTTTTTTCCCTTCTTTACAACACTAATCTTGGCATAGTATACTGCATAATGGCGAATTTATTGTAAAGATTATTCATTATTCCTGAACTTAGAATTTGTCTTTTACTTTTACATTTACTTTTTTTTTATGAATGTGTTCCAGCATTCGAATTTTGGGACAGATGCTTTGATAAGGCAAGCCCATTCCTTTTTAAAGATGTTATCGATGATGAAAGTTTGATCAATACTTTAGGCACAAAAAACACATCAACAATCAGCTGTAAGTAAAAATGAACATCTATAAAACTCTACTTTAATTAATCCTGCTTTATGGGAGTGAATATTAGGCAATTATTAAATGACATGAAAGCAAATTAGGTAAAATCTTAGTAAGTAAAGAAGGTAAAATCTTAAGAAAATTTCTAATGCAGGCCATGAGAATAATAGCTGGAGAACCTTGTTTAATTTCGAAATCTATCAAAAGCACAAGCAACTTGATATTGCTAAAATCATAAAATACAATAGATTACGATGGCTCGGGATTTTGCATCGATCTAACAATGCAGACCCTGTAAAAAAAACTGGCTTTTACTTATCCCATGGGAAACAGGCGACAAGGAAGATCACAGGTGGTTTTATCAGTCGAAAAGGACTTTAATCTGATAAATAAGGGAAACTGGAGGAGCCTTGCAGTATATAGTAGGGCCAGATGGCAACGACTATTAGGAACGGCCTTGGCCTGTTACAGGCTTAGTGCCTTGGAAGAATAAGAATCAACTGTAATGCTTGAAAGGTAAAGCAAGACTCCGTTAAAGTTGCTTAAAAAATCAAGAAATCAAGATAAAATTTCTTTGAATGTCTTCTATATTATAAATTCCTACGAGCTGACCAGAGAGTCTATAATGATTATCATTTGAATATCGTTTTGTCGAGTTTGTGCAAACTAATTCGTCAAAAGCAACCAGAAATTTTCTGAGAAAAGTCATGCATAGTGATAATACTTTTTTCTACAATGCAGTTGTTATTCCTCGATTTCTGTCAAAAATAGATCTAATTTGGCGAGGACTGCAAAACTCCTTATTTTCCTGTTATGACAGTTAGACGGTTCTCACGGTTGAAATTGCCTTTTCGTGGTCATCGTATTTTGTTTATTAATTTAGGAAAAGAAAATTCCTAATCCCGGTGGCGCTCAAAAGGCACAGGCTCGGTGTTCGATTTTCGGGCTGGGTAAGCTTGATTCAGACTTCAGTGGGTCGATAAACTGTCTACCAAGCATGCTTGAAAATTAAAGACATGGTTTCGTGTTAGGCTGATATGCTTTGCACCTCAGGATTCTCAGTTTGGGAAGCAGATATGCATACTGTAGGCCTTGGTTCTTATGGGCTGTCGTGCCACAGGTTTAATTTAAAAGAAAATTCGACGCCCAAATTGTTTAGTGGTCAGCGTGCATGACTGCGGATAGGGAGGTCCTGGGTTCGAATCTCGGTTCAGGCAGGGATGTACTTTCTCTCTCTATCTTTCCTGTCTTTATCCTTTCCTTGTATGAATGGGTTGTGAATAGTTGCCTACCCTATAAACGGGTACCTATGGCATGTGGGTACTGAGGAAGTCGGACTCCACACCAAAATATGGTTCAGTTGGAAGAGTGGAGCAGCGCACCCCATAATACCAGCCTAGCTGGCACACGACAACAACAAAAGAAAATTTCATATGAATTCCTAAGGGCATTCATAAAAACGATTTTAATGGAACTTTTGATGATTGGAAGAAATATTATCAAAAGCTGACTTTAATCAGTGGAGAGAGTGTTTTGAAATTGAGCGAAGTGAATTTTGATTAATAAATTAGTGCATTTTGTTTCTTTCATGGCCCATTCACAGTATTTTTTAATTGCAATCATATAATTGTCACGCAGAGAAGAAATTTTAGGGGAAGTAACTTGTTTTAATGAGTTTTCGCTAATATTTGCCAAACATTCTTTGTCTAACATAACCACAGGTGAGGAAAAAATAATAAAAAATAGAAAACACACAAATAAACAGCATTAAGGAAAATGCAGCATTTAACAGAATATAACATAGAAGTAATATATAAATAAAAAAAAAATTTAAAATGGAAAAATTATTGAAATAGGAAAATTAAGGAAATAAAAAGTTATTACTATATTTCTAATTTATTTAAATTTGATTTATTTTGCCTTAAAAATATATGAAATGAATTTGCATATGATTTATGAACTCATAAAAATGGAGAAAATGGAGAAAAATGGAGAATGGAGGATTCCACCTACTCATGACTGGTACGAACAAAGCCATCCTGGGGCTGCCCTGGAGCTGAAGGACAATAGGAAATTGCAAACCACCATTTCCAGGCTCATTACTGGACATACTCGCACCCTTACATTCGTTCAAGGTCAGAAAGTGTTCCCTGTGTGCTTCATGTGTAATTTCCACCAATTGCAGATGGATCTCCGGACCATCTGCTCTCCTGTCTGGGTTTGGAGAAGAGAGATCTTTTTGAAAACCCTGCGCTGGTTCGGGACTTTCTCTGGGCGAACGATCTACTGGACTTGGTCTAGATTGTACTAGATCAAGTGGAATAAGGAACAACAACTCATAAAAAATAACCAGGCAGCCAAAGAATAAAATAATATTTGAGCTAAAATTATCTTTTATTTGCAGCCTGCTATCATCATTAGCACAAATTAAGCATGTTTTTTTTTCCAACGGCGGGCGACGAACCCTATTCTACAACAAGGCCAGAAACTGCTACCCATTTGTCGTTACCCAGCGGCCACCTGTGAACCAATACACGGAGGCGAGTAACGTTGTCCGCGCCATACCACCACAAACCCGTTTATAGGGTGGGCCACAGTCATACATCATCACAGAAGAAAGGATAGAGAGAACTGAGAAAGAAAGTAACATCCATACCCGAACCGGGATTTGAACCCGGGACCCACAGCTCAAGAGTCAGTAGCGCTAACCACTCAGCCATAAACATGTTGTAAAAAGGAATGTAGTAATTATACTAAAAATTGGTTATTAATACTCTTTTTCCATTAAGTTACCCATGCAATCAGTGAAACTTATCTGGAAAGCTGTGTTTATGCTCATTATTCAGTAAATAAATATCAGTTTTATGTTCATAAATGTGAATATTCATTGACATTTGAAATTAATTTACTATTAATTGGAAATTTCATTCATCATAATTTAAAAGGTTTCCGATGAAAAATTCTGATGATCTTCAATTGAATCTTTCTCTCTGGTCAAGCGGTCAAGTAAATGATTACCGATCTGACCTTCAGAACTCGTGGGTTCAAATCTGACTTCGAGATGGATATCTCTAGTAGTTTAAAATCAGTTCTGCATAGTAGGTCCCGGTTAAATTAATCCACGCTTAAAAAAAGAAAAAAAAAAAAAAACTAAGCGGTCAATCAAATACTTTTTGTCGACATTTTTTGAAAATACAATAGATTCTCGATTTAGAACTTTGATTTAGATTTCTCTATCGCTCTGAGCTCACTTTTTCGTAGCGAATACTAATTCTATTGAGGTATTTGCAATTTTATTTTATTTTTCTATTTATTATTACTATTATGTCGAGGTACATTTTTAACAATTTCAAAATTTGCCGGCACACACAAAAAAATATAAGTTTAAAAGCTGTTACTTATAAAACACAAAGTAAAATAGTTTATGATAATAATTTTGAGTGTAAACGAAATAATATAATATGTGTTAAAAAATGTAGGTTTATTACTTTACACGTAATAATAAAAACTTTGTAACTTTTATTTTTAATACATTTCTAAAATTTCACAGAGGTTGAGAATTACTCTGCTTTAGAGTATAGATCCAAGTAAATAGTATAATGTTTAAATAATATTAAATGTGTGTGTTAGAGAGAGAGAGAGAGAAACGCTTATTTACCACTCCAGAACCTGAAAAAAGTTTGCTGTTTTAATTGATATTTTATTATTTTTAAATAGACATCAATTTAAATGATCATTTGCGATTATGTTTGCACATACATATATATTCTATCCAATAATGATTTATTATGGTCAATACAGATTTATTAAAAAATTAGAATTATTTTAATATGTAATAATGTAAAATTGATAAATGAATAAAATCTTTTACCGTGTTAAGAAACATTGTTCATGCTGATTCTTTTTTTTATCTATATCCAACACTTGAATTATTTATTTTCCCTGATGGGTTCGGTTCCTTGTAATTTTTTTCGGTATGAGTATGATATAGCTCTCCAAGAGATTTTAAAATCTGTCGTCATTTATTTTGATTATAGTGTGTCCGATTTTCACATTGGTGTTGCCAATTACAATTTTTATTGCTTTTTTGGATTATTTTGTATTTAGGTTTGATTTTTTTATCGTATTTTACGTCATTTTCGTGTCATTTATACGGTTTCTTTAAGTGGACACAGCGTTAAATTTGCTTGGCGACGAGAAAAAAGTCGCAAAAGTGGCCAGTGGGGTGATGTACCCTTCTAGTTCCGTTTTTCCCCCTTACATAAGCACTGACATCATGACTATCTTCTGACTGATTCAAGATCGAACCCTTTCACCAATCGAGTTACCATGGCTATTGATTTTACTGAAAGGATCGGATTCATAACATTCTTGAACAAAAAACATGAATTCTAATAAAGAAATTGAGTCAGAGGAATTATTTAGCAACACATACTTTTAGAAAATAATTTAGCCAAAGATATTTTTTCAATAGAATGGAACGAATTTTATTTCTTCTTGAATCCGAAAACCAGTTTTAGAGAAACCAAGAAAATAGAATAAATATTTTAGAAAAGAATGATCAAAATTCCATTTCAATGTTAATTTAAATATTGAGTTATGTCACATGATGATAATACTAAATATTTGTAAAATGCTTATATGATGAATTTTATAAACTCCTATTTATATATATACCGTTCTAAAAATTCTTTCAACTGTTAATTTTTTATGAGAATATTGGGTGAATTTATTTTCTTTATATTCACGTACTATAAATTCACCTGTTTAAAATGAAATATTAAATATGCTTGCTTAAATAATTAATGTTCTTGAAAAGAATATTCTATTTGAATAAATGGGAGACAAAGATCAACGACCTAGAATTTTCCAGGACCCATATGCAAACTACTGGCTTGTGACTATAGATATGTTACGAGTACTATCAAGATTAGAACCGACAGAACGGGTTTTTATTGTTTGTGGAACTTAAGAGACGCTATGTATATAATCTTATCGGACTGACTTTTAATTACACTGCATGTATATTTGCCAAGTCTAGACTGAAAGTGGGAGGTTTGCCTATCTGTGGGTATGTGGGAAACACAATAAATTTCTCACCAACAACAACGGATGTTAAAGTTGCAAACAATCAAAGGCTAGACATTGTGGCGACAAAATGCACATAAGAATATCTCAGTATTGGACTGAATTCCTCAAGTGATAGGAATATTGTCCAAGACAATATTGTCATCACCTTTTGCCCTTTATAATCTTTTGTTTCATATCTTCTATTGTATTTGTTTCTGATACACACTACAGTTTGGATCTATTATTCTAAACATATCCTGTGCCATTAATTTTTAAGTAATTTTTAGAGTAGGTAAGTTTAAAACTGCCCTCGTTTTATCTTACCTTCTTATGAATGATGAAAAAATTTTTGAATCGCTTCAAAGATTTGAAATTATGCAGTTGTATTAGTTAATTTTTGTATTCATTTTGGTAGTCACTTACGTATATTTTGACATTAGAGAAGTATTAAAAGTGTATACATTAATATTGTTCAAATTATAGTTTTTTTCTTTAATACATATGCCACAAAGAGTTAATCAGTGTCAACTCTTTAACTAGGTAAAATCCTAATATACATACCACGTTTAGTATTATTTTCAAAAATGTCGCTTAAGTCTAAATGAGGCATTGATGTATTTCGCCAAATTGTTGCCACTGCTGAGATAGTATTTTTACAATTGTTCACAAGTACTGATAGCAGCAAAAAAAATATTAATATAATAATCTATAAATAAAAAATACATAAACATGCCGTGAAAGTAAGCAAATGAATCATAAATGCAAAACGTTAAAAATCTATATGGCAAATGTAAAACCCATAAAATCTCAACCATCAAATCAACAACTACAGATCGCAAACTTCATTGCTTTACAAACTTTCTTAATGTCGCCACACTCACCTTTTCTAACGAATATTAAGCCTTTGTTTACATATAAAAATATAAATTAAAATTTAATTGATTCTGTTGTTGTTGCTTATGACACTTGGACAAGCCAAGCTCACTATGTCTTTGGCAGTGCGAATTAAGTCAATAGAGAGCGTCTTTCGTTTTTGGATCAGAGCACCACGAAGGTGAAAGTACGACTTTGCTTTTTTTAAGGTGCCTCGTAATTTTGAACCACGGTCAGGTGACGAGGCCACACCTGAGCTGGCACCTTCCTCTCCACATCCACGCCACACCAGCGGAAGGACCTTGGACGTCACATATTAACGTGGACACGTCCCCAACTCACGATATTGATTCTTTTATCATACGTTTTCGGCTGCCGATATTTCGAACAATCAGAATTAAGCATACTTAAACTACCTCATAATTTTGAAGTGACGGGGTCGAAATCTGGGCCGGCACGATCATCTTAACACTACATTAGAGGAGACTCATTGAAGTGTCGGAATGTTTAAGGTGCATTGGCCTACTTCAGGATAGTTTTCTTTCATTGGATCAGATATTCCCAATCCAACAGTTACAGAATCGTTTTTCTATAAACTATAGAATCCTTCAAGTTGTTCAGCTTAAAAATATTACATAGAAATGGAACTATGCCAAACTCTGATTTCAAAGTTGAAAATAAAAACTAAAAAAATAAATGAGAAAATATTTTTTATAGCTTATATATATTAGATTAAAACTTATTCCCTTAATTCTAATTATATAAAGCAGGTGATAAAAATTAAAATTCTGAGTTACAAAGTTATAACAAAAATATTTTTATAGTAAGTAAATTTTAAGTTTAGATCATAAAACTGGTAATGTGGGTTTTCGATGGATAATTCATTGCAAGCTTTTAAATATCGTAAGTATTAAAAGAAGAAAAATCCTTAAATTAAAAGTAGAAAGAAGAAAAATCCTTAAATTAAAACTTTTGTTACTATATAACAAATTCCTGCCTAGTTCAATAGTTTGCTCGTTTCTTTATGTTATTTTTTCCAATAGAAAATTCGATCAGTGCCTACATTAAAAAGTGAATCGAAAACCATCAAATGGTTAAAAGTGCTGGATGTTAATTAATCGCTTTTGATTGTTTCTTAAAATGAAAATTTGATGCTAAAAGTGCCAACTTAGGAGTTGATCTCATCATCTTTTTATGGCAGAAAATAACAAGGCAGTTAACTGTGTATAGCGTTTTCTATTCGGGAAAAATTGGGAATTCAAAAACAAATACACAATGAAACAGAAACTAGCTGTTACAAACTGAAAAAAATATCTTTTCCAAAAAATAAGCCAAGATCAACTTTTCTTTACATTTTATGGTACAACTGCCGTATAATACAGTATGCCAAATTCCGAACTTTTTAAGTAACGTAGAAATGTTGCCACGATGACGTATTGTGACGCCTCGGATGATGTAAATACTAGGGTTGCCAAAACAGAGTTTTCTACATAATTCTTATAGGTCTCCATCTCTATGACGTAATAAAAACCAGGTTGCCAGATAAACAAGAAACATAGCCAAAAATTCACCAAAACTCAGAATTTGGCATCCGGCATTATATGGGATCTATACCACTGCTTGAAATGTACAAAAGTCTGTTAGGATCCAGCTCCTACACATGATGGAAGTGAAAGAAAGGGCGAGATGTGCAATATACCAGTTAAAATCCATGCTTCTTTTTTCTGAAATTTGTTTTTCCTGAGAATTATAGATTGGAAAAGAAAGAATATTGAATCAGATAGTTAATCACTACTTTGGGATGATATTCCTGTATTGTTATACTAGTACCCAGCATCTTTTACTTTTGGTGTACTTCTTGGAAGCATTTTTACAAAAATTCTATTGAGTATGTCATAGATAGATAAATAAATGGAGTACGAGAAAGGGGTGGAGTAATTTTATGGCCATCTTCAATTCATAAAATGTTTAAATACTTTAGTTTATTAAAAACAGTCGCTTATATTGATGATAATAATGAAAGAAATTATTTGTCTTGCCATCCCAGTATATTTCTCTCTGAGTGCTTGTTTCTTTCCCCCGAAGTCTAAGCACAATTGACTTTTGTATCAATTTTAATCAGGATTAAGTGATGAGGTCGACACACCAATTGACGCATCTTTCTCTGAACATTCGCATACTACATGAGGAAGAAAATTAAAATCGAAATTTAGCATGTTTAAACTCTAATCAACATGACATTCTTTAACTAGGGCCACTGTGGGCCTGGTTAGGACGTTCGTTCTCGTTATTGGAGGGTAGTGAGTTCAAATCCTGACCCAACAGAAGATCCTTTGTTCGCTGATGGCGATTGGGGTACGTTATATAGGTCGTGATAGCAAAAACCTCTAAAAGAAATGATATTTTTGGTGATGACAAGAAAAGTATTAGGGGTCTTCTGCTTGATTCCTGCTTCTAAATTACGAAGACTAGATTCCTATCCAGATGTTTCGATCTAACTGATAGTGCCTAAGTAAAGATTAGGTACAGGGAAGCATGATGATGCAACAACAGTCCTTAGGTGAGTTTGGTATTGAACCTATTACCTTCTGATCACGATGTTTTTTTCCTATTTTTTCACTTTGCTTTTATCACGAGTAAACTTTTTTTACTAACCGTTTTCTGATATCTAAAAATTATAAGTTTTATAAAAATTTTGCCTTTATATATTTTTTTATACCTAATATTACTTTATTCCTGACTTCTTACTTCCCTCAGGGGGTTTACCTTCTTTAGGTAAACACGGGTGTCACAATCCCTAAGTACCCTAGTGATCTGTCCTCTTCTTGGTTTTCTTCTCTCCTCTACTCTTCTGCTTTTTATTCCTCTTCTCCCTCAATGTGGTTGCCTCGTAAGAGGTTGAGGGCTCCCCTTGAGTAGCTTTCACCGCTCTGTTGCTATTAGCTACTCTTGAGGATTAAATCACCCACGTGTTTACCGTGCGTGGAGACCCGTGTCCCTGAAAAGGAGGGTCCTGGTAATTGAGGCCCCTAGAGACCAACACATTACATGGCCTCTGCTTCAGGTAAACGGGAGGTGTGTTGTGGTCCTCAGCACATCAATCGGCTTTATGGATCAAGCGATCGGTACATCGACTGGGTGACTCGTTAAGAGTGGAGGCCACTTCAGGGATGTACTGTGAGCGTATAGGACCTGGCTAGCACTGGTGCAGCTGGTCTGCATCCCCTTGTTGGACTCGCTGGTGGGAGGTGCCGATGGCTAACCCTAAAGGCCTTAAAACTAAAATCTGCAAAAGAGGGCAATGTTAGGCCCTCCATATCCACCTGTACAGCCTTAACCCTGGAGGCTGTACGCTGTGTATCTACATCCCTCCGACAAAGATCTGTCAATCGAGGAGATGTCAGATGACATGCCTTCCAGCTCCGTGAAAGGAGCTTTTCAAATTGAACAATAACTTCCTTTGTTTCTTGGAACTGTCATGGTTTGCGTTCTCATTATGATGACATCAAGTCTATAATTTCAGCCTACAACCCCGCATGTGTTGCACTTCAGGAAACCTTCTTGAAGTCTAACAATAATATTTCTATGCGTGGGTTTAAATGCTATAGAAAAGACTGTGGTGATGACGGTGCAGTGTCTGGTGGTGTTTGCAAATTTAAGTCAAATAATTTCCCCAGCACTGCCCTTTCACTTAATACTAGTCTACGGGCTGTGGCTATAAGAATTCACACACCTCACTTAGTTACAGTTATATTTACCACCACACGATGTCATCCGCCAAGAGGAACTCGATACTTTAGTTGACCAGCTGTCTATTCCATATTTGTTACTTGGTGACTTTAATGGCCATAATTCTTTGTGGTGAAGTTATGATACTAATTCTCGCGGTAGGAAGATAGAGCGGTTTCTATCAGACAACAGTCTCTGTCTGCTTAATACGGACGAGAAGACCTACTTCCACATACCCACAAGAACATTTCATTCTCTTGATCTTGCCATTTGTTCTCCATCACTTCTGCCGTTATTAAATTTAACAATTGGGAATGACCTACATAACAGTGATCATTTCCCAATCGTCATCTCCCAGACTGGAGGTAATAGTGTACGACAACGTCTACCTACTTACGTGTACAGTCGGACAGATTGGACGTTATTCACACAATTGGCATTGATGTCGAGAGGGTTTCGATCGATTGTATTGATGATTCGGTTTGTAAAGTCACTCAAACAATTATAAATGCAGCTGATTCAGCAATACCCAAGAGTTCCTCTGTACCAAAAAGGAAATGCAAACCATGGTGGAATAAAGAATGCCAACAAGCTTATAAAAACAGAGGAAGTTATGGGGGATATTCAGGAGGTACCCCACAATGGAGAATCTAATCGCATTTAAGAGAGCAAAAGCGTTAGCTCGCAGAGCTTGTCCTCAAAGTAAGAAAGAGTCTTGGTCTCGCTATGTATCATCAATAACTTCTTCCACATCCAGTAAACAGTTATGGAGAAGAGTGAAAGCAACTAATGGAATATATAAGGAATTATCTAATCCTGTCTTAAAATCCGGAGCTGCTGTATGCTCTTCTCCCAAGGACATCGCTAACTTCCTAGGTGAAACCTTTGCTAGCGTCTCAAGCAACGACTCTTATAGTCCTTCGTTCTTAAGGACAAAGAGTCGTGCTGAACTAACACCAATTCGTTTCTACCATGGACAAGCTTTGCCTTACAACTGTGAATCTCGAATGTTGGAATTGAAGAGAGCATTACAGCAGGCCAATAATACCAGTCCAGGACCTGATGCAATCAGCTATCAAATGCTTCGCCATTTAAGTCCAGATTCCCTGTTGAACTTGCTGTTTTTGTTTAATAGGATCTGGATTGAAAACAAATTTCCATCACTTTGGAACAAAGCAATAGTGATTCGGATCCTTAAGGCTGGTAAGGATCCTTCACATTATCGACCAATAGCTCTGACGAGTTGCTTATGTAAGACTCTTGAACGTATGGTCAACGCCCGTCTCGTATATGTCTTAGAAAGAAACAAATGCATACATATCAATCAGAGTGGCTTCCGTAAAGTAAGATCCACTCTTGATAATATCACATATTTGGAAATCCAAATCCACAACGCTTTTATGCGGAGGAACCACCTGGTTTCCCTTTTCTTTGACATCGAGAAGGCATACGACCGTAGATGGCGATATGGAATTCTCCGTACTTTATATGATTTTGGCTTTCGGGGTAATTTTCCGATATCCCTACAAAGTTTTTTACGCTCCCTTGTTTTTAAAGTACGTATTGGATCTTTTACATCTAATACTTTTATCTAATCTGAAAGTGTACCTCAAGGATCCATTTTAAGTGTCACTATTTTTAATGTGTGCATAAGTAGCATTTTCCATCAACTTTCACATTCTGTTCATGGCACAATGTATGCAGATTACCTGCAAATATCTTGTGAAGGGTCAAACATGCGACTAATTGAGAGACAATTGCAAACATCTGTTAACAAATTAGCTTCTTGGTGTGCAGAGAATGCAGAGAATTTACTTTATCTCCTAGCAAAAGCTCCTGTATCCATTTCTGTAAGAAGATCAGTCTTCATATTGACCCTGCAATCACTTTAAGCATTACACCTATACCTGTGATCAATGAGGTAAAATTTCTCGGAGTGATTTTTGACAGAAAATTAACTTTTCTTCCCCATGTATTACGTTTGCGGAAGAAGTGTGAGCGATCACTTAATATCCTAAATGTGCTTTATAATACATCTTAGGGTGCTGATCGCACGTCATTCCTCCGAGTTTACCAGTCACTAATTTTATTCCGCATAGACTACGGAAGTGTTGTTTATGGATCGGCTAGATCTTCCGTCTTACGAAGTTTGGACGCAGTTCACCACTCTGCTTTAAGAAAATGTTCTGGGGCATTCCGCACATCACCCGTCCAGAGTCTATACGTGGTATGCCATCAATTACCGTTAGACCTGAGACGTATGCAGCAGTCTCTCAGTTATTATGCTAAGATCATGTCAACCCCTGATCACCCGATACGTTCTATGGTTCCTAATGCCTCTTTAAGACGACATTATGATGCTCATCCATTGAGCATCTAACCTGTTCTCACAAGAGCGAAATCACATCTCTGGCTCACAGAACTATATGACGTTCGGATAGAAACTATTGACCAATTTCTCTATTCACCTTGGTATGAACCAACAAATACTTTCATCAATACTTTTGCTCAGTATAGAAAATATGACACAATACCTATTGTTTTTCAACTGCTATACTCTTCTCATCGCTGTCAGTATCAATCATATAAACCTGTATTCACAGATGGTTCTAAAACAGCAGGACATGTGGGTTGTGGAGTTTTTATCAATAATACAGATTTTAGTTACAGCCTACATCCATCCTGCTCCATCTTTACTGCTGAAGCAAAAGCAATCTACTACGCGTTTCAGCATGTGAATACAGATGATTTTTATGAATTTTGTATATATACTGACAGCATGAGTATTATTGAAACCTTGAAAAACAATAGTGTTACCTGTCATCCTGTTGTGTCGAGAATTTTCAAAGCACTGGATTCCCTTGCTGGCAAGGGAAATGAAATTGTATTTTGTTGGATACCAAGCCACGTAGGTCTTGTTGGAAATGAGAGAGCGGATGCAACTGCAAAGACTGCATCAGGTACAGTTTTACCATCAGTTCCTCTCTCAGATGTGAGTTTACACAGAAAATGTTTATACATTCTCTATGGGAGGAATCATGGAACTTGCAGGTTGACAACAAACTACATACCATTTTTTTCATCTCTCATCCCATTATCAGTTTTACCGTTACGAAGTGTTGATGCTAGATTGACTCGCCTTCGTATCGGACACACACGTTTTACACACCGACATTTATTTTTACATGAA
Organism: Latrodectus hesperus; assembly: GCA_037975125.1. Taxonomy (NCBI): domain Eukaryota; kingdom Metazoa; phylum Arthropoda; class Arachnida; order Araneae; family Theridiidae; genus Latrodectus; species Latrodectus hesperus. Next base: position 48,398,343 of record CM075852.1, on the reverse strand, counting down.
TTAAATCCTTGGTGTGATAAGTGTGATGAACCATATATTGTGTTTCATTTTTTAATATTATGTCCTACTATTAACGTCTACCGTTTAAAATTTTTCAAAACAAACCTTCTAACCATGTTTGATTTGCTGGGGGAACCAACCCACCGAAACCTATTTGCTTATTTGAGAGCAATAGGTTTTTTAAATTTTATATAATTTATATTTACTATTACATTTTAAAATTGTATATACATATGATTTATCTTATTTTATATACTATAATTGTATATATATAGATTTTAAAATAATATATACACTGATTTTTGTTTTTTAAACTTTTAATGTTGTTTGGGTTTTCAAAAATAAACAAATAAATAAATAAAATAAGAAAATAAATAAATAAAATTAAAAAATAAATAAATAAAATTAAAAATTATTCTTTCAAAACTTTACTTGGCGCAGCATGTCCATTTTTGGACCTTGCGCCATAAAACCCAACCAACCAACCAGCCTGACTTCTTACTTCTGGTGTATTTGTAATTTAAATAGTTGTCATCTAGTTTAAATTTGACAAATATAATTCAATGCAATTTTAGGCAATTATTTTTATGAAGGAAAATTATTTTCCTATGGATCAAAAACTTTACGCGCGCGACTACCGTTTCTCTCTCCTCTCTCTCTCTCTCTTCTCACACACATCTGAAATTTTTTTATTCATCCTCCTTTCTCCAAGAGATAAATGATATTGAATTTTCCTTAAATATTTTTTCTTGAACAAGAAAAATTTAAAAGCTAAATTACAGGTATTTTCTTATATGCTTTTAAATGTAGAAGTTTCACAGGTTTTACACAACAGTGAGCAATGCAAAATTAATTATTGAAAAATTTAGCTTTAATTAAGGACTTTGATCTCAGCTTTAATTAATAAATTATTATTAATAATTATTCATTTCAGTTAAAACAGTTACAGTGAAATTATGGTTGGAAAATATTTTGAGAATTTTTTTAACGCTTGCTTACCATTTCATTTGAAAAAATATTTTTATATCTATTATTAATGCCACTCTGATTATCTTCCAAATATTTTTTTAACAATTCAAAAATTGACATAGTTAAAGAAATTCAGACAAAATTAGTTACAAATAATTAATCGTAGAAAATGCATAACTTTTAAAAATAATTATTAAGATAATAATTTTTCAATTATTTGTATAAATTATTCTTAGACATGTTCATAACCAATTAAGTCATCCAGCTTAGTGCTTCGATATTGTAGTAAAAATTGCTATACTCTAATTAGATCGTCGTAAATATAATAGTTCATAATCATCATAAATATAATTTATAGGAATGGCTAATAAAATACAAATTTATTTATACTTTTTTTCATTTTTAATCGAAAATATGAAATAGTTGCGAGCTAAATGGTGAGGTATTTGTATTTGATATGAATTAAATTTAATAGATATAGCTGAAAATTATATCCAGGAAATTTTACTATTTTTAAAAATAATCTTTATTTACTTTTTTTTAATGTTTCTATATATTAAGAATTTATATATTAAATAAAAGGAAAACAAATTTTTTTCATGCTCAATATGAGATAGTGACTAATAAGAACTCAGTGTCTTGTTTCACACGAGTATTGAGCTTGCAAAAAAGGAAAAAAAAATTACTTCAAACATTTTTCCCGTATGAGAGTGTATGCGTCAAAGCTGTAGTGACTCAACGCAGCAGAATACTCGGCGCCCGGTCTTCCCCCAATACCACTTCCTACTCTATCGTCTGCGCTTGAACACGGCGTCCGTCCGGTCAGCAAGAGTGGAACCCACAGGTGTGGCGTGGGCGCCGTTCGGAAAAATCGGTTTCATTTTTATTTATTGCATTGTTCTGTTACATTTTTTATATGCATGTTTAACAGCACCCTTTTAAACGATGATGCTTAATTGCAGACGATAATTATAATTATAGGCGTCAATCCGTCGTTGCCAGATGCGTGTTCTCTTATGACGATACCATAAAAATGCCTACTCATAACAAGCAACTCGTGATTTATTAGACCTTCTCAAATCGTTTGGTAGATCGATTATGTTTTTCCGTAAATATGTTTTACCGCATTTTGTTGAATAAATTAAGAATTATAACAGATTTAGAAAATGTTTTTTTTATGATTACAGTTTTATGATTTATAAAACAGATAAAATATGTTACAGTCAGAAAATTTATAAATTATTTTTCATATTTCTCTATCTGTAAAAACATTTATAGCAATATCGGAAATTAAAAAAAATTAATAAATCTTATGGTGATGCCATTGAGATTTTGTGATTTTGAAATACAAGGATTCCAAGAAGGGGGAAAAGAGAAATATAAATAATATTAGTTGGACCATGTTTTCAAACTAAAAGGATTTGGATTCGATTCCAGCCATTGTTGAGTAACAGAAGCTCTATTTTATGTTTTAGTTTTGTGTGTGCTCGTCTTCTTAGTGAGAGCTTAAACATTTTACAGATCTCCTTTGTTGTTACTTATGAATATGAACTAATATGTTTTGGAAGTTTCCTTGAATTTCTGAATATCTTATACTAGCTTTCAATTGTTATGTTAGTCTTTACACAGAATCGAATAAGAGAATATAGTAGGGACAACACCTTAATGGAATCAACGTCGTCGAAGTTTCAACATAGTAGTTTGCAACTATGCAAAACCAACTACATAATTCAGTTTCCTTAAAGTTGCTAAAATTCTCACGTGAACTTCGATAAGTAGTGAATTTCTGAGTAGTAAAATTCACCTTCTATTTCAATTTATATAAATATTTTAAGTAACCTACTGTAGAACTCCAATTATCCGAATCAAATGGGACCGGACCTCATTCGAATAGTAAAAAATTCAGATAATTGGAGGCTTTTTTTTCGATAAAAGGAGCCATTCTAATTAATTATTGTTGAAAATAGACGAAAGAACTGCATATTTATTTAGAAAAATAACTTTTAATCAATTAAATGAAAAGGCAACATTCTTACATGTTAAATTAGCTATAAGTGCTGTACATAAATACAACATGTATGTACAGTGTTGTAAATGAAAGTCATTGCTTTCTTAACATCTCGGTCAGAGTAAGCTGTTTCATTGCCTTCATTCGTTTTCGGCCAGTTAAGTCGCACATCCTCTTGACAGTGAGAATTTGCATATGGCCATACTCGGGCTAATGCCTAATGAACTTCAAAGCAATTTCAAGGCAGGCAAATTCTTCATTAGCTGATAGTCCCGTATCTGCTTCAACTTGGACATTAAGGTCTTCTTCCTCGACACCTTCAATTCACCTATATTTTCAGCACTAATTTTTGAACATCCAGAAATTTTCAAAATAATATATTTCTAAATTCCTTAAATGACAAAAGTTTTCTCATCTTCTCACTTTTCTTACCTTTTCTTTTCTTGAGAATTTTCCGTTTTCACATTTTCCTTTTCAATATAATTTATTTTTCTAAAATTCTGAAAACGATTCGGATAGACGGAGTTCCGATAATTGAAGTTCTGCTGTATTTAAAAAATACCTATTCAAGTAAAAAATTCATTAATAGAATAGGGGGGATCATAATTCTACAGTTCTATTTCTAATTTTCAATTTTCTTTTTAGTATTTAATGAAATTTAGTGTTTAACTATTCTCAGAACTCGTCCAAAAATCCGCTAGCAACCCATTAATTAATTAACAACTGAGAATTTTTTTATCTTATTTTTCAGTGTAGTTGAAAAAAATTTATTATGTTAAAAAATATAAGAATTTATCTTATTTATTATTATTATATAAAAATTAGATATTTTTTATTTCTTGCTTGCTTATGTTTAACAGAATGCAAAGTTCTATGCTTTTAAGTCTGTAAACGCTACATCATTTTATATACATGATTAAAATTTGTGTTTTCTCAACCATGAATATCAATATCACCGAAATGTGTCATTAATGCATGTTTATAGTAATCAATCGAAATTCCTAGCCAAATTAGTTATTGGATAGTCAGTACTTTGGCTTCGACTAAACTGTTTGTGAGTTCGACTCCTACTTCCGTTATGGATATTTTTAATGATGCAGTTAAATGAGAATTTGTGTAAAAACTAATCATACAGTGACCCTCCCAATCAATTTATTAAAAGCAGAGTTATTTCGATAAGCCAATTTAAAATAAATAGATTCTAATTTATTATTTACCACAGTTTTTCGGATTAAGCTAATTTATTTTCAATTTTGCTCTTAAATTAAAATAAAAAATTTATCTGGTCGTACTTGATAACGTATAAAATAACAGCTATAATGAATTGAATGACCGCCGACTACTGAATAACGGGAAATAAATAACGCTGTTATTTGTATTTATTTTTTTCTGGAAAAAGTTTAATTTCTACCGAAAAATTAGTTGGCAATAGGATGTAACTAATATTGATAGGATGTAACTGCTTATTGCTTAGCAGGAAAATTATTGGTTACATATCTAAAGTCATGAGAAAGACTTTACCACCTACTTAGTTTCATTTCAAGGCATTTAAAGTTTTAAATTTTAAGTTATTTTTCAATATTAGTTACTTTTTACGTTAAGTTAAATTAGGCAATTATACAATTACTGGAGAAATATTTTTGCAATTGAAATTGATTAATAGATAATTTTTTTAATCTGTTTTGGATGAATGTTTTTAATAATTCAAAAAAAAATGTAAATGAAGCTTTTAGAAATTAATAATCCGAATTTCAAGATACTTATTTATTTCAGTGTGTTGTCGTAATTTATTATTTTCAAAAAATAAGTGAATAATTGGAACTCGAATTTTTTGGAATTAGAAGTATAAATTAAAAATTATATTTATGTAAGGAACACAATAGGCATTGTAAAAATATTAAAAAATAACTGCAATTATTTTTTAAATTAAAATGCCAAATCTTTGCATGTATTTGAAATATATCTTTATGCTGTATCTTCGTATAACAGGTGATAAAAATACAATTCTCATATTATTTGAGATTTTGTTGAATACAATTGGTATAAAAATAAAATAATAAAATTCTTAAATAACCAGCATTATTACGATAAATTTACTTACAACCAAGTGAAAAGAAAACAGAAACCTTAATATTCCAAAGAGTTTTTTTAGACGAACACTAAAAAGGAAACGATTCAGACAAAGCATTGATATGAAATAAGCAAAAAAATGTTCCTTGAAACCGATTTTTAAGAAACAATGAACGTAAAGCCGTGGGAATGCTGAAGAGAATTGATCAGAATAAATGACATAGTACAGAATAAGGTGAAAAGAGGTTAAATAGCAAAAAAGTTATAATTCACCTCATCTTACTTCACCTTCACGGATTTTTTTCCAAACATTTGGCGACCTCCGCTGATTTCAAAAAAAAAAAAGAAAAATTCTCACGCTGAATGAAATGAAGTGAAATGAAAAAGTGAAGGCTAAGTGTTATCCCTCTCTTTTCAAACAAAGATGTTATTCATATTCTTTTATCCTTTAAAGATAATTGTTCCTATCTTTAATTACTTATATTCTTTTCTATGAACGAAATAAATCCTTTTAACATTTATTGAGAATTCAATTTTTATTTTATTTTCATGCTGGCAACCGTAGAGATAGTGTGAAATTCACGAATAAAACCAGTTTGAATTTTGAAATATGCAGCTTTCGTGGTATGTGTACTTAATTAAGCTATGAAATATGTATTCTTTCTGAACCAACAAAAGAAAGTCGTTAAATTCAGAATCATCTGCGTGTTTTCTGTTTCGCTTTCTGATTTATGAAAACCATATCAGATAACTGATTTGCTATTCCAATAACTTAAATTCAAGGTTGTAAAATAAAACGAAAAATTGTTCTCGCAAAACGCAATAATATTTATCTATGATAATTATTGTTTTATTTAACATATAGAATTTCAATCTTATCAATTTTTAAAAAAATTTATAAAAATCATTTTTTATCAATGTTTTAAATATAAATCGTTTCTTTATATTAAAAAAATCGTTTGAATTACTGTTGAAATAAATTTTAATAAATAATGCATGTGATTTTCCTCCTTAATTATGAATAAATTAATTTGTTATAAATTAAGAGGATTAAATTCAGTGAATATTATTAAATAATTTTGCATTAATTTAAACAAAGAAAAAAAGAAGAAACTTTACACAGCAATTTTATTAATTTTCATGTATAATTAATGTAATAATTTTAAAAGAATGATGTTTAATAACATATTGTAGAATGAACAAAAAAATTATTGCTTTTAGGACTGATTGTAATTTTTATAAACACATTTATCCACGTGACATTGTTGTGTAAAAATCATCAAAATAATCTTTACATTGTGATAGCTGCAGTTACATAAGTTTTATTGATATTTGATGCCTTATCTTATCTGATTTAAATCTATCAATCACACATAAAATTTTTTAGCGAATGCTTTTTCACATGTATTAAAAACATTTCATAAATGTAATGAAATAGTGTCAGTTTTTTTAAAATAAATTAATTTATAACTTTTTAAGGAAATAGCTCCTATAAAATTAAAGTTGCAATAGATTAAAAATTATTAAAATATCAAAAAGAAATTTTTTTGCAGATTTTATCTTAATAATAAAACAATATTTTATTAAATTTCGATATTTTATGTGACAAATTATTTATAATATAAACAAACCTATTCAAATTTCTGTGATGATAAAACTTTAATTCGTTCTATCTTTAGGTATTTTTTTCTTTTGATTGATTTATTTAAAATGTCAATAATTTTTCGTTATTTAAGTGAATACAAAAAATTATTATGATATTTACATGATTTACTAAATGTTCTATGAGTAGAATCGAATAGTTTTGTTGTTTTTGTAAAAATTTTCGGAATTCCGAATTATTATTATTTCAAAAAAATTTCATAGTTCGCGAATGTATTAAAGAAATGACTGGTATCGCGCGCGCATATTTCTAACACATTTTTATTTCGAATACTTAATAAAATAAAAAAGTAAAAAGGAATAAAATTTGTCAAAAGTAATTATTTTTCTGAACCTGAATATTTAGGAGTATTTTTTAATGTAAAATTTAATGATAATTTCTAGGGAGTGTTGATGAAAGGGATGATGCTGATATGAAAAAAGATAAAAACAAATCTGTTATATGACTGTTTTTATTTCCTGTATTCTTTAGACAACACATATGTATTTCCTTTAATCGCTTTTCCAGTGTTTGTCACTATGATTAATGATATTTATTTATTGTTGTATTGTTATTTTTTTCTGTGAAAACGAAGTAATGTTTCTCGTGTAACTTTTCCCATGACTTCGATAGAAAAAAAATTTTTTTAACACTCGTGACGTAATTGGGGGGAGAAATAATTTGGCGACTTTTAGTCTCCGGTCGGCAACCAGGTGCGAAGCTGGGGAAACAGCGGAAGAGGGGGTGGATTAATCACGAATTTTCGTCTTCTGTCAGACGCTGCGTCGGCAGCTGCTTCGGCTGCCCGGAGCCGAAAGGATTTGGCATAATTGTTATATCGAGATAGTTCTGACCCTTCCCCCTCAAAAAAAAGACGAGAAAATTTAAAATCATTTTAAAATATTAACCTGTAAACGTCTAAATACAACAGCTTCATTATGATCATATAAGATATAAGAAAGTATTAAAATTATGTATACACATATGTATGTATACATTTTTATCTGTATATATATATGCATATAATTTGCTATTAAATGCTTACTATATTTTTGTACTTGTCTTACGTCTCGCAAGAGCTGTTGAATGAAATATAGGTCATTCACCACTACTTCTTAATTGGATCAAAGTGTCTGGGCATCGCTGTTAAAAAACATTTTCCAAAATAATCTTTCCATAAATCCAACATAATCTTGCTCCATCTGTTTAGGTCTCTAATTTCAATTATGAAATCAAAAAGCTCCCTTATGGAGTTAAGGTGCAATTCTTCAGTATCAAGTAGTCTAAAGTAGTCAATCAGTCATTGCAAGGGAATCATGTTCATACATAATGTGATGCACCGTTTTTCTGCTCTTATGCCCTTTTCTACATGGAGGGTCTTATTGGAAAAGTCTCATCGTTTGAAATAATAGTCCCAATAATGACAATTTCATACTTGTCTCTGTCTTTGTCTTGAGCATTTTAGAACTTCAGAAGCAATTTTCGCCATCATGGCCTGGTTGCATTGCTCTCATTATCGGAATGTAGTGAATTCGAATCTTGGCTTAACCAAAGATCTGTTGTGTTTGCTCATGGCGGCTGGGGCATAGTCGCAATATCGTCCAAGTGAAATGATACTTTGGAGGTGACAGGCCAGGTATTGGGAGTCTTCTGCTTGGACCCTGCTTCAAAATCATGAAGACTCCACCCTTCTGCTTCTATCTAACTAATAGAGCTCAACTCAGGGCTAGATACAAGGAAGCATGTTGGTGCAACAATAACAGTGATTTACTTTCATTACAGGATCAACTAAGGCCAAAGTGAAGGAGACACAAGGAATAAATCTGAGACAAAGAAAAAACAGCCTTGAAAAATTACAGTAGGCTACAACGAAGTAAGGCTTTTAAACATGCGCCGTAAATTATATCCATCACAACTATAAATAATAATTCGTGCCACGCAATAATTATTAGTTAAACATCCATGTGATGTTCATGTATTACTCTATATATCCATAATGCAATACAAGATACATTGTTTTTATTTTCATGCCGTGCATGGCTGTCGCCCAATCGATTTTTTCCTTTTTTATTTGTTCCACGAATTTTCATGAACAGTAAATTTCATAAAGAACTCAAATAAAGGATAGATTATTAGAAATCAGTTAAAAATAGAAACATTTTATTTTGTATTACTATTTATAAGTTGAAAATTATATTCTTTTTTTTATATCAAATCACGAGATTTAATTACACGTATAGAGTTACGGATAAGTTTTTGACAGATGAAATTATTTTCAAAAGTCTAATCTTTAAGCAAATGAATGAATCTACATGATAAAGACACTTTCAAATCTATTCTCTCTAGGAAGACCAATTTAAAAAAAATAACTTCATTTTCTACAAGAGATAGTGAAGATATAAATGGAAAATTTAAATCATTAAAAAAGCATGCTGAAATCAGTTTTTTAAACAGTAAAATTTCAAAACACATCAATTCAGTAGCATGAAATGTGAATAAAGAAGTACTATTTCTATCAGAATCATCTGCTGTGCCAATTGTTTTATCGTTCGCAACAGAGGCTTAATCGCGTCATCATGAAGAACTATTATGTTTTCTTATGCAGCTGTTCAAATAAAAAAAAAACGATAACCTAATATTATTTGAATAAAATCCCTTTTAAGTACAATGTTTGTGGGTAAAACGAACAAAGACGAAGGGTGATAGGACATTTATTATGGTTGAAGTGGACAGCTCTTTTCCAACTCACCCCAAAAGCACCACCAAAATGATAATTTCCTGTTATCATATCTTAATGAATTCAAATTTCAAGAGCTCAGAAAGTGATTTTGTTTTATTGGGGAATAATTTTTTACAACTTCTTTGAATAAAATGTAAAGCTTCAAAAAAAAAATTAACATTTAATATATATTACCTAAGTCTCCATAAGCAAACTCTATATTTTATATATTGCGTCTTTTAACTAGTTTCAACTTAATTTATTGTTAATATTTTAAATTAATTTTAAAAATAGTTATGAATTTCACCTAATTTCTATCTTTCATGTAAAATTCATTTTTAGGAAGTCTGTTAAAACTGCGAGACAAGAATAATTACAATAATTATAGTATTAAGATTATAAAACCAAAGATTTCGCTCATTTCTTAAAATTATTTCAGCTTCGTAAAACATCTATCATTATTCCAGGGAATTAATGATAATGCTTAAGTTTAATACCTTTGAAAATATGTTACATTATATTTTGAAAATATGTTGAATTTTTCAGAAAGCCGAGATATTTTAGAATCTGAATAATATTTCACTAGATATATTTTTTAAGTTTTTAGTTTGAGTTATGATAATTAGTAAAGAATTTATAAATAGAGTTGAAAAAGTTTATACTTTTTAATACTTATCTTAAATATCCTAGCAATATTTAAAATAATATACATTTAAAATTAATGTTAAATAAAATTAATTTTTAATCAGTTTAAATGTTGTTTAATATTTATGTATTTTAAGTCTTTAATAAAAAATGTTGTTAAATTGAATTTTATGCAAAAAATTAATTTTAAATATAATTTTAAAGGATAAAATTTCTCAATGTTTGAAAATTTTTTAGATTTTAAGAAAATAGACTTGTTATTTGAGTAAAAAAAATATTAAAATTTATGAACGATATTAGAATTGCTTGTAAATAAAATAATTTAAATGCTATTCTGATTTGTAATTTTTATTTGGAGTTTGGATTGATTAATTGTATTTTAGTTTATTTTTATTTACCAAATTTAATTAATTACCAAATTAAATTTTAAATTTTTATTATTAAACTTCAATGTTAAAAATAATATCATTATTTAATAACTTGTATCTAAGTTAAGTTGTATAACCCTCATTTTCTTGGAAAAATGCAAAACATATCAAACTTAATTTTCTGATTTATATTCTAAAACAACTTAATGACATATTCTTGAATGGAAATAATGATAATGGAAAAGGAATTTTTTAACTCATAATTTCCAAAATAAAATAAAAATTAAGATAAATAGATATATCTTTTAATTTTACATATTTGAAAATAAGTATCAGAACAAGAAAAGTCATTTTAATAAATCGTAATCTCTGAAATTTCAATTTTTTCATAGAATAATATTATAAACTTAAGTTACATAAAATGAAATGTTCTAATTTATTGGAAAAATTAAAACAGATCAAATCTCATTTTCAGATTTACTTTCAAAAAATAAATCAATGGATATTTCATATAATGTTGGATTTATAATAAGTATTAAATTAATGTTTTGTACTTTAATCAATTCCAGCTTTCATTTTGTTTTCATTTATCATAATTTTCGCTTAAACAATTTTTTACTACTTTATAATGAAATCAGAAACAAATATCAACTATGCAAACAAATTAAAATGATTAATATATAATTTGCATACATCATAGTTTGATTAATTTTATTCAGAAATGGTAATTAATGTTAAAAATATTGAAACTGTTAGACTTTAAAAAAATTCATTACAAAAAAATAATACGTCAGGGTGAAAATAATTTCTAAAACTATTAATATGTGTTATGACAATTTGCAAAGAATATTTAAATATTTTTAATATAAAAAAATGTCATCAACAGATGTATGTTTTTATTGAAATGAGAATAAAACAATATTAAAATAACTATGATGTTTCAAATATCAAATTGTAAATAGGAAATAAATTAATAAAAAATAAAATATAATACCTAGAAAGTAAAGTAAATAAGTTAATTTTTATTTGTCCCCTAACGATTATATTTTGCATGAATACTGATTCCAGAGGGGTCAATATTTTAAACTCAGAATTTCAAACTACTGTAGATATTCATTATCAATATAGGATTTGAATTTGAGTGTTTTTGAGTTAAAAAGCCAGAATGCTAAACATAAAACATTCAACTCATCACAGTTAAGAGGTATTTTATATTCAATTAGTTGACAGGGAATTTTTTTTTATATATATTTTCATGTAGGAATTCAAATTCCGGTTCATACTTTGAAAAGAGAACACTTTGAACTCTGCTTAAAAATTTCAAAATATTAATAAATATGTTAATAATATGATGTAACTTAATTTAATAATAGTTGCTGTTGTTGTTGTTTTCCTATGACACTTGGACAAGCCAAGCTCGCTATGCCTTTGCCTGTGAGAATTAAGTCAATAGGGAGCGTCTTTCGTTTGGATCAGAGCACCACGAAGGTGAAAGTACGACTTTGCTCTTTTTTAAGGTGCCCCGTAATTTGACTCGCCATTGCCCGCGGCAAATGTTGCTTCACTTTGCTGAGCTTACGGGAAGCGGCGTGAAGCTACTGAGCCACTGGAGCTCTTAATAATAGTAAATTATTAATATAAATAAATGAAGCTAAAATTTTCAGATCAAACTTATACATAATTCATTGAAATAAATCAAACGGCTTTGAAATATTTGAGAAATTAAAAAAATATGTCTATTTGATTCTTTCTTCAAGTTTAGGTGAGTGTAACCTTTAAGTAAGTACATTTTATTTGAGACTTTTTAAATTTTGCTCGAAACACCTTTTTATGTATTTTTAACTATAAAAATCAAATATTTTTGTAAAATTTAAGTACATTTAAAGAGTTTAAAACATACATAAATATTCGTCTCCTTAAATATTTGAATTTTAAATATATTTTTGGTTAGGAAAGTATACCAAGAATAAATAATCATGTATTAAACTGTAATCTTTCCGTACAAATAGATTTCCAAATATTACATGTAAGCGAAAAATTGCTAATTTATGGCAATTGGGCAATTCTTAAGTCGAATAAAAAAAACACATGTACTTAAAATTTTACATCTTACCCAAATACTTGAGCAGGATATAAAAATTATTGTTTTAAAATAAAATGAAAACTTTTATAGTTGAAAATTTAGAGTATCTGGAAATTAGTCCAAGAGAAATAAAAAAGAAAAGTAAATTTAACAAAATCAACATGAAAATATCATAACAAAAATATAACAAATTTAATTTAAATCAGTAAATAAGTAGATAGAATTTAAAACTACTAAAAAACAAACTTTGTTAACCACAAAGCGTATATTTTAATTAAAATGAATATATTTAATTTACTTTAAATTTAGTTAATAATATAATAATATTGCATTGTAAAACAAAATTATAATATGATTTGTATAATATAGGATATGTCAAAAAACATTCTCCTGCTTAAAATCACATAATAAAGAGCACTGGGTGCGCCCTTGGTTATTTAAATAACACTTATAAAGAACAATTTTGAAATATTATACGACTACAAAATAATATTATATTCATATCTATCAATATAATCCTTATATATATCTACAGCTTAAAATTTTTATATGAGCAAAATACTAAAAATGCAAAATTCAAATTAATATTAAATTAAACCCATTATTTTTAACAAAATAATTAATTTTAAATTAACATAGAATAAGCAAGAAAAAAGCTTTTTTTTTTTAAAAAAAAAATGAACTTTTTATTTGAAAGCAACAAAATTTTGTATTAATTTTGATTGATATTAGTAAATCTATATAATATTAAGAGATTTAAATTATGAGATATTTTATGATAGTATATAAATATTAAGAAATAATGAAAGATTTTCTTGATAATTTTTTATAGCATAAGAATATATTTTATTCAAAATTAATATTTTTATATATTGTTTTTATAATGAGAAGCTTTACAATGCTCAACAGATTTACCAATCATTTATTTTTAATTAGATTAGTTGTTCAGATTCATTGTCATTAATGAAATTAATAAAAATTTAACAAATCTATAAAAGAACATGTTACATCAATTAACTTTTTATATATTAGGAAAACAATATCAAGGAAATATAATAGAGTATAATATAATCTTAAATTTTCTGAAATTAAATTTAATAAATTTGCTTATAAGACATCTGAAATGAAATACATGTTGTTTGAAATACCATGAGGATATTTTATCTTTGCCATCGTTTTACTTATTTACATATTTTCAGAAACTCCTTTGCAATAAAATTCCATAATATAAAGAAACAAAACTATATTTTTTCAATTTATTTTGAATTTATGTATTTTTTAAAAATTTTTCTGGGAAAGTAATGAAGTCTCAACTTTCTGAAGTATTTTATTGCTGAATGGAGTTTTTTCTCACTCCGCTCAAAGTCTGCAATTCTGACTCCAAGTTTTTCATGAACTCATCAAAATTTTCCAATTCAGCAAGGTCTTCGTTCAGCAGAAAGCTGAAAATGCTGAAGCCAAGAGCATTGACGTGAGTTTCTGGATTATCGTTGGACATCAACGGTTCTAATGCACTCCGTATTTCCTCTATGAAGTTACCAAACACCATATCTTTATTCTTCGGTGTCAAGCGCTTTGTGGATTTAAGTAACTGTTCCAAGGCATTAGCGAAGGCTTCCATAATTTCCTCTGGTTTCAACCATTCAAGTGTTGAATTGATGGTTTCTGTCAGTTGTTGTAATGTTTCCCATTCTCCTTCACTATCCAATAACTGCTTAATGGACTGAAAAGCTTTTTCATAATTCCCTTTCGATTCTGGTAATGATAGCAGCTCCATAGTTCTAGATAATGCTTCTGATGAAGAAATAGCTTCCAATAATGCTGAATATAAGGACTCTTCATTTTTGGCGATGGATCTCTTAAGCCTTTTGCTTTGGATACTCTTGCTTGGTGTTTCAGACGTGATTTTCGAATCTTCGTTGTCAGAGTGTTCCTTATCAGGCAATTCAACAAAGTCAATTTGATCACTGTCCCTTGAAGGCACATTTTTTAAAAGCATTGAGCTTGATATCATATCATACAGGTTTCTATTATCCATAATAGTCTGCTTTAAATCCGAATAAAAGCTCTGAAATTCAGGAGATTGTCTTAGCTCTAATATTGCTTGAGGTAATAAAACTTTAATATTTTCCTCAGATACTAAATCACGCAAGCGTTTACGATCTTCATATGATATGGAATTCATTATAGCATTTAAGAATCTGGTACTTTTATTCATGATTCTTTTTCTTGAATTTTCTGCCAAAAAAGTTTCGATTGCGTTTGTCAATGGAAGACTAATTTTCACACTGGAATCAATGATGTCGCTTGCAAGCTCTGAAGGAGGTAGGAATGATTTCAGAACCTCTCTAAATACAACACCTTGAGCAGAAATAGGAACCATGGTTATAAACATCGATGAAAATTCTGCAACTGCTTTCGTAAGAGACTCTGGACTTTCAAAGGGTTCAAAATCTTCGAAAAGTACCTCGGTTCCTTGGCCTAGTGATAGAGAAGACATGAGGACGAAAAATATTCCTACTCCGATGGCCATGGTATTAAACGCTCTGGTAAAACTTATGAGGAACGAAGAAGGAAAGTAAGCAAGTTTTGTAAGGGCGGTTCATATTTCAAGCGACAGCTTTACAAACACAGAAAGAATATCGTTAATGGCATTGTTAAATTTCAACACTTCTCATTGGTTCAGCTTTCAGACGTCTAAGAAGAGTTTTATCGGCAGGAATTCGTGACGTCAGGCTCAAGACAGAAGGATTTACATCAATACATAGATGATCATCCTAATTCTTTCCTTTTATTTGATAAATGTATTTTGACTGATACGTTTCATAAAAATATATCGAAATTTTATTTAATGAAGTTCCCATCTGTATTTTTAATCGAAGAGCAAACTTTTAAATTACAATTAAAGATATGTATTGAAATTTATGTAATCACATTCTTTAAAATAAAAAAAACATCATTTACGGATTGATAAGTACTCTTTTAAAATTATTTTTCAAATTTTTAAAAATAAACCATTTTAGCATCGAATTTCAGGAAAAAATAAAAAAAGAGAATGATAAATGGCTGTCAGAGCCAGAATCTGTTTTTGAGCCACGTTTATAGATAAGGATTTATGATCACACAAACTTTCACTTCTTTTTATATTCCCGTTTGCTTTATTTAATTGCGTTCCGTTAATACTACATCTATAAGGTGCACAGATGCCATATAACCTTTTTAGTTTATTTTTGATTTTTTTGTTGATTTAAAAATGTTAACAAGCTGATGTAATTATTAGACCACAATTTCTTTCCAAAAAAGAGTAAACTAAATTAAATTAATAAATTAAAAAAAATATGAAATATTAGGATTTTCTTAGAAAAAGATAATTCACTTAAATTATTTTCTCAAGAATTCGAATGTCAATGGGTATTTAAAACAATGTTCTAAACTTCCCCGTGATAAAAGATGCAGTTGTTAACATTGAATGCTGTTGAATATGGTTAGTATTTTTGATAATTCTAATGTAATAAAATCCTGGTTGCTGGAAAAACTGCAAAATCTGTCGAAAATTGAGAAAATTCAAGATTGTGGCAAAAAATTACATGGTATCCGCGTCTAAAAAAGATTCCTGCACGAAATTCATTTTCTTGAATATAAAAAATCTTTTTTTATCTGAACCAAACATTTTTTTTTACCCTACACCCGTCTTCGGCATCTCTGCCATTAATCGACGAGCAGCCCCATAAAAAGATGAACAAGTATAAGAATAAGAATAAAGTTCTTTAGTAGCCTCAAAAGAGTTGCCAGTCATAAACCTTAAAACTTCAGGGCAGTTCTTGAGGTGAGTAGCTACCATATCATCATGATTGTACAATGGACAACAAGCAGCGTCCATTACACCTATTCGATGCAGATGCCTTTGTAGATAGTCATGTCCAGTTGTCACCCGGAAACAAGCGACATCAACAGATCGTGGTAAGAAGCCAGGGATGTTACTGTTCCCATCAAGTAGAGTTTTTCATTGCCAGTCCATAGCTGCATCAGCATGAAGGGAAACTCTGCCATACTTTATTTTACTAAGGATTACACTTTTGATGTTAAGCAAAGGGGGATTTGACTGGATCATAAGGGAACCAGCTTTCGCAAGACTTCGCTCATTTCTAAAAACATCGCAGTGATTCGGGATCCATTGAAGAGCAACGCGGTCCTTGATTTCAATGAGTTCGTGTAACTTCATTCTGCAAAAGTGGATTAGTACATTATTATAATTTAGATTAATAAGCGAAAGAATAACAGTCTGTGAATCAACAAGGAAAACAGTTTTTTGATCATGCTTCTTAAATTGTCAGTTGCCTGAGCTATAGCAGCAAGCTCGCCATCGAAATTATTGTAGTATTCCCCATAGGGCAGCTTATACTAAAATCTTTTGAATACACTCCAGCAACAGCATTTTTTTTATCTGAACCAAAATAAAAATAAAGATTGGCTTTATATTAAAAGCTCTAACATTTATTGACTATTCAAGCTCTTATTAGTGCATATTGATTCATTAGCATTTTGTACTAATATAAAAGTTTTTAAAATTTAAAATTTTCGAACAAAAATCCAAGTGATGGACAACATAGCTCCCGTTTATTATCTTGGTACCTCTATAGAGTGCTACAGATTAAATTGAAAGAAAATTTTTATGCTAATATCGATAATAATTTATAATAGATATTTTAAATAATAGTGAGATTCAATTTACGGGTTTAAACTTGTCCGAATATTACGTAAATTGTATGAAAGGAATGTTTGCAAATAATACTTGTAGAAACACAGGGAAAATATCTTTTATCTTTGGTAATAAGAATAAGGGAGAGAGAGAAGGAGAGAAATACAGCATGTCTGTTATATTCTCAAGAATTTAGTATTGTGATTATTAAAGAGTAGCATAGTGAGAGGATTATTATTACGAATTCCCTAAATATATTTATTAGAAAAAAAATTCAATCAAATTCTTCGGATCATCTATTTAAAATTTGCCCTAAAATATTCATACGATGCGAGACTTGATGGTATTGTCAAATGCTTGCTATTAGGTTTGGCAAACATCGATATTTGAAGCTTTTTTTCAGTAATTTGTACATTTCAAACTATTTTCAGTTCCTGCTATTAGTTCACGCTCTCCCTCATATATTTATTATATACTCTCCTCATATATATTTATTATATACTCTCCCTATATATTCATTATATACTCTCCTAAATATATTTATTATATACTCTCCCTATATATTCATTATATACTCTCCCTATGTATATTTATTATATGCTCTGCCTATATATATTTTTTTCAAATTTTCAATTGTTAATAAAATACATTTTAATCATCCACTCAATTTCAAATGCATTTTATTAAACTTCTAGTGACTTGACTTGAATTAATATTTGAAAAAACAGTTAATACGGTTTTTTCAAACATTAATTCATTAGTTAAATTTAATTGATTAATTTTGGTTTTATATGGATGGAAAAAAATTCTCCTGTATAATATATTTAGCAGGATATAAAATTTAGGAAACAACAATTTACTAATTACTGCATAAACAAATATACTTTAATGAAAACTATAGGCAATTATGATTTGTAACATACAATGTTTGATATTTTTCCATTACACCCCCGCTTATGACCCATGTTTTTTACGGGGAAGTGAAAATAATACAATGTAGATATGATTATTTTAATGGCTCAAAATTTTATTTTAAATGAAATATAGTCCAATCGAATTTTTTTTACACAAAAATTGAGTGAAGAGAGATAAAACAAAGCTGAACTAGCCAAATGCTAAGCAAAGCTCAAACAAGTTGGTGCCAAAGATGGCGTAATAATAATTTTGTCCGTTAAAAAGAGTGTTACGATCACAAGTAGCCATGAGCTAAATACAGTAAAAAACAAATTAGAAAATTTACACAACAAGAAAATTTAATTTTATTTCCTTGAAAGAAAGTTGCTATTACATTATACATACGCAATCGATCATCGATGTGATTGTTAAGTAGTTTTTGCCAAAAGTAAACAATGGCTTTTAAATAAGTTTTTTCAATAAGTGATAATTATCTATTTTATAAAATGTAAATATAATACTTATAATTTTTCAGTATTTTTTAAAAATGTAAATCTAAGCAATGGAATATTTATGACAGTAATTTACGATTTTTTTCTTTTCCGTTACGGTGATTATCGCACAAGATAATAATGAAAAAGTACCCAAAGTTCAGTGTTAACCATTATTCCATTGACTATTTTCGCCAAAAAAAAATGTTCCTAAATAAAGCAAATTTTAATTATTTTTTCAAAATATGAGGGAAAAAACAGTTTTATTTCGATTTCAAATTCTTAATCATAAATTTAAAAATCAGCTGTACTAAATTTAAAAAATATAAAATGCGAATGCTGTCACTAAACTGTAATATTCGGTGACACATTTTAAGTGACAAAAGTAAATGGAAAATTGCAATAAAATTGTCTTCGTATATTTTGCCACAATATTGTGATTCGATCATATGTATATACATATTTATATATATTAATCGTAAATATTTATTAAAAATTAACGAAAATTTTTCTTTGTTGACCTAAGTAGGAATCAATTTTTTAAAAAAATTGTTTTATATGACTTGTTTTAATGAACAGTTTATCTTAAGCCACGCGAATTTTTAGTTCTAATATAAGTAAAATTCGATTTCCACCTTTGGAATAATATTCGTACTGTTTCGGAAAGTCTCAGATGAATTATTCGTCAGAAGCAAAAAAGTGAAAGTAGAATGGAAAATCAATCCATCAATACAAATTATATAAAAATAATATACTCCTATTTCCCTTTAAAAGCAGACTTAATGGAAATTTTATAAATTATTACCAATGTCCTCGTGCCTAGGGGAACACCAATCTCCCATCCTCCATGATCCAGTTTCCGATCTTATCACATTCATTTACATAAGTTGTTGCCTAAGTGGTCCATTCATCATCCTCTCTTCCGCCATGCTTTTATTTTGCAGTCAAGCACTGTTGCGAATGAATTTGTAAAACTCTACGCTGTTTTCAGTAATTCCTTGGTGTGTTCAATTTTGCGGCTATGTGTTTGATGCTGTGTAATCTGTACATCATATTGATGCAATACATAATATTTTAATGGTAACTTACTCTATTTAAGTTAAATCTCTGTTAACAGTGCAAAAAATTGAATCATACGTTTTGTGGAAATCAAGCTTAATTTCCAGAATTTTATTCGAATTCTTTAACAAAAGAAAAATTTGTAAAACAATTTTTTATTCATAATAAACGTTTGTATTTGAAGTACCATGTAAAATTTGTAAGCAAATATAAGAATGCTCAATTTTCAAAAATCCTATAGAAATTTTATGAAAGGATACAGCAGTAATTTGCATTTAAATTTAGATATACGAGATTACTATTCATTCATTTATCTAATAATAAATAAAAATGTTTATTAAAAATAATTAATAAAATTTATTTACATATTATGTTTAATTTAGTGATTTTAATATAGTTTTAATTGAAAAAGTAATGTAATTAAAAGCGATAATTTTAGTAATGTCATTAAATTCATAAATATTTTTTAACAGATGATTTCTAGACTCTTGTGTGAGGAATTTAAACTTTTTTTTATTTTACTACGATTCATTACGATCCTGCAAGGATTAAGTAAGAATTCCACTGTGATTCCTAACCAAAGATAGTAAGAATTCAAAATTGATTCCTAACCAAAGATAGTAAGAATTCAACATTGATTCCTAACCAGAGATAGTAAGAATTCAATATTGATTCCTAACCAAAGATAGTAAGAATTCAACATTGATTCCTAACCAAAGATATTAAGAATTCAACATTGATTCCTAACCAAAGATAGTAAGAATTCCACTATGATTCCTGACCAAAGATAGTAAGAATTCCACTATGATTCCTGACCAAAGATAGTAAGAATTCCGCGGTGATTCCTAACCAAATCCGGCTAAAGTGAGAAGACATGAGCAGGTCTAACTAGTATCGTTACTAAGTAGGCCTAAACATAACAGTAAGTCTACTAATATGATACATAAAAAGTTTATGAAATCCTAATTAGTAGCTTATTTCGGTTATGATATTTTGTCCGATAAGACTAAATTTTTGGCAATTTTTCTCGTTCTGGTAATAGGGTTTAGGAATCGTAATTAACTAGTACCATCAGAACTAGTTTCACATATCTAATTTCAACCTTGGAAGCTAATTCATATGAATTAAATCATATTTATTTACACAGTAACATATAAAATACATTTTCTTGAATATCTAAATATTTTAAACTCAATTTTTTATGATGATACCTTTACTATTAAAATTATGAATTAAAATAACAAACTTGACAATTCAGGAATCAAATCTTCAATCTTCCCCCAGTTTGGAATGCTCATATATATTGTTTCTAATATTTAAATGAATGCTTTCATTGGAAAACCTTATTATAAAATATGCAACCTTTAAACCTTTATTTTATAGCCATAAAATAATCCTTAAAATATTCAATCCTTATTTTATAGCTATATAAGCAGATAATTTATAGCTTTAAATGGACAATTTTTCTCAGCACATTTAAAAATGTATATGATAATATACCTGATCATTGCATTGTTTTAAAAGTTATCTTTTCTTGCGTAGGTTGATGTAATGGTTTACTAAGGCATTTTTATCTTCAAATCATGTATTGATATTCCTAAGTCACGAGCGACTTAAGCTAGATTTGTTACTGTAATGATAGATTTGTTTCTGAGCTGTTGCATGATTACGGAAATTTTTTTAATGTGTTGCGAAATATGAGTCATGATATGCTATTTTTCTTTTAGGATATCCAAGTTGATATTAACGAAAGATGGATTATAATTTTATGATAAATTAACTATCGAGATTCCTTTTTAAATTAAATCAATATAGGGGTATTCATTGGGAAGCCAGGATGGCGGTCTTCCCGCTTCCAATGCACAGGTCATAGTTTGATACTCGGGTAAGGCAAGGTCAGTCTTTCATCCCTTCAGTAGATCGATAAACTGAATACCAAACATGCTTGGGAACTAAACATTGGGTGTTTCATTGGTGTTACGCTGACCATCTTATCGGGACATATGCTTCGCACCTCAGGGCTTCTCGGCCATGAAAACAGTTCTGGGCACTATAGTCCTAGGCTGACATGGGCTGTGGTGCTACGGATTTTAGTTTAGTTTGCAAATATTTTCATATCCCAAAGCAAATTCGTGCTTTGGGTAATAACTTCAGCCCTTCAACTTGATCATTTACTTGAAGATAGTTGTTTCTTATGAGGAAATTGAAATCTCAGCAGAAATTTCGCGTTAGGCTGACCATCTAATCGAGACATATGTTTCGCACCTCAGGGCCTCTCGGTCATGAAAACAGTTCTGGGCGCTGTAGGCCTTGGCGCACATGGGCTGTCGTGACATAGAGTATATATATATATATATATATATATATATATATATATATATATATATATATATATATATATATATATATATATATATATATATATAGTAGGGGTATAATTTTTTAAGTTAATAAGGCTTAGGCTTAAGCCTCACATTCCAAAAGATATTCTAAGCAGTTTATGCCTAAATTACGAAAAAGAATTCTTTTTTTTAAATTTAAATCAAAGAACTGAATGTATGATTTTGGCAATCCATCCATGATTCGCAAGTTCATTTTTTATGAGTTTTATCGGTCACTACTTTTTATAGGTGAATAAATTTATCGGCCTTTTTTTCTAACATGGTACATGCTGTTTGTTTTGAAATAAATATACAGTAGATGTTCATTTTTACGAGACTCTAATTTACGAACACTAACGTTTTTACGAACTAGTGACTAGTCCCTACCCTGATACCCTAAGAACTATCATAATTTTAACGAAAATTTTGAAAAACCTCTTTTTTGCGAAATTTTCATTTCCTTTTTTATGATAGTTTTTCAGTTTTTATTTTCCTTTTTTCAAACAACCCCTGGGAATTTGAGTCATTCTTGAACAGCCAAGGGGCGCATGAAAGCATTCGAAACATTCTGCGAACAATAATCGAAGACACATGAGTGTTAGACATTTGATGGGGAAGAATTGTGGTTCCGAATTCAACTTTTGCTTATCATGTACTTAGGGAAACAGAAAGGGTGGAAAATTTTTCTCTCCTCCGCGTACGTTAGAACATAGAAAAAGGAAACACTCTTAAAAAGTTTATGCTCTCTTGTTTTGTAGTTGGCTTAGTTTCATTTGAATAATTCAGTTCATGTAGTTTCTTTTGTGCAGAGACGCTGAACCAATTCCGTTGAAGATGTGTCGCATTGAAGAAACGAACATGTTTATCTGTTAAAATAAAAAATTAAAATTCTGAAAGTAGACGAAAAAATTTCAAAGACAAAAATAACCAAAGAAATATGGAATTCCAAAGAAGAGCCACTCGACCATTTTAAAATCTCAGAAAATATTTGAAAAAGGAAACAGTAACCTCGATCTCGGAAATATTGTAGGGAAGCAAAGCATCCTAAACTGGACAAAGTTTTTCAACCATATTGAAAAAAACGAGAGGAATGAACATTCCTGTTGATGGTAACATCATTAAAGAAAATCCAACTGCTTTGCTATGAATCTGAAGTTGAGATTATCATCAGTTGAGATTATAGCTAAATAACTTTATTATGATTAGTTTAAAATATCCATTACGTCAGATTACATTTCATCTACGTCACACATAATTAATTACGGAATCATATTCAGACGCCGTCGAAAATCCTACTTGTCAACGAATTTGCTGCCTGCATTCAAATCGCGATTTTTGAGCTGCAGCAAACAAAGCGAAGTTTACCATTGAATGACTAAATGTCGTCGGCGATGTGAAAAATCATTTCATAGTTTTTACCAGTAATAAAGAAGTATTTTTAATTATAATTTTTCCGTTGGTAAAAGTTTACAAAATCGTGAAAATTTGTTGTTCTAAATAATTATTTTTCAAATCTTTAAGGATATTGCTTCCAAAATTTCCTGAAATTGTTATCTTTTCTAGTTTGTGTCTTTGATCGATTCACGTTTTCCTGCCTGGCTCTCCGACACACCAACATCTTTTTGTGTTATTTCACTTTCTCTTAAAATCCGTTAAATCTTCTCTAATTCCATTTTTTTTATTTTAGATTTGATGAACAATTTGTCTGTAAAACATTGATTGTTACGAGCATCCGAAATTATGATTCCAGAAGTCGTTTCAAATCAGTTTGAGTCAAATACCCTTAACGATTGTCGAATTGATTTGGACATGACTTTCATATCGAATATCGACTTTATGGCTTTAAATCGTAATTGTTGTTGTTTTTCGTGTGTCAGCTTGGCTGGCATTATGGGGTGTGTGCTCCACTTTTCCAAATGAATCATATTTTGGTGTGGAGTCCGACTTCCTCAGTACACACATGCTATAGGTACCCTTTTATAGGGAAGGCAACCATTCACAACCCATTCATACAAGGAAAGGACAAAAACAGGATAGAGAGAGAGGGAAAAGTACATCCATGCCCGAACCGGGATTCGAACTCAGGTCCTCCCTATCCGCAGTCAGGCACGCTGAACACATTCAAATCGTTAAAATCAAAATTTTAAAATATTGTTGAATTTTGTTATTAAAATGACTTTTTATATAAAGTGTGCTTTCATATCGCATTCTTCGAGCGGCAGCAAACAAGGCGATGTTCACCATCGCATGCCTGAGAATATTGTCAAAGTTCATTCTATTAATGAAATAATTTCTTATATAAGGACAAAAACATCGGTTTGAGAAGTCGTTTTCCATTGATTCAAGCCATTAACACGTTCACAATAGAAGAGAAAAAAAAAGCAAAATGAAAAAGATGAGACAAAACATCCATCATAGTTTAAATCAGTAAGGACGATTTAACTTTTTCTACGAACTTTTTCTTTTGTACTAACTGTTTTACCGGTGTTTACGAGTTCGTTTAAAAACGAGCGTCTGCTGTAATAACATTTATAAGAATGTATAGGGTTAAACAAAACGTTTCCATTTGTGTGTTGATATTAGAAAAGATTGAATTGAGGAAAAGAGAGAAAGTAACTCAGAATCACTTAAAGAATATACCTGTCATCACACAATTCTGTGAATCTTCATTTATTTATTTTTTCCAACGGCGGGCATTTGAATGACGAACCCTTTGCCACAACAAGGCCAGAAACTGCTACTCATTTGTCGCTACCCAGCGGGCAGCTGTGAACCAAGTCACGGAGGCAAGTAGTGTTTTCCGCGCCATACCACCACAAACCCGTTTATAGAGTGAGCCATATTCATACATCATCACAGAAAAGACAGAGAAAAAGATAGTAATGTACATGCCCGAACCGGGATTCGAATCCAGGACCCACAGCTGAGGAGTCAGGAACCCTAACCACTTAGCCATCAGTCGGCGAATCTTCGTTTATAAACTCAAAAATAAAACAATGAAATTATTTGTGAATAAAACAAAATTCACTAAATAAAATTAAGCCTTAGGATTTATATGGATAGTTTTTGACTAATTTAAGTATGCGAATTCATCAAATAAGACCAAATATTTCAAGTATTTTCTAAGTAACCTACCATCTTGTGTATATACTATAGTAAAGTTCATTTTTTCTTTCCTCGTAATCTCAAGTTTAATTGAAAATTTTTAAATCAACAATAGGAAAGAAAACCAATGAAGAAAAATATTGTTTATTTTATTAATGGAATTTTTAAAAAAGGCGAATTTTAGAAGGAGATAATAATTCATATTTAATTTTTTCGTGTAAAAATTTGCAATAATAATTGTGGATCTGTTACTAATAACTTTATTAAATTTTCATGTTGAAAATTAATTCTTTGTGATTTTATCTTTCTCTTATCAAATTTAAATTTAAAAGCATAAAACTTAATTTCTTTTTGAGAGTATAATTAATTTTAAACAAAAATAATTCTTATCTTGTATGAAGTTAGTTTATCCTTTTTCTAAATCTTTTTTTCCTGAAATTGAGGCACTCCTTTAAAACGAAAATGAATTCCCTAATCTAAAATATATGTTTAAGAGAAAAAATAATAACAATGAAATAAATTCAGTTGTACCTGATAAGATTTTATTAGTGATTGCAAACTGTTATTCATAATACATCGCGGAAATGTGTGCTGTGTTTTATTTTACAACTAATTATGTGATCAACAAATTT
The DNA here is from genome assembly GCA_037975125.1 of Latrodectus hesperus. Lineage (NCBI taxonomy): Eukaryota > Metazoa > Arthropoda > Arachnida > Araneae > Theridiidae > Latrodectus > Latrodectus hesperus. The sequence continues at coordinate 48,372,578 of CM075852.1, read as the reverse complement.
TTCCTATTAATTATATTGTTATACTTTAAATTTGCTATTATTTATATTGTCCTGAACTAAAAAAAGTTATAGTTTAGGTTTTTTCTTCTATATAATTGTTACGTTTTAGCAAATTGCAAAATACTTCATTGTCCAATAAGAAAATAATTTCGATTCTTATTAATGATTTGTTCCTTAATTTGAAGATGAGGGTATTTTCTTTATAATTTCAAGCATTTTATGAAATTTTTTTTCTTATTTCCCAGTTAATATAATGAATGAATGTGTTACGTTGTTATTTATAGTGAATGTGTTTAATTACAGAACTTTAAACTTCTACTAAAATTCACTATCAATAACCATTAGCCGACCAATGGCTGAGTGGTTAGCGTTCCTGACTCTTGAGCTGTGGGTCCCGGGGTTCGAATCCCGGTTCGGGCATGGATGTTACTATCTCTCTGTGTTTCTCTGTCCTTTCTTGTGTGTTGATGTATGAATGTGGCCCGCCCTATGAACGGGTCTGTGGTGGTATGACGCGGGTAATGTTATACTCGCCTCCGTGACTTGGTTCACAGGTGCCCGCTGGGTAACGACAAATGAGTAGCAGTTTCCGGCCTTGTTGTGGCGAAGGGTTAGTCACCCAAGTGCCCGCCGTTATTTAAAAAAAAAAAAAAAAAAAAAAAAAAAAACTATCAATACCATCAATAAGAAAAAAATTTCCCTTTCGAATATTTATAAGCTTAAACCATTTTTTTATGCCAATAAAAAAATTTATAATTTTTACACCAATTTTTTTCCAAACAGCTTTTAAATGCAAATTAAATTAATTTGAAAATTTAAAATTTAATTGAGTTAAACTGAGAAAAAAACACTTTCTTAATCGGAATAATAAATATTTAGCCATTTTGTTCTCGCAAACCTAAAAAAAAATCAATTTCGAACTTGAACTGATCAAAATAAAGTTCATTGTTCATCGATATAAAACTCATGTTTAAACTTACCTTTACTCCAAATAGTCTTTGTTTCATTTTGATGGCAAAAAGATATCACAGATTAAAATGATAACATTTTTTTATCGCTATTGAATGTAAATTTAATCATTTAGATAACAATGATTTTAACTTCTTTTTCCAGAATTTCTTATCCAATGAAGAATAATTGATTGGCATGTTTGTTTAAATAAATTTCTACACAAAAAAGGTGTTTCAAAAGCGTGATAAATCGGTTTATTTATATATTCGCAATTTTATCTCTCTAATTCATGTTTAAAAATAAAGTTGAAATTGACTTAAAAAATATGTTTTAAATATGAACTCAAAACTCATCATAGTTTAACGATATGAACACGTTGCTCCAAACGAGATGTCCCCCAATCGACCCCAAATACTGTTGAGCATTATGAGATAAATGTTGCTATTCAGCGTCCACTTTTGTTAGAGTAAAATGAATGTTTGGAAGTTTTACAATTTTCCATTCTTACTACGAACACATAACTATGAAATCCAGTATCTATGTAAAGACCAACTGGAAGACAAGAGTTGGATTTTCACACGTGCCTTACAATAGCTTCTAGCTGTTAGGTATATATCAACTACAAAGTATTATAACATGTGGCCATTAGGAAAATCAGACATTTAATACCTTGAAGTGGACAGATAAAAAATGCATTGTAGGAAATATAAACACCCAAAGCGTCTTTCTTACTGTGAAGCTTTTTCATAGCTAATCTGCTGTATTTACGTATTACAAAAGAGAAAACCCTGAAAATTCTCAATCACTCTCTTTGCCTGTTGTGTATGCAAAAAACAGAGATACCATTCATATATCCCGTTGTTCAACAATAATTGAAATCGAACTCTGGACCATGTACTCCAAAGATCATTTCACTTCATTAGGATACGCTGAACCTTACATCAGTGAGTTTTGACGTCATCTAGTGGACAGCCTAACGCTGTTATATATGGCACTTTAATGTCCGTCGAGTAAATTATCTTCCAAGATAGCTTTCTTCAAAGATAGTGGGTTGTTAACAAGGCCGGAAACTGCTGCTCATTTGTCGTTACCCAGCGGGCACCTGTGAACCAAGTCACGGAGGCGAGTAGCATTACCCGCGTCATACCACCACAGACCCGTTTATAGTGCGGGCCACATTCATACATCAACACACAAGAAAGGACAGAGAGATAGTAACATCCATGTCCGAACCGGGATTCGAACCCGGGACCCACAGCTCAAGAGTCAGGAACGCAAACCACTCAGCCATTGGTCGGCTCTCCCTCAAAGTTGAACTGCGGTTGAGACCGAACCCGGGATCTTTCGCTCAGAAGGGCTTCACCAGTCAGCTTAGTAAAATTCTAAAGTTTATTAGTTTACAAATCGGTAAGTTATATTAAAAGTATTGTAATCTTGAATGAGCTTCTAATGATGAGGCAACTCCTAAACTAGTAACCTTCATCTAAGGAGAGTGATAATGTATCGAACTTATGAGCACTTAATATTTATAAATCCTTTCAGCATGACAGATTCGGATATCGAACTCACAACTTTCTCATCTTATTCTTTAGAAAATTCTTTTCCTTGAGGCAGATCGTTAATTCAGAAGTAATTTAGTTATGACTTGTACAGAAATCTGCTTGTCGTGGTGGTGATAGTTGTTTTGTCAAACTTTCAAAAAGTATTTAGATTAAGTAAATTTAATGTCATATAATTTATGTCAAAAATATGTAAATTAAATAAATGTTATGTAATTTAATAAATTTAATGTTGGAATAAAACTGAGCTAAAATCAAGCCACGATAACCTAGTCGGAAAAATCGTCGTTTCGTTATCACAAGGTCGAGGGTTCTATACCCAAATCAGTAGATAATTCGTTTTGTTCATGAATGACAGATAAAGATTATCTATAGTACTTCCTGGTCGGTACTCCCAAATTATGAACACTCATTTTTCAGAGTAATGCTACATCATATAATGAACAGAAATGGTGAAATTCTTTAATTCGACCATAAAAATTAAAATCTAATGGAATTCGTCTTGTACACAATGACTAATAAGAGAATACAAACTAAAAACAAAATTAAATCAATGAATTAAAAGTAACAATTTTGCTGTGGTGAATTTTCTTACTACAAATAAAATTTGGTTGATATTGAATTTAAGAATAATCAAATTAAGATTTTTAAAAGAGATTTAAGTTTGATTTTTTATACCTTTTTTCTCATTTTTAATTTTTTTCCTGCAATATTTTAATGTATTTATTTGTTTTATTTTGCATCCAAACAATTTGGTTTATTATTTTAATATCTTTAAGTGAGTGTTTATTAACATTCCTTTATTCATTCATTCAAATTTAATTTATTAACTCTAAAAACATAACATTGTCAAGAATATTTTGAGCATTTTAAATTTTGATATATATTGTATTCATATATAAAATTTTTAGTGTGGCCCTTGCAATAATATTGATAGACAAAATATTCAAACATGTTGACAGTGAATTATTCACAAAAACTTATCAATTTGTCCCTTATTTCTAGAATGTCATTGTTTTTTTTTGTATAAGACCAGTAATTAGTCGATAAATTTGATTTGTTTATTTGATCTCTTCTTAATTTGTAAAAATATTTTCTCCTTCCCCTGCAAACATCTCTTAAATCTTTCTCACTTGCAATGCGGCTTGTGTTGCAACCATCCTCTTTATGTGTTGCAACCATCCTCTTTATGTGTTGCAACCAGTTAAAAATATGCAAGCAACTATTTAAAACAACCAAACAAAAGGAACAATTTAAAAACATGCATTCGATTTCGAAATAATTTGTTTACGATTCACCTCTAAATTTAATTTTCTGAGCTCTTTCGCAAAGCTTGCTTACTAAAATAGTTTATAAAGCCAAAGCATAAACAGAACTTGATGTTGCACCTGCAGCTAACTAGAATGAGTTGAAATATATTAACATATGCAACTCCGGTCATAAATTTGAGAAACAATTTGTATAACGTTATCTGGGCAATTACAGTTGCCCCTGTCTGTTGACTTTGAACTATTTAACTACAAATCAAGAGTTAATCATTAAAAATAATTCGAATAGTTTTATGTTGTGAACTAAGGAAAATATATAACATCTGCTTAAAGGACTGTAAATAGGCTTAAATAATAAACTTCATTATAAGGATTTTTCTGATATTATTCATTGATGATTTAGTATATTGAAGGATTTTATCTTTAAATATTCTCCTTTTGAAATTTCCGATTTGAGCACTATTTAAGCGTCCACAAATTTTTCGTGTAACAAATTACTTATAATTAATCATTATACTGCCCAAGACTTGAGTGATTAGCGTTCCTGACTCCTATGCTGTGGGTCCCGGGTTGAAATCCCGGTTTGGGTATGATTGTTTCTTTATCCTTCCTTCTGAGATGATGAATGAATGCGGCCCACCCTATAAACGGGTTAGTGGAGGAATGACGTGGGTAATGATCAGAGGCGTAGCGACGGGGGGGGGGAAGGGGGCTACTATGACCCGGGCGCAGTTTACAGAGGGGTGCCAAATTATTTCAAAGGTAAGAAAAAATATTCAGAAAATTTCAATCTTAGTTTTATCATAATATCAATTTTATTCGGAGAAATAAATTTTGCATTTTATATTTATTGTGTCATGTCCAGGGAAATATAAAAAGAAGCTCCAGGGAAGAATCAGATTTGGAAATAGAAAAAGTTGTTGATGAAAAATGAAGAGCTGCAGGAGCTTCTCATAAACGAAACTCTTATTCTTATATTTCATTTTAATTTTGCATAACTTAGTTCCCTTTAAAAATTGTGTTTATTTAACCATGCTTTCGATTTTCATTTCTTAATCATTTAGATTATCAGTTTTCATTCTTTTAATCCTTTCCATTTTAAGTTTCATACTTTGCTCAAAGTTTGTGATACTATTGTTTTGCACTACAAATCTTGTAAATGCGTAAATAACGAAAATATCTTAATTTTTTTTTCATATAAAATTTCTGGAATATTAGATTGGCCTGTTCCAATATTTATGCTTATGAGAGGTTTTCATTTTAATATAAAGTTATTAACCAAATTATTTGTGTTAATGTTATTTGGTAATTTTTGGGCTGGCAGCCGAATGGTTAGCGCTCTTGCCTTCGGTTCAACAGTTCGTGGGTTCGAATCCCACCTTGGGCATGGATGTTTGTAGTGGTTCGGAATCCACTTTAAGCCGTAAGTCCTGGTCTAATTAGCCCTCGTGTGCAAAAAATGACCGTTGAGTGACAAACAAACCAAACCAAACCAAGCCAAGATTCACAGAGCCCTTTATGACTCCTAATTGTTATATAGGTTATCTAAGTCAAGTTATATATTCTTCTTCTTCTTAGAGTTGGGTTTGTATGTGTGTGTGTGTGTATGTCATTGGGCACCTCTGCTTTTATCAGCATTATATATTAAAAAATGTCATAACAATAATATTAACAAAACAAATAAGTTTGTTTTACTCAATATATAAAAAAAAGTTCAATGAATATTATTTCTTCTGAACCCTTCGGGATGTTACAATTATTCAAAAATTCACAAAACTTAAAAAAATTTTTGTCGAAATTTCAGTGTTTTGAAATATTATTTGACGTGCTATTTTTAATTTCTCACAACAGATTAAATAATTTTATTTAACAAGAAGTACTTCATTAATATTTTTTATTTCCTTTTATAATAAAAATGTGAAAATTTAATCTTTTGATTATAATAACGTAATAAAAAAGTATTCGCAAAAAAAGAAAATTTCATATAACTAACATATTATTAATGGAAACATGTAAGAATTTAAATGTGCTTATAATAACAGAAAAGTCAGATTTTTTACTTAAGTTATCAAGAAGCAATATAAAAAGATCAGTTTCAGTAATCAATGAAACTTAGTGAAATTGTATTATTCATTGTCCCAAAATAAAAATAAAACCCTTGTATATTTTTTATCTCAGGCTTTCACTGTTAAAGCCTTTCAGGCTAGTGTCGCGTTACACTCGTGAGAAAATTCCAGCTGAAACGTGTTTCCTATTAGCGGTTCCCTTTGTCAAAAATATTGTGTCCGGCCAGGATGTCCGGCACCAGACTGTCCTTCAAAGAAAGGGAGGGGGAAATTTTTCATAAAATAGTACTACAGTATACTGCGTAGGGAATTGTCTTCTTGGAATGGAAATGGAGGGGATAGAGAACTAATTACCTCCAAATTCTAGGAAAACACAAACTTTCTTTTTTATGGTTCACACGGTTAGTATTTCGTTTCTTCCAAAGCATCGCTTCTTCGGAAACAAAAATGTAAACATTTGAAAATCTGAAGTTTTGACATTTAAAATATTATTGTCGTAAGTTTATTTTCTCTGTCTACTATGTATTCTTTCAATTTGAATATTTATTTCATATTTTTGCTGGAATAAATATTTACTAATATATGCTTGCAGCGTTTTGGAAATTAAATTTTAAATTATTTATTAGTTAAGACTATTCATTTAAAAGTAATTTATTTAACGTTTAAATGTTTTTGTTTGGGGAAATAATTTTTATTTGACTTGTAATTTTGTCGGCTTTACATTAGCACCTTATATAGAAAAATATTTTTTTCAAATGGTAGAAGTTAAAAATCTATGCATGTTTTTTTCTCTTTTTAAATGTATTTCCTTTTTAAGTGATTTTTTTTCTTTTCTGTATGCTTAAACATACATAATCTTCTTCTTTAATAGCTTCAAACATACAGAATATATTTCTTAATTAATTAGTTCAATTTATATAAAAAACAAATCTTTTAACTTGAAAAATTCGTTCAAGAAATTTACAAAGAAATCGCACATATTTCTCATTCTACATTGTAAAATTTTAAAAATAAGATCGCCTTTAAATGATATAAATTTATGGAAAGAAAAAACTTCACGCCATTGCATGAACAGCACTTCCAAATTGATTCTTAATAGAAATAAATTTTGATTTTAATAAAAATTAGCCATTATTTTAATAACATATATTTTAATATTTTTAAAAATACAGTTTTATTAAATGCCTTAAAATAAGAAGAAAATTTTCACTACTATGATAAATGATTGAGAAAATTTCTTTAAATAAAATTATAAATTTTTTATCTCAGCACTTGTAATTCTTGATAATAATTTGAATCAATAAAAAACTTGAAAGAACAATACAGAATGCATCAGTTTTGAGAAAAAAATTATTTTTAATAATATAATATTTATTGCTTGGTCGAAATATCCTGATTATATTAAATATAAATAATTTTACTTGAATTTATTTTGATTTTTGATTTAAGAAATTTGCAAAATATTTTTGTCTGCCTTAGCATTCCGTTGCTCATCAGATATTTGCTTTGATAATGCTATGGCATAATTTAGTTATCTAAACTGAAATCAGATGAAGACTTATTAACAAAGGTCTTCTAATTTTGGAATCAGAAAAATTGGTTTTATCGTATAAAAATGAAATATTATAAACGATTAATATTACGTTTTGCGATTTAAATTTTTTACAATAAAAATAATTTTTATTTACATTAATGGTCTAAATGATAACTTAAAAAGCTATTTTAAATGCAAAATTTCCCTTCAAGTTAAAGTTGTTTTTCACTGGAATTTTTTTGAAATAAAAAAATAAAATAGAATTTTCTGTTTAATCTGTGGTTAATGAAATGTTTAAAAAGATATCATTGTGAAAAATCAGGTGAGTTGATTCTAAATTAGGGGTGGGAAGTCTTACCCAATTGTTATTTTGCAATAAATAGCTAAAGTTTCTAAAGTTAGTAATATTATAGAATTTTTGAAAATTTGTTAAGATAAGTTATAGCATACGTTCTATCAATAATTTGTAGAAACTTTCATAAATAAGATAATGCACAATTAATAGGCAATAAAAATGTTTAATTGCTTCAATTGGTTAACAAGCTAGAAAAAATACATTTAAAATTTTGGAGACATTGTTATGGAAATGTTAAATTATTAAAATCAATTTTCTGAAAAGTTAAAAATTAATTTGATAAATAAATAAATATCCTGACTTCTCAAAACTGTAATATCCGGATCAAGGCCTGAAGTGCCCATATCTGTTTTCCTAACCGAGGGCCCTGAGCCGAGCTGGCAGCCGAATGGTTAGCGCTCTTGCCTTCGGTTCAACAGTTCGTGGGTTCGAATCCCATCTTGGGTATGGATGTTTGCAGTGGTTCGGAATCCACTTTAAGCCGTAAGTCCCGGTCTAATTAGCCTTCGTGTGCAAAAAATGACCGTTGAGCGACAAACAAACAAACGAGGGCCCTGAAGTGCGTAGCATATGTCCCGGATAGGAGGTGTTGGTTAGGTGGTCAGCCCAAAGCGAAAACCCCAGTGTTTAGTTCCCTAGCATGATTGGTACTCAGTTAATCGATCCACTGAAAGGATGAAAGGTTGAATTCACCTAGCCTCAGAATCGAACCTCGGACGTGTGCCTTGGGAGCACTGAATCACCGTGCGTTAAGCACGTAAAGTTTGGGTGACTTTTGTCATACAGATTTCCATGGAACAGAAGTCTATAGAGAAATGTGGGACTGAAAGATGCTACTCAGCAGTAGAAAAGAAATTAAACCTAAAACTTCCAACATACCTTATCTCATACGGTGAAGATAGAGAAGAGGTTGCCATTCAAATACTTTTTACTATGTCTGTATCAATTGCAAACTGTGAACGTTCATTCAACAAAATAAAAATAATTTTGACAGCATGAGTCAAAACCGTCTAAGTGATTTAACAATTTTAAATATAGGAAAAGCAAAATTTGAAATGATCAACTTTAATAAAGTAATTGATCAATTCGCTTCAGCAAAGGCAAGAAAAATGTGAATAGTGTAATATATTAGACTGCAAATAATTATATCTGCTTATATCTAAGATATGTAACGAATTATTTCACGTTTAAAAATTTTTTATATTTTTTAAAATAACTGTACATAAAATCAATTATATCTTTTATTATTAATTCTAAATTACATAAGTCTGATTATTCTAATGACACTTTTCCGAATTCAATGTAAGTGTTTTTATTAATTAGAATTGAATTTTGTTTAAATTTAAAGCTGAGCTTGAGACTTAATTAAATTAATATATTTTGGTTATTTTATATAGTAGGTAAAATATTCTGATATTATTTATATTGTATTTTTATTACAATTATACTGTATTTAGTATAACGCATATATCGTTATATTATTATATATCTTTTATTACTTAATACATTACTACTTAATACCATTTATTACTTAATACATACATTTTATTCCCATATTTACATTGTATTACTTTTTTATTTTCAAGGGGGCGCCAATAAAGGTATCGTAACCGGGCGCCAATTATGTTCACTACGCTACTGGTAATGATACTTGCCTCCGTGACTAGTCAAACGATAAATGAGTAGCAGTTTCCAGCCTTTTTGTGGCAGTCACCCAATATCCGCCATCAGAAATTTTTTTTAGTTATTTCACTTCATTTCCTTTGATTTCATTTCATTTTTCATTAATTAACTATGTCAAAAAATGTGTATACATTTAGAAAACATACTGAAATTAATGTATTACGCGTAGCAGTGAGGTTTAACAAAATGAAAATTATCTGCAAATACTCCAAATCAAATTTTAAACATTAAAAAAAAATTGCTTAATTTTTTTTCTTTTTGTAAAGTACATCCAGTTTCATATTTCTTTAAAAATACTGATTTAATGCTGACTGGATTTGCTTTTCTAAATCTGGTGTTTAAAAATTCTGGCGAATTTTTTAAAAATGCTTTTTAAAAGCTTCTTATCCACGTATTTCGCGATATTTTTATCAGCTGTGCTAGCATGTTACGCAGCATATATATCTACTTTAACTATTCAAATATGCTAAGCTGATATTTTCCTATGAAATAGAACCACGTCGCGTTTAAAAATTTAGCGAATAGTAAAAACAGATTATCTTCATCAACGTTGATACTATATCACAAAAGTGGGCATTAAGGGCATGGCGATCAACCAGCGAAATAGCAAGACATTTTGGAGTGGTCGCCGATGATAATTTTTATCATTTATTCACCTAAAAATAGACTTGTTTAATCCCCGATCGTCACTAAAGTGATCGCGAGACAAATAAAACATTAAAAGCAGCTTGTGACCCAGGAAAGTCTGCCCACCCTGCTGTGTAATGACTAAACCCTGCAGAGATATCTGGCGATATTTTTTAACAGTTACAGGGAATTCACAGGTATTTGTTTGTATTCACAGGTCGAGAGGGAGATATTTGAAAAATATCCAAGCACTCAAAACAAGACAAATGTGCTTGTAATAAACAAAAATACAACCTTTTTCTTCTAGCTCACCTTGGCATAGTGATAAGACTGTGCTTTTTTTCAAAACGAAAGGTCTCGGGTTCGATTACAGTCACTGATATGCAATGGGAGATGGATGTTGCCCTTCTTTGAACAGCTATTTTCTGTGTAAATTTATTTTATTTGTGCCTTCTGCATATACGTTTCTCTGAGTGGATACCTGTGAATTTTCCATTCACGTGATAAATGAATACTGCCTATTGTTAATGGAAAGAAATTCATGGAATGAGTTAAAATAATTTACAATAACAGTACGCTGCTGACAACATATTTAGCTTCCATAGATCAGTAGAGACAGGGATCGAACTGAGAACCGCCGATTTCCATCACAGTGTATAGTTTACTATTAGGAGACAATGTGATATTCAATAATCATTAAAAAATACATTTATATTTCTGACCGTCTGTTTCTATTAAACATAGTTAATTAATTCATAGTTTTTATTAATAATTAATAACGATGTTTAAACCTTTAAACTAACATTCTCTTCTTTAAATTTTCACATAAAATCAGCGAAGAGATATTCTCTTTGAATTTTTAATAATGTTCCAGGATAACAAATTTGTAATTAATAAATTTGTATGTAAAATACTCAAGTTAGGGAGAGAAAAAAGTAAATTATACTAAAAGCAGAGTTGATTTCAGGGTAAATTTTTTTTCCAAAACTGATTTTTAATAATTTTACACTGTGTTGATTATTTCTTATATTTCTAAATTAAAAAAAATATTGTTGTTCTTTTAGTTCATTTCTAAGAAACATATATATATATATTTACAATGACTGTAGAGTGAGTATACGAACAAAATACAAAAAGAAAAACGATAATCTCAAATAGATACAAAAAATTAAATAAATTTTATTCTTTTTTCAACAAACTGTCACACAATAACAGAGAAATAGTACAATATATTCAGAACATATTTTATATACACAACAAACTCTAATTTCGTCATCATACGTCACTCTGTCATATTTACAAATGATAGCTCATCTTTTCTAGTAAAATAACAATATATCGCTTTAAAATAAATTACATGATTCAGAAACTATTTACACGGAAAGAAAACAATAATCAGAAACACTTACGACTTCATAAATTAACCTATTTCAATATTAAGTACACATATTGTTATTTGGTATGACAATAAAAATAGCTCATCATTTATGTAAAGCTTGTAAACTGAATCATCAATTTGAAACTTTCTCAAAAGAAAAACAACTGATTAACAATTTTAAATGCTAAATTTCACTTGCTTTTAACATATATTACGATAAAGAAACCCATAAATTGAATAGAATGAACACATATATCTATATTTATATGTAAATAAATACAAATATCACGCAAAGTTTTTGCTTACAGCCAATTTCATATTTTGATTGGCCAGTTATGCATTGTAAACAAATTACCAGCTCATTTTTCAATGTGGATATCGATACTGAACGTGAAACAGGGGCATATATTAATTTTTTTATTTGTAAACTGCTTAGTTCTGTCTCAAAATAATTATACAAATTATAACAGAAACTGTTTCATTTTTCTTATTTATACAAAATAGAAAATAAATTTTAATTATAATATATCCATCTGCAGTTTTACTATTAAATAACCTTAGTAATTTTTTGGCGAGGTTGTTTTATGGGCTTGAGTAGTTTCTTCTTTTTCTTTTTTAATATATAAAACAATTTCTATACTTAAATATGAAAATTTTAAAACAATACAAGCACTAATTTTTACATTATTGACTTAAAAGAAGTTAAGAAATGATTTCGCCAAAGAAGAGTTCAGTCAAAATTGGAATTAGATATTAAAATTATATATATATATTTCAAAAGCATTATAAATCAGAGAGTTTAAAATAAATAAATTTTAGTGTTATTGCCGAATAATAGGACAAATTCAATTGGAATAGTTTATGATGTATTTGTTCAAATATGATATCCTTTTTTTAAAAGTAAACACAATCACTGAGAAATAGATATTTCTAAGCGATTGTAATAGTCAGAAAAATTTATTACTGGTTAAGATACATGAAGTTAGGATAGAAAGATTAATAAAAAAAAAGTAAATGAAAGCAACCAATTACCATGCCAAAACAGAAAATATCCCTTTGCAATAATTAAAAAATATTTTATATATTTTCGCGCAAAAATTAATTAACAATTTACATACATCAACATGGAAGACTTACAGCTTATGAATTAATTGAATACAATATTTAAGCAAAAAGGATGCTGTCAAAATATTTAACAAGAAAAAATTTTGATTATAAATTTGATGACTGTCTGTGGTTAAAAATGATTGAAATAGATGTTCTAATTCAATTTCTAATTTATTTAACACTCTAATATAAAATATTTGATGAAGTATTCACAAAATTTAGATATTATTTTTTTTTAATAAATGAATGAAGCACCGCCAAGCATTGATACATACGTGAAATTCCCAATCACTCTATTTAACAAATTAAAGCCGAATGTAATAGCACATACACACAAAGGACGAAAAATTTCATTTACAAATACAACATTAATATTATAAAATAATTAAAATTCAAGTCTGAAATCAAACTGGCCACATAAAATCGCAAATTTTTACAACCGATATGCCGTTATAGATTTTAAGTCGCTAACTTGAAACAAGGTTGCTATCTTTGGCGTGTTATCAATGGTGTCTGGCATATTTGATGTCGATATCATCAATTAATTCTACGCTAATTTAAAAAATATCGAAATTTCAGATAACATAGAAAACTTAATTCAAAACAATTCTCTCACACAACAACTGTTTAACAGATTGATATTGACTATGTAAACTTTATTAAAAAATTCTTGGAATTATACAAGTTTACTTTGTAATCTGCCCTCGAACAACAGTTTTCAACTTCGTGATGTTAATGAATGGTAACATTGTAAATAATGAATAAAGATGATCGTAAT